>CAEMYA010001784.1:37960-58209 GCA_903131615.1 Diplodus sargus | reverse complement strand
GTAGAGGAACAGGAAGTTGTGGGAGGGACTTCGGCGGATGAGTGACAGGCAACGACGGTCGGCGTACAGACAGCGATATTGAGAATTGAGAGATTTGTGACATTGAGCGTGTTTGGAGAGTATAGTAAGTATGTTATGTAGTGTTTGGTTTAGTGTGTAGTGGAGTCGGCTTTTGTTTAATGAGTCAAAACAGAAGAAGCTGCCTGAATGTGGATCAGGCAGTGCAGCTCTTCATTCAGCTGGAAGGAGCTCAGGCAGACCTGAGCATTGCCTGCATTTAAATGTAAATAGTTGCACAGAACTTTGTAAATTTTTATAATGTATGCACATATTCAGCAAACAACCATTTTATATTTGCATTATAAGTAATAAAAAATGGTTTGTTCAACATATTTGTGGTTTTCACAGTAAAAAGTAACTTTTTCTACTCGGATTTTATGTTTTTTTGTGATTTAAGGTCCATTGTCTTAGTACAATATGTCAAAATGAAAAAATAACTGTACAGTCACACATGTGAGGTTGTGCTGAAAGTAATCACACCAAGTAAATAGTTTTAAGGTTTAAAATTATTCCCTGGAATATCGGATTTCACAACGAACTTAAATATCCCTGACTTTCCACTTTCAAACACAGCCTCATTTGGCCATCAATGAAAATGCTTCTTAACCTGCCACTTTTCTATAGGAACACATATTTCCTACGGGCACTGCACTAGTATGTTTAACAAACCATTTTTTATTACTTATAATGCAAATATAAATTGTTGTTTGCTGAATATGTGCATACATTTTAAAAATGTACAAAGTTCTGTTTAACTATTTACATTTAAATGGATTAGCCTGAGCTCCTTCCAGCTGAATGAAGAGCTGCACTGCCTGCTCCAAATTCAGCTTCTTCTGTTTTGACTCATTAAACAAAAAACCGACTCCACTACACACTAAACACACAACACCAAACACTACATAACACACTACTATACACTCCAAGCACGCTAAATCTCAATATCGCTGTCTGTACACCGGCCGTCGTTGCCTGTCAATCATTCGCCGACGTCCCTCCCACAACTTCCTGTTGCTCTACAACCAAACTTGCTGCTTGAACACAAAAGCCCATTTTTACCGTTTCTTCTGCACCACACACAAAGCAAACGTAACGGCAAGGTTCACGAAAAAGCGTGGCGGACATTATTTACCCTAAGTCCGGTTTTGGACAGGTCGGTGCGTCCGGTCCATCGACTCGGGAGTTGGTGTAGGTTGATTAGCGGCTAGCAGCTAGCTACACACGAACATCCACAGATTCTAATTCCACTTTGTTTTTCCGCACGTATCCGCATCTCCTCAGACCCGAACAGACCGGCCCGGTCTTGTTTAGTCACATTAATCCACAACAGTCAGTTTAGATGCACAGAACAGAACGGGACCGAACCGCCGGCTAACTCCCGGCCCAGCTCGCACTGCCGCAGGTATACATCCGCTTGTTTCTTAATGTGTGTCGTAGTCCTGAGCTCTGCAGTGACTGGCTCTAATGCGCATGTCACTGTGGGGGCTCCGATAGACTATGCTCCAGAATGTATAAAGCATTTATGAAATAATTCATTAATGGTATCATTGTAATCCAAACAAATCCGCATGGTACACCATTGAACCAAGCAGCAGCCATGTTGAAACTCTCATGTCAGTCTGATCCTGATCCGCAGAGATATTTCACACACACATACACACACACACACACACAGACAGACAGAGATTCCTTGCTTATATAGAGAGATGTCACATTCAAAATAATAACAACAACATAAGTCCTGATTGTTCTATTTCTGATCAATACAACTAAATTACAATGACAAGTGCCTCATGCAGATCACTGTAGATATCCCGAGTAACAAACAATATTCATCACATTGCAGTTGACAGAGTTACCAGCTAATCATTACACGGTGCAACGCCTCGCTGCCTTTCTGAAGCACGAGTAACGTTATTTCTTTAAACCATTTCAACCACCTCAGAGTGTCCTGAACACAAACCAACGTTTTAACTGCCCAGTCACTTGAGTTATCATACAAGCTAACGAGCTAGACTTAGCAACAAGCTATGTAGCTTGACTGCAACATCGTACGGCAATATGCGCTATTGCGCGTATTACCGTAACCGCTGCCACCATAGCCTTGTGGTTAAAACATAGATTGAAACATATATCAAACAGCAAACTCATGAAACGAACAGAATTCATGAGAATATATAACATAATATGAAGGTATTTATTCATTATTACAAAACATTTTTAAGGGGTTATTATGCTTCAAATAAGCAGCTTCAATCCTGCAGCTGCAGGACTGAGAAATAGCTGACCAATCCGTGCTATCCAGCCCGGATTGCACGGATTGGTCAGAAGCCTTCACGTCTCGTTCTGTCCCTCCCTCGTCCGCGCGTGCACACGTTACGTTTCACGGATGCCGGAAATACTCAGCACACTCCTCTGCAGAAATACGGAGTTGTATTTGGTTACAATGGCAGAGAAAATGCAGCCAGCGTTCCTTGTAACAGCTCACCCCACTAAAAAGGCAAGGAAAAGAAAGCCTGAGGCTGAAAAGGCTGCGACGAAAAAGGCTCTGGATAAAGAAAGAAGTCGGACCTGGTCGCATTTGAGCGGTGTAGACAACTGGGGTGATGCAGAGGTTGCTCTCTTTCTGTTGGACAGGTAATTATTTGTTTTGTTTCAGGGGATTTGTTATTTTCATGAAATATGTAAGGTTTGCCAACTTGACTACGTTTGTAGCTCGTATTAGCCCAATGCTAATGTTAGCTTCTTTGAGCGTTGTTTTTAGCCATGAGAATGGCTAATGAGTCAGCCTAATTTCCACTGGATAGGGGTCCACTGCGTTGCGGCTCCGATTCCGGTTTTGCTCCACCTTTCGGCAACCTCCACCGGTTGCGGTTTGAGTCCGCAACGGCTCAGTATGGTAGACAGCTGGCCTCCCAGAGAAGGTGCCACTTTCAAATCTTGTCAGCTCTCTTGCTAGCTCTCCAGGATTGTAGACCCTCGCTTTAATTAAGATGGACCAAAATTCTCAAGACAAAGAGGTTTTTCCAAGATCCCAAAAATAGTATATATGATGACATTTCCTGGTAGGGGGTCAACAGAATTGCTTTTACATGGGTTCTTACACTAAGGCCTTATGATAAGGCAAGCTAAGAGTGCTGAAGAGTTTTTTATGACAAACGTGTCAGTGTACGCCACTTACTGACCTTTAAAAATAGACAAACCTGTATGGTGCAATGTGCTTTTTGTTGAAACTACACTACACAAAAAAACACTTTAAAAATCTTTATTAGATCTTGAACTAATTATTCAAGTTGAAAATATTTACTAATGTACACTGTATCATTTGTTGAAAACAAAATAACGTAACAGCAGTCAATGGAAACCAAAATCATCAACCCACTGGGGGCTGGATCAAAATCACACTGAAAATCAAAGTTAAAAAAGACTCAGTGGTGTGTGTGGCCCTCGAGCGCCTGGAAGCATCCCTGACAACGTCTGGCCATATTCCTGATGAGTCCATGGATGGAGTCCTGGAGGATCTTCTACCAGACCTGGATCAGGGAAAGTCTGTGCCGGTGCTTGGCAGTGTTGCATGCACTGATACATACCATCCCATAGCTGCTCAACTGGATTTAGGTCAGGGGAACGAGGGCCAATCAATGGCATCAATGCCTTCATCATCCAGGAACTGTCTACAGACTCTGGCCACATGCGGCCGGGCATAGTCCTGCACCAGGAGGAACTTAGGGCCCACTGCAGCAGCATAAGGTCTGACAATCGCTCTGAGGATTTCATCCTGTTACCTAACATCAGTCAGAGTACTGTTGGCTCTGACATGGAGGTCTGCGCGACCATTTAAAGACCATCACCGACCCACTGCCAAACCGGTCATGCTGAATGATGTTACAGGTAGCACAATGTCCCCCACGGTGTCTCCTGACTCGTTCACACCTGTAACATGTGCTCAGAGTGAACCTGCTCTTTCTGTGAAGAGAACAGGGCGCCAATGGCAAACCTGCTAATTCTGCCAGTTTGCAAGTGGAAATTAGACTTTGCTGTAGCAGTACAGAACTTTACAGTGGACTGAGTGTTTTTCTATTTCCAACCTCTCCAACAGACTGAGAAGTAGTGTTGTTTTTGGCAGCCTGTTTTAATTTTAGTTTTAGTCTAGTCTTTGTGTAAAACGGTCATTGTAGTTTTTATTAGTTTTAGTCATGTTTATACTCTTTTTAGTCTAGTCATGTTTCAGTCGAGCATTTTAGTCTTATTTTAGTCAGAATTATCCATGACTATTTTCGTCTAGTTTTAGTCGACGAAAACTGATGACATTTTAGTCTAGCTTTAGTCAAAGAAAATTGTACTTAGGTCTCTTTTTAGTAATGCAATTTCTATCTACTTGTCTTGCATTTGCTATGTTGTACCCTTCTTCCCTCATAGGTCAGTGTCATTTGGTAACAGCAGCACACACAGACACACACCTCATGTTATTATTCATTCTTCTTTCAATGTATTTTCTTTTTTGTTTTGTATTTTTTATGTATTACTTCTTTTGTTTTCACACACACACACACACACACACACACACACACACACACACAGGGCTGGCCGACTGTTCATGGAGAAGCGTCTGTCCTCTCGACCGTCCTACCGACTCGTCCTCACATTTCTGCCCTAAAAACAGCGTCTGTCACCGGCAAAAAACGTTAACTCATCGAGTGTTTGTGATGAAAATAAATCAGCCCTTCAGACCGAGACTTCGGTGAACTTTCCCCCAGAAATCAGCCTCTGTCCCCGCGAGTGAGTTAGACAGCATCCAGTTTACTGATTACGATCATGTAATTATGTAATTTAGAGCGAAAAACTTAACTTTGTCACTTTCCAGTATGTCAATCACTACACATTATAACAGTATCTATATGATTATAAACTGTCCGCAAGTTTAACCCGCGTTAACGTTAAGCCACCGCAGCTGCATCTTCTTAATAATGCCGCGCAGGTGTGGATTGAGGAAGAGACGTCGCCTGTGCAGTGCGACCTGATGCAGCACCTGAACTGAGACTCAGGAAACAGAAATATTGCAAAAATAATAATAATAGCGACACGAAATAACGTTATTACATTTCGTCTCGTCTCGTTTTGGTCAACGAAAATGAAGAGATACTTTAGCAGAGTTTTTATTTTGTAAACGACATTTAGTCCCGTTTTTATTCGTCAACAATATTGCATTAAATATTTGATTATAGTTTTCGTCACATGACCAACATTTACGTTGCGTCTCGTCTCGTTTCCGTCACGTGATAAATGTTCGTTGACGACGATATTTAGTCATAATTTTCGTTGACGAAAGCAACACTACTGAGAAGTTCTCTCTAGCTGATGGCAGTTACAGAAGTCACATTCTCCATTCAGTGTTTCCCACTCATCAACTTATTTGTAGCGGTCCGCCATGATATTAACAATGGCCACCACATATTGATTTTCCCATTCTGGAGCTGTGCGTCCCCTTTCCACTCAAGACAGCGCATGTATCAGTGAATAGCATGATGTTATATACCCCGATACCGTGGATGGCAGTGTGGTTTTTAGTCCGCTGGTAAAAACCAATGAAGAGGAGGAGGACTATTTAAAGCAGTTGGCTTGACTGCAACTTCCTCTGCAAAAAAGACAGCTGACCTCATCGTCGAGATCAAGCTAACATCGTGAAAGATGAGTCTGTAAAATGGTAATAAAAGCCTCACAACCACTGTGAAATGAGTCGTTTTACTGTCAGAATTTGAGCAATTCGGTCCAGTCGGGTCCAGAAGAGCCGCCCAGTTAGATTTTCCCCATCTAAGTTAGTTTGCCACCGGAAGTTAGCCGACTCGGTTGGTGGAAGTATCGAGTGCTCTGTGGCAACCCAGCTGGAGAGCCACGGCCACAATTAAAGTCTGATTCTGTGGGATACACTGCCATTCATTCACATGAGATCACTAATTTTGGGCTTTTGTATGTTACATCTTTGAGTCAGGACCTTCTTTATTTGGATCAGGCAGCTCATAAAAAATTTAGCAGCTAGAGCTTTTATTTGAATATGTCATACACTTATACTATTGATTAATATGTGATTGATACATTTTATTGCTTTGACTATTCTGTCATGCTGATGGGGCATTTTATCTTACTGCATTACATTATACAAGGGGTTCCTATTTTCTGGCTAATTTGTGCAGTATATGTTATATTTATTGCTTTTGCAAATGTATTCATATTATGAATGCAGAGATACAAACAGAATCCTACAATGGCCAGTCACAAAAATGTCTTCTTCCACTTCTAAATAGCAATCTTTCAGTTGTAATGATTTTGTATGTTTGAGTTTTTTTACCTGCGGGCCACATAGTAGAACACTGGGTTCCCGGTCTTGGAGGTTCCTGCCTGGTAGAAGATGTTGAGGGTCTTTAAAGCTTTGAACTCCTCCTTCTCATGGACCTGGTGCCTACAGAACAAAGCAGAGAGCTGAGAATCAGTCACACCTATATACATTTGTCAGGGTCTATGACCTGGTGCTGTTGTTTCATACATTAGGTTGTATTAGAGTAAAATGATGCATTATTCTATCATTAGGTTATATTTTTAATCACATTGGGATTCTATTCAATCTATTCATAGTATTTGACTGAATATGAATTTGGCTTGGGGTTCATCCCAAGCTCTAAAAAGCAACTTGGTATGAACTTCAAAGCATGAAGTCATGGTGACTGCGGCTTGGAGGAACAAAAGAGGAATAGGAAACTAACCTATACACAGGAAGTCCATTTAAAATGACATCCGAAAGACTTCAGGTTTGCAAAAAAGAAGATGCAGGTCAACGCTGAACATGAACAGGCGTTCTCAGCTAACGACACAGAGCGCTAAAGCAAATTGAGGACAATCTGAAAGGAGTTGAAACAAGTGCTGGACAGCTTTCGAGAAGCTGCGAAAAGAAAATTCAAGACTGTGGACGCAGATTTGTGGGCTCAAAAGAAAGACATTGAGATGCTGGAGGAGCATACAGTCGAGTCGAGGAATGGAGTACCGAGGTGCAGGAAACACTTACAGCTTTGCAGGAACCACAAAGCAAACCCCGAGATAAGGTATCTGACTCAGAAGGGAGATCAAGAAGAAATTAAAGCTGCAAGCAGGAATGAGCGGGCCCTTGCAGTCCACGAGCGTCAGGACATACTGCTACCGGGGCTTGCCGTCGTCGGCGCTTGTTCATGCAGCACCTTCCATTGAGGAAGCTGTTCCTTTATAATTTGATGACCTTCTCCCACCGATTTTAAGTAATGTACACTGATGTCAGTAGAACTCTTGCAATCTACATAAAGAACAAATGTGCCACCTATTGTCTGATTTGCACCAAATTGTGCACAAAGCTTCAATGGGCCATGGAACACAATTAGCTTAAGTGATGTGGTAATTGCACTATATTTGGTAAAGATATGAAAGACTGTCTGTTTTGAACACAATGTGCAGGAATCTGTTATTTTATATTTTGGGTGTGTTTTGGACTATCAAAATTCTTTTGACAACTTTTTGTCAGTCGAGTTCAAAAAAGTAAGTTTGTCATGATTTGTCGTGATCTTGCGAATGAAAATTTAATGCGAAAGTGGGCGTGGCCCACATCACACAATTTAGCTGAATTCAGGAAACACGTGGATATAAGGTTTAAGAATGTGCGACGTATTATGTGGGAGTTATGGGCCAAAAACACTTTGCATTGAAAATAGCGCCACCTGCTGATCATCTTTGGTGTGTGAGTTACAGGGGCCATTCTATACCACCCCTATCAATTTCATTTCCATAAATGTCATGGTGTAGGCACAATGCCAAATATCAAATTAGATGGCCACCAGAGCGCCACCTAGTGGCGGAAATTCAGGAAGACAATAGATTCTAAAATTTTTGCCAGGTGTGACTTATATTCCAAATTTGGTGAGTTTTGGGGTATGTTCAGGCAGTGAAAAAAAACCTGCTTGGGCCCTAATAATATCCGACAGAGAGAATGGCAGGTGTCAGACCCGGGAGAGGAGAGACCTACACTGCTGCAGAGACTTGAGGCTGCACACAAGTTGACCAGAGTTGGAGACGGGAGATAAGAGCGAAGAAAAGACAATGAGACACGAAGGACAGTAAAAGGAGAGAGGGAGGTGAGGAGGTGAAGAACTGCAGGGACCCGAAATGGACAGAGCACATACAGAGAGCCTATTGTTTTTGAATACAGCTAGTTAATTTGTTCCCTGATCAACCTTTTGGACCACTACAGTCAGTAAGTAAGACACAAAATTGGTATGGTATTCTATTTTTCAGGGATTTTATTATCTAGCCGAATTATATATTTGCGGCATTTTTTTATTGCTTCTTCTCATTAAAGATGTGTTCATATATTAGATTATAAGCGGAAGGACACACAGGACCACTTGTGGGCAGAGGGTTTAGAGAGAATATGGAAAATGTGCACCAAGTCCAGGCCAGGAGCTCTGGAGTTTAAGTTGAATGTTGGACAATTATAGTGAACTTGGGAGATCACCTTTTGCGGAGATCTCCGCCTCTATGGGGGGAAGCTGCAAGCAGCGATGAATGGGCCCTCGCAGTCCACGCGTACCATATAATATGGTGGCCTGCTCCCACTGGTATGAAATACTGTATACATGTTCAGGCAGTGAGGTGGAAAAGTTAGAGGGCTCAAATAGCTTAAAAAGGTTTGATAGACAGTTTGATAGCTGAACAGTTTCTCCAGCTGAACATAAAGCTGTATGAAGAAGCTGAAAAGCAAGAAAGATGGATATCTGAAAAAAAATAAAAAAAAAATAGCCAAAAACGCTTTTGCGTGGACAATAGCACCACCTGCTGGTCATTTTTGGTGTTTGAGTCACAAGGGCCATTCTATACCATCCCTATCAATTTCATTTCCATAACTGTTATGGTGTGGGCACAGTGCCAAATATAATATTGAACTGGCACCACAGCGCCATCTAGTGTTGGATCAGTAACCCCTTGGTCAGATATGCTAAGGGGGGCACTGGCAATAATTGTACAAAGTTTCGTGTTAATCTGACGAACCGATGTGGAGTAATTCAGCTCCATTCAGGGAATCTGGGGATACAAGCCTTTTGAATGTGCGACATACGGTGCAGGAGTTATAGGCGAAAACGTGTTGGCCTAGGTTATAGCGCCCCCTGCGGGCAGATATGTAGCTTTTTGTCTCTGAGATATTCGCAGGAGTCTGGACCAACCCTCCAAATTGCACCGCCCTCCCTTGCACGGTTTAACCTGCAGCAATACTTTTAGCCGGAGAACAATCAAAATCAAAATCTTTACAGTTACAATAGGGTTCGCGTATGCAAGCCCCTCGGACTTGGCCCCCTAATAACCACTACAAAAACAATAGGAGCCTCGCAAGTTGAGACCTGCTCGGGCCCTAATAATTAAAGCTGCAAGCAGCGATGAACGGGCCCTCGCAGTCCACGAGCATCGGCGCATTCTGCTGTCGGGGTGTGCCGCGTACCCAGCCCCATTGGCCAATTATCGTGCACGCATTTCTTAACTATCCGTGTTTCGGACAGTGCAGAAAGGGGTTAAATGTCATGTACTGGGTCCAATATGTGACACATTGACTGTGACTGTATATTGGCCTTGGTGTTCAGGGCTGTGCTGCTATGAAACATGTGAGGACTACACTGTGTGACCCTACAAAATGTTAAAGGATTGGATCCATTAGCAAGGCAGCACTGCCCTCTGGTGGAGAAAGCCTGAAATCACAATGAAAAGGGAAGCTGATCTTACGACATTTGGCAATAAAAGCGCCACCTATTGGCCGATTTGCACCGAATTTTCCACAAACCCTCATCGGGCCATGTAATACAATGAACAACACTGTTGTGTTAATTGGACTTTATTTTGTGAAGATACGAAGGACTGTCTGTTTTGAACACAATGTGCAGGAATTTGTTGTTTTATATTTTGGGCGTTTTTTGGGCCATCAAAATTCTTTTGATAACTTTTTGTCAGGAGGGTCCACAGATGCTTCAAGCTTTGTCGCAATTTTGTGAATGGAAAGTTACTGCGAAAGTGGGTGTGGCCTACATCACACAATTCAGCAGAATTCAGGGAACACTGAGATATAAGGTTTACCAATGTGCGACATATTATGTGGGATTTATGGGGAAAAAACGGTTTTGTATTAGAAATAGCACCACCTGCTGGTCATTTTTGGTGTGTGAGTTACAGGGGCAGTCTATGCCACCCCTATGAATTTCATTGCCCTAAGTGTTATGGTGTGGGCACAGTGCCAAATCTAAAATTAAACTGGCACCAGAGCGCCATCAAGCGGTGGATCGGTAAGTCCTTCGTCAAATATCCCCAGGAGGGCATTGGCAATGATTATACCAAGTTTCGTGTCAATCCGCCCAACAGATAAGGAGATATGAAATACTTCAATTTAAAGAGCGCCACCTTGTGGTCATCGCCTAAAATTCTGCAGACCTCAGGGGCTCATGGGGAAGTAGTAACCTTAGTTTCATGTCATTCGGACACACCAATGTGGAGATATACATCACTTCCTGTTTAGAACCAAATCTGCAGGAAGTTGTTATTTAATAACTTGAGTATTCTTTGGACTATCAAAATTCTTTTCAAAATTATTTGTCAGGAGGGTCCAGAGATGCTGTCTGCCAAGTTTCGTGCAAATCGGTGAAACTGCCTGGGAGGAGTTCGAAAGAGTAGGTTTTTGACATTTTGCGAATTTGCAAAAAAAAAAGGTAGGCCGAAATGGGCGTGGCCTATACCACAAGATTCAGCACAGTTCAGTGAACGTGTGGATATAAGGTTTGAATATGCAATGAAGTATGTGGGAGCCAAAACGCACTTTCCTTGATTATAACGCCACCTAGTGGTGGAAATTCAGGACGAGAATAGATTATAACATTTTTCACCAGGTGTGACTTATATTCCAAGTTTGGTGAGTTTTGGGGTATGTTCAGGCAGTTAAAAATGCGATCATTTTGGCTGAAGAAAAGAAAAAAACTCACTAGCAAAACAATAGGGACCTTGCAGGTTCCCTGCTCGGACCCTAACTCGGACGCACATCTCTAGATACATTAACTTACAACTGAAAGAATCATGGACATATGGAGGGACATGCATAACCGGATAGAGTATGGGTATGTTAGGTAGTATGTTTTTGACTCGTGTTTATCTGATGGGTGTGGTAGTCAAGTTTTCATTTCAAATAGATTAGGTTCTTCTGTTGTGTTAGGCTAGAGGTTTAGCCCCAGTTCTGATGGCTGTGATGGCCCTGCTGGGTTGGACTGGGAGGCTCCTCTTTTATTTATTTTGGCAGGCCCATCAGTTTGTTTTTGTTTGACTGTTAACTAATTAAGTTAACTGCAACTTTAAACTGCAACTTACTTGTTTGTCTTGTGTTAGACCTCACTTGGAGGGGGTCGTAACAGAGTAGAAAACTGTAGGAATGGAGTTACAGACTTGTCTGTCCATAGTGCAATAAACTTAACAGTGAATTAGGGCTGTGCGATAAATCGTTAAAATCGGTTCAATCGAGTTTGTGGTTTAGGATGATTAAAAAAAACAAAAAACGATTTTCTCTTTAACTTGCTCAGCCGCCGCTCCCCATGGGCTCCCGTAGTTCATAGTGGGCTCTGCCCTCCCCCCGCATTGACTTTCCACAGAGAGACAAACACAACAACATGACAGCAAGCCAAGAGATCGTTCCTAAAAAGGCACTGTCTTGTTAGCAGTTTGGTTCTGTGGTGTCGGACCTCGAACAAACCACAGTCCACTGCAAAGTTTGTTAAAAGACTGCTGTAAACCAAAGGCAGCAGACCGACACAGTATCACAGTGGGACACTTGTCGTTCACTACAAGATGCACAGGAGCGCGGCAGCCCTCAAAAACCCGCTATAACGCAGCCAACATTAGCGGAATCATTGTGTCCCGTATGAGAAGAAAGCGGCCCGGTGGACACCTTTTACGGATGCAGTCACGTTGCATATCGTTAAATACATTGTGCCCATGCATACAGAGGAAAAGCCGGAGGTTAATCCACATGCTGAAAACTTTCGACCCCAGGCTTGTGCAACGAAGCCAGAGGAAGCAGAGAGGCTCGTCTTCCTGGCCAAAAATGTGTAAAAAAGACAGCAAGCACACACCTCATGTCCTCTACACCTACCAACATGTGGTGTTTACTATGCAGCATGCAGATGTTTAATTTAGTTTAAATATCTTCAGAGATATAAAACACTTTTTGTAAACAAAAGGCATCTTTTGCTAAATATAGTATTTAATGAAAGTTATGTTCACACTTTATCAATACCAATGGGGAAACCAATCTTTTTTTATAATAGCAAGCAATCTGACATGTTAAATTTATGTTTACGAAGCATTTTATCAGAAAGGGACACATTCTTTTCAAAAGAATGCACTTTTATTAATTTTTTCAAGTGGGTTTGAAGGTGCACTGTTTACAATGGCAGAGCAAATTTGTTTAAAATAAAAGTATTAAAATAAATGTAATGCAATTTCTTTGTCATTTGAAGTTTGTTTTTGAGAAGAAGAAAAAATCGGAGATTCAATTTTTAGGCCATATCGCCCAGCCCTACAGTGAATATAACCAGTAGAGAGAGGCACACCGTCTGGAGGCTGAATGTGGGCCTTTTGAATAACAAGGTGGTGGAAGAAATCAAGAGACATAATCACATATAGGGAGAAAAAATGATGACGGGGAAGTCAACTATTCTATGGGAAGCACTGAAGGCTGCAATAAGAGGTAAACTAACGGCAACCCTCAAAAGAACCAGACTGGAACTCTACACAAACTTAACTGGGCAACTAAAAGAACTAGATAGACAGCATAAAAATACAAACCATCGGGTGACACTTAACAAGGTCAAAGAAATTAGAGGGAAGGTAGATGGTAACTGGATTAAGAAAGGTCAACTACACAGGGGTGTTGTCTATCTCTGACACTTTTTTACATCTTTTGTAAATGGTTCAAGATTTTTTACATCTTGAACCATTGGCTCAAGCAATTACGCAGAATCAGAATATCAGGGGAGTGGAGTTAGAAGGTGCAGAAAACAAATTGGGTGTATTTGCACACTACTTGATGGCATATAAAGGACATCCAGATGCAAGCTTTCCAATTCTAATGGACTTAGTAGAGACACTATTCAGGGTATGAACTTAACGTGACAAAGACACAGACAACAGAGGGAGGTAAACTCTTTCTACGATCTTTTGTCACTTCTGAGAATTACAAAATAATGTAACTGGGAGAGCCACAGCATTTGCTAGCTGTGTAGCAGCAGTTTTTTTCTCCAGTGCCAGGAATGAGTTGGTTAGAAACAATAAACACCCAAAATCTCTTTTGTTTTTCTATTAGTAAGTCAATAACAATGCAATGCAAAATTGAGTGTTTTTAGACATCAAAACACAGAATTGAGAGTCAGAAGGTAACAGAATGTTGGCTCTAATTTAACAAAGTAAACAGTGAATGTAGAGGAATGCCAATGGAGAAAATGGAAGCTTCCTGAAGTCTTTGAGATTATAAATCAGATACACATTTCTTTGAGCAACTCATGAGGCAGTGGGTAAGTTTTAAAACACATTTCCCACTGAGGATTCCTAAAGTGAACACAGCTACACTCCAATCAGAAGAAGTCATCATAGAAACAATAACTGGGCTGAGTGTTACAGTCGATAATCAATGAGTCACTCCATCCATTATATATTTTAACTTTATACAAGACATGACCACTGCATGCACTGTAGAAACACCTTTCTCTCTTGGGGACAATGTAGTAAGTAATACTAAATATCAAAACTACAGAATAAAACAACAATACGAGGCCCACCATGACTTGAAATCTACTTGAAATTGGAACCTGAGAAACAAGTTTGTGAGGACACTATGTATGTTACAGGCTGGTAGATATACCTGGTCATGAATTCCTCAAACTTGGAGCTGGTCAGGTTGAGACTAGACCAGTGAGTGTCAGCTACAGGTTTGTGTTCAGGAGGTCCAAGATAGGCCAGCAGAGTCGCCATCTTGTCAAAGGGTCGCCTGCCAACGGCCTTGTGGTCCCTGGATATAAGATATTAATGAAGTAATAGTGTCTAAAATGAGTTCATTATCAAGATTATCTGGCAGAACTAATAAGTGTTCTGCTTCATCAAATAATCTATTCTGACCTGTTACTGGAGAGGTACTGGCCAATCCTCTCCTGGTTATTCCACAGCAGGCGGTGAAGGGCCAGCACATTGCCATCACTGATAAAGGACAGACTGTGGTTGACAGAGTCGCTGGGTGGAGAGTCAGATGCAATGTCTAAGAAAAACCTGGGGTGGAGTGGGGAGAGGACACACTCAATCAACAGATGATACTTTACACCAGGCCTTTCACTGCTTCAACTAGACGTACTCTGTGTGTTTTTGACACAAGTGGTGTGGTAGGAAAATGCTGTCATTTGAAGGGTTTCTGTTCTTGTACATCATGATCTACGACACCTTTAGGGTGTGTTGCACCAACAAAGATGAATTTATATTATTAGATTAATTTAATGAGAGTTTTGCAAAACTAGGTTTAAAATGAGTAAATCCACATTTAAAATGAAAAGATCTTCTATTATCTATCTTGTTTTTTCTGTCTCTTTTTCTCTTTCCTTTCCTCCAAAGTCTGTACAGAGAAAATCCATGTTATTTGATGGCTCAGCAGAAGCCCTAATTTCTCACTCTGTTATTTGGCAGTAGCGTTGTGTAGGCTAAACAGGTCTCCATCTACCATATGGGAAAAAAAAGACTGAAGCAAGACTGAACACATCTCTGTGTTCAGAGACTGAATGAGGTCTGTTGTACCATGTTCCAAGTGTCTTACCTTCTAGCTGAATCAAAGTTGCTCTTCACAAAGTCATTAAAAGGCCTCATGTGCTCTTCCTTTGTAAACAGGACATGGTTTGCAATGCTCTGCAGAATCTGTAGGACAAGACAGGGATAGAGTACACACTTATTCAAACAATACAACAGCTAGCCTATGCAGACTTTCACCACTCAAGTTAATGACATTACACATTAAATTGTTGAGTTTTGTTTACTTGTACTTCTGTTAGACATAGCATTTAGTAGTATGCCATCATTGGAATTTGTAGCCACAGTGCCTGCAGTTCAGTAAGAGTTGCACTGTCTTGCTTTAAGTCATGACATGTTTTCTGTCAAAGTAACTGGCCCAATTCTTATTCACAGCTAAATAAGTTGGACTTCTGGGTTTCTGAAGTCTTGCTCTCTCATGTGATGATTGTGCATATACCTATTGCTAGTAGCAACTCACACTTTTTACTTGATTCGTAACGGTTACTTCCCAGGAATTCTTTTCATAAAAGAAGTTTGACCTTGACACAAAACTGTGGACAAGTTATCATACAAGGACGTTCATTCCTTTTTTCTTCCTGCTATTTTTGGTAGTGGTAGGGCAGCAATTCACTGGATTGCACCACATTTTCAATTTCAATCCATATTTTACCATAATTTAAGATCAGGAGATCTAGGCTCTCCAGCAAGTTGTACTCACTTATAGATAGCAGTCACCTAAATAAGCCTGATCAGCAACATCCATGCATCATTCCCTGAGGAATTAACCGAAATTCCTAACTCACAATGTTAAAGAAAGTGAAAAAAAAAAAAAAAAAAAAAAAAAAAAAAAAAAAATCCTGGATCTGTCCATTTATTCAGATCCAGACCAAAAGTTAACCTTTATTCTGGACCAAAACCCATTCTTTGTCCAAGTTTCGTTGAAATCCTTGCTCTGGGTTGTGCTCTCTCACACGATGGTCAACAATTTTTGTGGCTGCTTGCTCCAAGCGCCATGATATATGCTCTGCTTATATTATCAATCTATCTTTTTAATATGTAAAGCTTTTTATTTTAGCAAACAGAATAGGGGCAATAGTCTGAAAATACATGGTTACAGCAAGTGGTTACAGGGTATTGTTTGACAGTTTTAGTCAAACTGCCACCACATTACAGTTTGCCCTGCATTTTCTTCACACCAATTCAAAACAATATTTGACCTAGGAGAAGACTTTATTTCCTATGTTAAATATGGAGTACACTTTGGTGAGAATCCTTGGGAAATAGTAGAATGTAAAACATTCAATCCACTGTACATTAAGGCTTGGGTTTAGTTTCAACACTGTCGACGGCAACAAAAGGCTGTAAAGTTATGAATGTGACAGCAGTAATTTGCCAGTCTTTGACAGTCGCAATGATCAATCTAATAAAATCTATGCATTTTACGCTTTTGTAAAAAAGTTCCTAAACAGACATTAAGACACAAACATGTAGCGAGTAAAGATGGATCACTCAAGATTCCACAGCTCTAATAAGATTTATTGTGTTGTAGTCTTATCAGTGTTTTCCCTCCTCTCCCAACCCTAGCATAACCTTCATTGCGTGCTACACTTGTTCTTCTTGTCCTTCCTCTTTTCTGTGTTTATTGGCAGATCTCAAATAAATTGTAAAGGAGCCCACTGTATGGGCTTGATTAGACCGTCAAGGCAATTCAGCTATGTATTATCGATATTTTTTGCAAATAATTAAATGGAAACCAATTAATAGCTGATCGCAAAATATTTCTGAATATCGTGCCAATAAATTATCTACCTAATATATAACGCGCATCTCTAGTTAAAATCATTTTTTGTTGTTGCATGCTTATCAAGCATCTGTGACATATTTTCATATGAGCAACTACTATGGAGTGATCTAGTAGATTTATTTCTTCCTCCGGCACTATTTTTTCAAATGCAGTGACATAACAGTGAACTTAATATTCAGTGTCCCTCTAGTCATCTCATACTGAATGGCCTTACCTTGGACATGAGTTTGAGACCCCGTTCTATCCTGGGCAGGGGCTTTTTGTCCAAGATGCCAGCCTCATAGGGAGACACAATAGCTGGATTGACGAAGCGCAGAAACATGGCACTGCCCACTGCACCAATGCTGTTCTGTGGGAACCGCTGACTCACAACCTGTTTGAAGGAGGATGAATGGAGCAGGGCAAGACATAGGAGGGGAAAATAAAGGGGAAATGTGGAATAGATGGAAAAGAAGGGAGAGGTTTGAGCAGGGAACCAGGTTTGAGCAAATGGAAGGAGAAAATATTGAAAATAGGTTTAATTACATTAAGAGCCATGGAGGGAATGATGGGAATAACAAAATGTACATGTAGCAACATGTGTAACAGAGCAGAGTAAGGTGAGCCATTATGAAAACAGTGAAAAATGTCAGGTTTAGGAGGAGGAACAGTGGAGGAGGACATATGAAGTGAGACTTAGACACAATCTCAGTTCATTTTGGGCTGTAACAAGTGCAAGAGAGGGTCTCACTCGAGCTGCAGCCCAAGAAAAAGAAAAGAAAGGAAGCAAGACAAGAAACCCAACCAACTCCTCTCTGTTGGTGAAAAATGGAATCATCACAAAAAAGAAGGTGTGCCATGATACAGATGAGCCATGAGTTGAGCATCCAGGTATATAGCAAACAGCAAATCACATCTTGGTTTAAGAAGGCTTACAACCTAACGTCACAAGTTCCAGATCAGACAAGTCATAAATAAACGTACTCAAACTAAATTGGATGAGAAAATGAAGGCCAACTGTGTCTGTTGTAAACATCCAACATCCAGACTACACTCCTGCTCCAGTTTGAACATACTCTACGAAATCTGTGTGCACAGTTTTCCTGTATACAGTGGGATTGTTGCAATCATTTTGATTATCAAGTACTTATGAATGGGGATATGTTTAGAAAGACACAAACTTACATGGGTAAAATAACAATTAAAGCACAATACTGCTGACAAGGAAAAAATAAATAACAAATAGCCCTATCCCTTCATCTGTTGCTGAGTACAAGCCCTGATTACATACAGAATATTGAACAAAAATATGCTAAAACTGAACATAACTTAGTAAAGAGAATCATTTTTGTTTAAAAACCATGTTTTCTTTCATTTAAATATCCATGTATGTCTTTTCCTTCCTGGAGTATTCATCGGTTTCTGACACTGCAGTGTGCACTGTGGACAAAGTTACAGCAGGCCACTGAATAGCCATGAAGACAGGAAAAGCCCTACTCTTTGTTCAAACTTTTACAATGGTTGCATCACTTCTTTTTGCAGCATGTTTGTTTTTTCCTCTTCCTCCTCCTCATATTTAAAAGAAAAATGGCAAGCTGCTGTCAGGTTCTTGAAAGGGGCAGAAATGGAGATGATTCACTTGGGGCACCACAGACCAATTAATCATCATTACCAAGATTTTACATGTTGCTAAAGAGACCAGTGTTTGAAGAAGCATACAGCAGGTCAAACTAAACTCAGGCTTGATTCCAATCTTTCTGACCACTGATATTACTGACCAGTCAGACTTTCTGGTAGCAATGTCACCGCATTCCCAGATCTCAGTGATCTACAGGAATACAATGTTATCATAGCTCATAGAGCTGATGGCCAAAACTGAGAAAAATAAGATCCACAGTGAAAGAAACTGCGGATAGATCCAATCTAACTATATCGGCCATTTTTTTCATTACGGTGCACCAGCACATAATTTAGGTGCACCCAGTGGTACACTACAAGTTCTACCTATTTATTAAAGATTATCTAAATGATTGTTAACAAGAATAAAGATACAGATATATTCTTTTCTTTATTTAAACAGCATATGCTTACAGAAACTTAGTAACCTCAACTGTTCAAAACATAAAGTTAGAAAGTGCTTGACAAACTAAAATAAATACATTTAAATAAAATAAAATAATGAATAAACTTAGTGTAAAAACTATAGTGGGCTTTCCTCTTCTTTAATGTGTAGCACTTGTGAAAGTATTTGCAGATTTGCTTTGTTGTTTTGGTGTTAAAAATATTTTTGAAATCTGACCTGCTGAATATCAGGTGAAGAACTGTTACTATTGACTATTTAGTCAATTGACAGGTTTTTTGGGTGCATGTGTGACCAAAACACTTGAACCCTGGAGCCCTGCATTAGCTACAATAAATTCCACTGGTTAAATGTTGTCATATCATTGTGCATATTGACAGATGCATTTTTAAAAATCTCCTCCACTCGTATTCTCAGTACACTTCTACCTCGGAAATGATTAACAAAAATCTGGTCTTTTTGGGAGCAGTACCAGTTCAAGACTGACCTGTAAAGTAATGGTATATTACTTATATAATATATATATTATATTATATTATATAATAAAGACCACGAAGAACACCATTCAGTAAAGCCATGTCCGATAAAAGGAATATTGATATTAACCCACAAAAACACATACAGTATCCAAAATTTGCATGCATGAGTACACACAACCATACATTCATTTTCCAACGAACCAGAGTTTTGCCCTATGGAGTTTTTTTCTCTTTTATAGTGATCATTTCAAGTAGGGCTGGGCGATATGGCCTTTTACTAATATCCTGATATTTTTAGGCCATGTCACGATACACGATATATATCTCGATATTTTCCCTTAGCCTTGAATTAACACTTTGATGCATACAATCATGCCAGTATGATGATTCTACGTGTCTACATTAAAACATTGTTCATACTGCATTAATATATGCTGATTTCATGGATTAAAGCAAAAAAAAAAAAATCTTTAAACTAAAATGTTTTTTCGAGCTGGAGCCAAGTCATATTCCCAATTTATAATTTGTGAAACATGTTACAGGGCACGTTACTTGACACATGCTAAAACAATAAGATAAGATTTACAGCTTCACCCCACACCATGTTCTCTAATGCAGACATCAAGTTTAAATATTTGACCAACAGTGTTTTACAGGAGGATGATCTGAACATCTGTTCTATTTACACTTAAAATGTTTTTTGTCTTTTCAATGTAATTTTCAATCTATGAAATCAAACTGTGCCTTTTTTTGCCAAGCTTCTCTCAAGATTTACCCTTTCAAATAATCAACCATCTCGAGAACCTTATTAGTTCGCTATTTTTCTACTTCTTCTTCTCATCATCATTATCATTATTTTTAATCATTATTATTATTATTAATGTTTAAAGTGAACCTCTTATCATTTAACATAAAAATACATCATACAAACAGCAACTTTTGCAGCCTTGTCAGTCTGATGGCGAGTTATCACCTTTCTGTCATC
>CAEMYA010001784.1:17266-30256 GCA_903131615.1 Diplodus sargus | reverse complement strand
GTATATATTGGATTCTATTTATGTTATGTACGAAGTGTTTTATTTGTGGACCCACAACTGCTGTAACAAAATAATTTCCCAGTCTGGGATCATTAAAGTATTTCTATCTATCTATCTATCTATAAATGGTTCAACAATAGTATCCTTTTGGTGAGTCAGTTATTTAATAGTAGGGGACTTCTGTACAACTACTCTGAATTTCTTGCCCGATATAATATACCTGTAACTCCAAAAGAATTTTCTATAGTTTTTGATGCAATCCCATCTGGTTTATGTATATTATTTAAGAATGCTGACCACTCCCCACCCCTGTCATTGTCACCTTCTAAACCATTAGAAACTTCATTAGGTAAACTCTGCTTTTCTCTCAATAGAGGTATGAATTCGAAAGTGAGAGCCTTGTTTCAGGGGGATTTGGTTTCTGTTTCTACAGCAACATTTTACTGGAGCAAATTTGTCAGCAATATCAATTGGAAAAAAGTCTGGTCATTGCCACAGAAGTTTCTTCTAACTAATAAGGTAAAGGAAGTTTCATTTAAGCTGATCCACAGATTCTATCCAGTCAAACACTTCTTACAAATATTGAAGAATGACATTGATATAAAATGCTCCTTCTGCGAATCTCTTCCTGAAACATGCTCTCATTTATTTTGGTACTGTGAATTTACTCGTGAACTGTGGAATGAAATTAATAAATTTATAGTTGCTTGTATTCTCCCAGACTTTGTCTTATACTATAAAAATGTTTTATTTGGTGCTTGTGATCACAGTAGCAAAGATGAGAATGCTTTCTTTCTTGTTAATCTAATTCTACTACTAGCTAAGTTTCACATTCACAAGTGTAAATTCACAAACAAAAAAACAAATTTCTCTGTGTTTTTCACGTTTAATGTCCCGTTGTTTACCTTTGAATGTAAACAATTTGTTCTACTTCTCTGTTCTCATGATTACACCAGCATAATTGTATTGTTGATATGCATTTGTATGTGCTGGCAACTTTCAAGTTTTGAAAAAGTTTTTTACACTGACTTTGCTTAGGCCACAAACAGATATGCAGTCCCTATCAGTGAATTGAAGGTAGGGAAGGTGATTCTGGTGAAAAATAGTTGATTATTGAGTTGCATTCCCAGGTCATCAAATACAGTTGATTTGGTATTGATATTTGACAACCTGGAAAAGAGGCTAAACACTCAACTATCTTTCTTTGTTGGTATATTCATTACAACCACCACAAAACACAGTATTGCTCAGGTTTTACATTATGTACAGCAGTCTTACCTTCCTCTTCTTAAAGGCATGTCTAGCCAGGTATCCCCTGCATGCAGCCTGGAACATAGAAATGTTCCTCCTCGTCTGCACGTCCCGCTGCTCCTCCAGCCTGGACAAAGTCCCTGCCCTGAAGAACACCTGCAGTAGGAGAGAAAGGGTTAAGCAACACAAGATTATTTGCTTGAAGGTAGGAACATATGGCTAATATACAGCTGTAAATACATGTATGGGGTAGTGCTGGGCGGTATACCGGTTCACACCGAATACCGGTGTATATTTTCGTTATGATATGAATTTCTAATATACCGCCATACCGTTGTATTTGAATACACAACGTTCGGAACGCTATGCTGTGCCGCGGGACACTGTTTCAGACCGGACCCTTTTCAATGTTGCGCTGCTAAACAGGTATGGTGCGACTGCGAGGGTAAACAGTAGTGCTCTGGTGTTGTGTTACGGTGAAGATGGATAGGACAGACATTGCAGATCATGACTTCACCCGCGGACGTCAAGATGAGCAACTGGAAAGCCGATAAGATCTGGGAGATGCTAGCGTCTCCTCGTCTCCGTAACTAGGAACGGTCGCTACTTTCAAATTAAAAGCCCCCCGCTAAGAACCCAGTTGTAAATGTAATGTAAATGTGCAATGTAAAGCTCTTATTTTGAAGACAAATTCCACCTGCTTCCTGTTAGCTGTCTGTTGCTTGAGGCAGCTAAGGGAGGGGGTGGTGAGCTAGGCCGCTTCCATTACTAACGGGGGTTTAACATCGGCGTGTGTTTGACTGAGGAGGCGAGAATATGGGCCACGGATCTATAATTAAATAAATATATCAAGTGTCGCCACATTTCTACCGATACATATGTTATATGTCACTGTTCACACTGAACTTCGTGCTTCACGTCACGTCACATGTTTACGCCGACCCCAGTGGCAGCTTTTTGGGAAAGAAGTTAATGAGAAACTGGTTGAGAGAGGAAAATTACACCTTCCTTAAAGATAGACAGAGTGCTGCCTTTACCTTGCAGCAAATGTGCTGCCTTTTCTATCTAAAAGGGGCTAGTAATTCCTCTCTCAACCAGTAGAAAATGCTGTGAACACCTCATTATGCATGAAAAAAAAAATACCGTCATATACCCTGAAACCGTAGGAATTTTGAAAAATACCGTGATATGCATTTTTCGTCATACCGCCCAGCAATAGTATGGGGTGGAAAATTGTTCTCAATCTTAAAGAAATACATCTTTGCATGTGCTTCAATATGTCAAGCAAGTGATTATAAAAATTGCAAGGATTTCATGTGGATTT
This sequence comes from Diplodus sargus, assembly GCA_903131615.1. NCBI lineage: Eukaryota > Metazoa > Chordata > Actinopteri > Spariformes > Sparidae > Diplodus > Diplodus sargus. The sequence goes on along the minus strand of CAEMYA010001784.1, from coordinate 27,681 downwards.
CAACCCATCTAAAATCCTATTGTTTGAAATAATGATTACTTTTAAGAGATTTTCTAAACTCCATGTTGTTATGACCTGATTTTAAGAAATGTAGTGTATAACCTTTTGCAGCAGCTGACAACTACAACAAGAGAGTTTTTGTAACCCCGTAGAAAATCTTTCATCTTTGGCACACAGACAAAATCTGAATGGATCTTTGCCCAGATAACTTATAATAGCTTTTATAAATGGAAACATGCTAACCCTGCACTTAACAATTTCACAAAGAAGTCCAATATCCAATCACTTGCATCGACCATGAACCACCACGTAATTCTTATCTCTTGCATATTACTGACCTCTAACATGCAGCTGGAATAGCATAGCCATAACCCTAACCTTAACCCAAAAGCTTTAGTCCTTACAACCTTAACTTATGTGTTGTCTGGCGTTTAATTGCCAAATGAGAACAATAACAGCTTAAATCCCTGATGATTTACATTTGCATTAGTGACAGCTGTGTCCACAACTATGCACGTTATCAAATGCAGCCCTGCTTTTGCCACTGTTGCGTTACCACAGTACCATAGCAGCAAACGGGTCATATGAAAGGAGAAACATTTGTACACCCATAAGCCAAAACATTTAAATCAACTAACAGAAATTATTAATAACATTAATCGACTCTTTACAATGCAGTTCTCTGGGAAACATTGGGTCCTGGCATTCAAGATGTGAATGTTCTTTGACCTGTAACAATCACCTACCTAATACAAACTGTTACAGCTATGACATTGACTGTTGACCGTGGCTGCCCCAGCAGGACAATGCACAATGCCACTCTACAGAAACCAGAAATTGCTTTAGGAACATTACATAGATCTCAAGGTTCCAACTTGGACTCCAAACTCCCCATATGCCAATACAATCATGCAATACACCCACATCAATCACAACATTAACTTGGAAACCACTGCAAAACAAGCAATGTTGTAGTCATGAGGGGTGTTCTTGGTCTGCAGCAGTGTTTATTTGGATGGTCAGTGGATGCAATGGTTCCACTGACCCAAATAAAAAAAGGGGGGGGGGGGTTGCATATGTATACTTGCCCTTTTGCCCTCTCTGCTCATTATTTATGTTATATGCCAATTTCTTAACTCTCAAGAGCAACTATCCCTGTGATTTTCCTAACCTAATTCTTATAGTCTCACCCAGAAAGATTCCTGTGTCTTTCATCCCCTTCGCTGATGGTTCGATGCTTCTTTCTGAATACCAGTGAGCACACAATTTAATTTTTGACTGTAAAGAGTCACAATGGGCTGCTACTTGGCCCCATGTACAGGCATCATACATCATAATGCCTCCAACTCATTCCCAGATAATTTGTCTGGGGACAGACATTGCTCTGTTCCTCTGCCCTGAATTAGCTGGCAGCTCCTTGAGGAAGCAGATTCATTAACCAGTTATACTCCGTCCTTCAGGGGACCTAACTGTTCCTTACTCTGACTGTTCCTAACTCTGACTATAATTTTCAAAATTTGTTGAGCAAAGGAGAGAATAAGGAATAAAGAATGATGTTCCAAGGTCATGTAGACCTTGTGACTTCACCACTGTGTAACAGTTTTGTGCGGTGGAATAAATATTATGGGTGTGCATTGGCACTGCCCTCACGATTCGATTCGATTACGATTACGATTCACCAGGTAACGATTTGATTCAATTCGATTCTACGATGCATTGCGATGCATCAAAATTCTACTGCACACAACAAGGCACATTTTTCATCAGTCATGAGGCAATACAAGCAGTCAGATATTGAACAACAGATTTTATTGGCTGCTATGTGTGTATTATCACTCTCCTGTTTCCCCAGGTGTTCCCCTCTGTTAATCCAAACTCGAGGACAGTTTATAATCATGTGGATGCTGTTATAATGTGCAGTGATTGAGATCCTGACCCACCGAACATCCTGGAAAGTGACTTAAGTTTGTTGAGTTTTTCGCGCTAAACCGTCGCGGTGATTTATTTTCGTCACAAACACTCGGTGAGTTAAAGTTGTTTGCCGGTGACGGACGCTGTTTTTGAAGCAGAAATGTGAGGAAGAGTCGGGAGGACAGGCGGGAGGACAGACGCTTCTCCACGTACAGCTGCGGTATTTGTTTTCCTCACATAAGTTGCCAAAGACAGTTACAGTTACTATGTTACTCTTGTTCTGTCCTGTAACGTTGGTTTGTGGGACATTTCTCTGTATTTAGCTGAGTGAAGGACCTGTGTAGTTATCAGACTGTCAGACCGACACACCCTCGCTCCGCGCCTCCGGATTATCCGTTCACACTGGGACGGCCCTGATACTGTTGTTATGCTAGCTAGTGCTGCCGCTTAGCATGTAGCTACAGGCTGCACATGTCATTGCAACATTGCTCCGGAAATGCCTCCGGAAGCAATTGAAACTTTACAACTTTATTGTCCTCTCAAGGCCAGAAAATAAACAGTGACATAATCGATTATGGCACGTTGCCGCATCGATGCTGAATCGTGCATGCCCCGCATTGCAATGCATTGCCGAATCAATTATTGTTGACACCACTAATAAATATGTACCCAGCCTGCAAGCATTTTGCAAGGTAGGCACTCATACCATTTATAACAACTGTTCCCTTGACAGTCCACCCAAAGAGCAGGTATTTCTAAAGCACACTGTGACCAACAAATGGGGTCAGCCCAGTCATGCAGTGGTTTGCACTGTCACAACGTGTTGAAATAGTCTGCAAATTGTAGGAGGCATGGTCTCACAGATACACAGCGTGTGACAAGGCAGAGGTAAGGGAAACAGGTAGCAGTGGCTGACAACAGTTAAAGGTAATCTGTTAGTGTTGTCAAGGTGAAGGTTGGATGCTTGTCAATCAAATGACAAAAACTGGTCAACTTTTAAGGTCTGGGTCGTAGTTTTCATTAACTCAGTGGCTAGCCCCCTTCACTTTAAACAGTTGGTGGCAAGCAAGACAGGCTTGACCTGGTTCCTGGAAGTGTAGCATTACTGTAAATGTGCAAGTATATAAGTGTACTCAAAGACCAGCAGAAATCCACAACTAGGTTTGAGTCTTTTTACGCTACATTCACTAAAAGAACAAAACAATCTATTTAATAAAATGTTATGCGGAGGATGAACTGAGGAGTCTCACAGCCTAAGGATTGAAGCTACTCTGTACATTAGTGGTATGGCAGCAGATACTTCCTTATAATTTGCAAGATGGCAGCGCGGTGAACTGACTGTGGCTGAGGTTATCTTTTAGTATCCCTGGGCTTTTTGCAGACATCTCAATTCATCGACATCACTGAGATCTGTACATGGGTGCCAATGATGTTCTGGGCGATTTTAATTACCTGCTGCAGAGCCCAGTTTGTGATGTTTCCAGTAAGGATGCTTTCAATCCTCTGTAAAAGTGTAAAAGTACCAGAATTTAGCTCCTGAATTTAGTCTCCCTAATTTTCTGTGCTTCTTTTTATTTATTTATTTTTTACTCAGTGTGGCGATGTGTGATGATCCATATAGATTCTCTGTGATGGCCATTCTGAGGAACTTGAAACAGTTCAGCTGCTCCACCTCCACTGTCGTAGACAGGGGGGGGTGTGTCTTTGCCTCTTTTTCTCTAAAATCAACAATTAGCTCCTTAGTTTTGCTGATGTTGAGCAGTAGCTTGTTCTCTGTGCACCACTCTGCAAGATTTCCTCCCAATATGAACGCTCATCGTTGTTTGTAATGTGGCCAATAATGGTGGTATTTCCCGCATATTTTGACAAAGTTCTCTTGATGTCTGGGAGTGCAGTCTTGGTGGTACAGTGTGAACAAGAGCAGAACAGGAACAGAGCGCACGGGCCTGGGGGCTCTGGTGTTGAGCACTAACGTGGAACAGCTGTGACTGCCAGTCCATACTGTCTGGGGTCTGTCTGTGAGGAAATCTAATATCCAATTGCTTAGTGTGGTAATCAAAGCTGAGCTGAATCAACAAACAGCATTCTAATGTACCTGTTCTTATTTTCATGGTGTATGAGGCCTGGTTGGATGGCAGTGAATATGGCATCCTCTGTGGATCTGTTGGTTCTGAAAGTGGTGGTAGGGATGTTGTTTTTAAAGTGCTGGAGAACCAGTTTCTCAAAAAACTAAATCAGGATTGTGGTAAGTGCAACAGAGCGGTAGTCTTTAAAACTACACACAGCAGACTTTTTAGGTACATGGGTAATTATGTATATAAATGCATATTGGCTTGACATTTCTTTCTGATTATTAATACTCTACAGTATGAGTGAGTGGGAGTACAGTATATCATTTCAGAAATCCGGTATAAAATGCTGCTGCGGGCAGATGAGAGCAAACTAGCTGAGAAGGAACCAGCACATCTGGTTAGCATGAACTGCTATGCTCCTTGGAGACCTATTTGTTAGTGCAGGGATGGTTTAATGATATCAGGCAGACGGCCACATACAAGTTGGCAGTGAACCACAGGGGCAGTTTGGCAGTGAGAGGTGGGCCATCTGCCAGTCTGGCAAAGATGCAACCACTTGCACAGTCCACACTTCATGTGTCATGGGTGACACAATTATGTTGGATGATAATCATTCAGACAACAAAGCTAAGGTAATAATATTTTATATTTTCAGCTAGAGAGATAAGCGAAAAAAAAGTGTTTGCTTTGTGTCATTTATACCACTGGATGCTGACTGCTTTAAAGAGGATACTCTGTTACTGTTGTTTCAACAAAAAACCCTCTGTGATTATTACTGCACCTACAATATAGATATCAAAAAGTTTACATTTTTATAGCTAGCTACAGAAATTTGTTTGGTAATAATTTCCGCATTTTTTGACCGAGCAAAATTCTTTTGACAACTTTCGACCAGGTCCAGCTGAAGAGTGTACATGCCAAGTTTCATGCAGATGGGACAAAATCCCAAGGAAGGGTTGGAAAAAGTAGGTATTGCATATGTGGCGATTTAGCGAACGAAATGTGCAGCAAAAGTGGGCGTGTCCTATGTCAGAAAACCAAACTATATTCAGGGAACATATGGATATAAGGTTTGCGAATGTGTTATTTAAAATGTGGAAGTTACAGGCAAAAACGCGATTGCATCCATTATAGCGCCACCTAGTGGAGCACATGTGTAATTTTTATTATGGAAGAACTGTGTCCTATTTTTTATGTACCACATACATTTCAAAGCTGTCAGCATAATAGTTTGGCTGAAATTAATGTTTGTTGTTTATCTTGTAATAAGCCACGCCCACACTGAGCAGTCATGACTACCTTCGAGATATGGCCTCAGGATTGGCCCTACATCATACTGACTAGTGATCTAGTTTGACCGAGATATCAGTTTACATGTTTAGAGTTGGCTACAGAAATTTGTTCGTGAATAATTAGCGCATTTTTTGACCGAGCAAAATTATTTTGATAACTTTCGATCAGATCCAGCTGAAGAGTGTACGCGCCAAGATTTGACGCAGATCGTACAAAATCCCAAGGAGGAGTTTTCCAGTTTTTGCGATTTTGCGAAAAAAACTTTCTAACCGGAAGTGGCCGTGGCCGTGGCCAATCGCAAAGTGATTCAGCTCCATTCAGGGAATCTGGGGATACAAGGTTTTTGAATGTGGGACATATGGTTTGGGAGTTATAGGCAAAAACATGTTGACCTAGGTTATAGCGCCCCCTGCAGGCGAATATATGTAGTTTTTTGCGTCTGAGATCTTCGCAGGAGTCTCGACCAACCCTCCAAACTGCACAGCCCTCCCTTGCACGGTTTAGCCTGCAGCACCACTTTCAGCCAGAGAAAAATAAAATAAAAAAATCTTTACAATTACAATAGGGTTCCTAGCACCGCTGGTCCTAGGAAACACGTATGCTTGCATACGCGTTCCCTCGGCCCCTCGGGCTTGGCCCCCTAAAAATAATGCATTTTATCTAAAGGCACCTTTCAAAGCACTCAAGGACACCACACATAAGAACAACAGTAAAACAAAAACAGGAGACGATTTAGTGCTGTAGGATAAATAAATAATAATAAGATGCAATTACATAGAGCCAGGAGCTCGGCACAGAATAGAAAACATTAGTAAAATTAACACCACAGAACAAAAAAGTTGTTGTGGAACTTTATCTGAACTTGGAAAAAATAGGGAGCAAGTATAGACTGACACCAACACCAACAGGTTAAACTTCCTGCAATGTCTGCCAAATAATTTCTCTAATTGAAAGCTCAAGGCGCTCTGTTCTTTATTCCACAGACAGATCTAATTAACCATCAGCCTGTCTTTTTCTTTGTGATGAGCTGGGTGTTTTTATCTAAAAGAGTTGGAGTCTGGCAGTGTCTGACTGTTGCTTGGCAAGGGTCATCGATACAAACAGTCAACGAAGACCAGGTCCTCTCCATGAAAGGAAAAATATTACACACTACACAACACACTATAACTAGAGAAACTAAGAAGTGGGAATACAGTGGAACAAAACACTACTGACCTTTCCATGCCCACCACAGCTTTTGTTAGAAAGGTACAAACACCCCCCTACAGGTTTTATAAAATTCTGTTTCATATTAAACTAGGCCTACAGTAATGTGTAGGGCGGCCTATAGTGCCATGTATAAACAAGTTGGCAGCACTTGTGTGGCTAATGCAGGGGGTGAGGCTAACATTCCTGACAAGATGGAGAGTATGTCAGAGACCTTTGCTTGATAAGTTACACAACGATTCACCTTGTCTCACAAGAATGTTCATACGCTTGGGATAATAATAGATAACTGGCCAACATATTTCAATAATATGTAGTCAGCTAACCAGTTCATTGTTATTGATAGGCCCTGCAGTTTGATTTAGTGTACAGTTAGGTTAGCTTGCTCACATGATCAGCACGTGTTGTTTTATGTTAAACATTTGAACTACAATTAATCACTTGTTAAGACAATATTCCTGCGACCCCAATGCCAATTTCTGTTGAAGGGCCCTTATTATACTGTTTTTCATCAATTTCACACAGCTGTCAGAGGTCCAACAACACTGTATTCGATATGCATTGCAACAAACTAGGGCCGGGACTTTAACGCGTTAATTACGATTAATTAATTACACAAAAATTACCGCGTTAAAAAAATTAACGCATTTTAATCGCACTAATTTTTGCACCGCGGAACGTTTCTCACTGGATGAGTTTCAGGGGTACCGATTATACTGGAGCACAAACTAACGTTCATGCATAGCATTCATGACTTCAGACAACAGCAGTGAACGAAGAAGCAGATGAGACCGCTTTGGTTGGCCCCGTGGATGGGAAATTTTGCTTTAAAAAGAAATGTATTCCTAAATATGCTATTGCTACACTTTATGGCAAAAATTGCACTGGTCTGTTGGTCTTGAAAAAAAAAACAGTGTTTTGTTGCTTAAGCTCATGTATTCAGGCATTATTCAATGGTATACTAAAATCCATATGAAAAAAATTGCTTCTCACTGCTCTACTGAGAGCAGGCTGTTTCTGTGCCTGCACCTTTAAATGCTAATGAGCTCCGTCTGTCAACGCCTACTTGGAGAGCCTTGCCTGCTACACGCCCCTCTCAGGAAGACGATGCCTCTTACGCTAGCGTTTGCATGCACTAATGTTATGGTGGCTGTATCGCTAGATGCTTTTGTTCAACCATACAAGTTTGACCCAGAATCGGACCCAGAAGGAGAAGCTGCTGAAGAAAGACAGACTCTGTGGCTGCGGCAGGATGTTTAAGAATTGTTAGTCTGTCTGAATAATGTTAGTTTGTTGTGTTGTGTGATGTTTCAGTTACTACCATGTAGCTAATGGCTAACAACTAGCGAAAGCTCTTGGACACTGTTCGCATCGTCTCTGTCTCCAGTCTGCACGTTTCCAGACATCTTACTGTGACAACCAAGCTCCATCGTAATATTATTAACATTAAACTTGCTTCAAACGCCATTGCATAGCCAAAGCGGATCTAACCAATTTCCAGCTGACTTCACTATACTCGTAGGCAACTGTAAATACAGTCAGACCGCGGTAACACTTACCTGTGGCTCGGGTGCAGTTGCTGGGTCTGGTATGGTTGGGACTGATCCTTTTACAAGGGTCAGTGTCGAGGCAAAGCCAGCTTTGTACTAATCCTTGTTTACTGAAGCAGTCCGATGTCAAGTGGTTAGCACACACATACAAGCTAACACGAACCGCAGCTGCCACGCAACCACTGTCTCTTCTGTTGTTCTGTAGCTGGGACAGAATATAGGCACATATGTTGATTTTTACAACCAACAACAGAGCAATTTGTGTGTCTAGCTCTGAGCGACGACATTGCGAAACACTGCTATCTTACAGCTGGACACACCTAACTTCACCTCTGGGATGAGCGCCCCCCTCTCGGATATCTCCTATCACTGTGCAGAGGAGGCCTGCCTATGATAATGACTCCTTTCGTTACGTAATGAAAGGAGCAGAATCTGAACAGCCTGTAGGAGCTACGTTTTACCCGTGGGTGGGCTGCAGAGAGCATGCAGGAATCGTTTGCTTTCTTCATTCTGGGAGTTGGCAGGCTCAGGGAGGACCAGCTTATATATGTAGAGACCAGAGAAAAACGTGTTTTTCATAATGTGGGACCTTTAAACCCGTTCACCATGCACATAATGGTTAGCATCAAGCTAATGGAGAAAGCACTAGTTATATAAAATCAATTCAAGGGGCACCCTGGTTGCTCAGTTGGTAGAGCGCATGCCTCATATACAAAGGAAATGTCAGCCTGTGGCTTCATGTCATCCCCACTCTCTTTCTTTGCATATCCTGTCATTGTCTGCCTGTGATGTGTAAATTATGTTTTGACAAATTAATCTTTGCTTATAATTTGTTGGTTTCTTGTGAAGGTGCATTTCCAGTACAGACAACAGAGAGATTTTTCACCAAAACATGAGCACCAAGACCTTTCTATAATTATGCTCGTTTCAGATAAAAGTGGTCTATCTGCTGTTAAAGTTGCTACAATTTGAAGTTACAGCATTATGGTAACATTCTGTATTTGTATAATAAGATGATTAGTGTGCGTGGGCATGTGTGCAACTCCACTCACCCTGCTCAGCCCCATGTGGTAGCTGCTCTTCTCGAGCTCCAAGGACTCCAGCAACTCCTCCACTGCCTGGAAACCAGTAAAGCAAACGGTAAGACACATAAGCAAAATTCACCACTGCTCATTCTGGCCTTACCTCTTCATGACCAAATGACCTAGTTGCCCAGATGATGCTAGCCTGGCACCATAGTAACAAACACCATGCCACCTTAACACCAGAAAACACAAACACAAACACCTCACCCTGATCTGCCCCAGAGGACTTGATAGGACAAGTCAGACAGAGAAGCATCTCAGGTCCCTATTCTTTTAGGTTTTATCAATCTTGTCAACTAAACCTTTTAAAAAACAAACTGCAAATTGTTTGGTGGATGGGGCTCAACTCAGAGCGTTTTGAAGGCTGATGCTAGAATATCAATATCTGAATAATACCATATGTCATGACAGTCTTCAGTTCCAATGATTTCTGCAGCATGTTTCTGTGATGGAATGAGTGGAACACATACTTTGTATAGTCTGTAACTATTTTTAGGTTATATTTGCCCAAATTGTCGATATGATCTGACAGTAGAATAAGATACAGGTCAGCTGTGCAAAATCCACTGTCTGTGGCTCCACCCAGTAGCCCTAATTTGATTTGCAAGAATCCACCACTCCCGGTAGATCACAACCAATCAGAGCCAAGGAGAGTGTCTGAGAAGTGTCAATCATTCTCGTGCATACGCTGTTGGCGTCCCCCCTCCCTCACGCAGTATGTACTGGGCAGTGCCCCTCCCCCAAACAGGCGCAGTGCCTGCTCATACCTGGTCAGATACGTTCAAGCTCAAAGTGTAAACAATGGCAGAGAACAGACAACAACAACAGAGCCGAAAAAATGCCTCACCATTGCCCACGTCAAAGAGAAGAAATAAGAAGACTGACGAAGAAAAGCAGTGTAAAAACAAATAATTGGACTGAGCCAGAAAGAAGACAAGTATAAACATCAGAGCGTCATTTCAGAGGTAGAGGAAGCTGCGGGATTTGTAAGGACTCAAGAGCGACGCAGAGTTAGCGGCTTTTCTGTTGGACATGTAAGGACCCCTGCTTGATATATGTTTCATTCTATGTTTTAACCACAGGGCTATGGTGGCGGCGGTTACAGTAATACGGGCAATAGTGTGGCCATATGATGTTGCAGTCAAGCTACGTAGCTTGTTGCTAAATCTAGCTTGTTAGCTTGTATGCTAACTCTGGTGTTTACCTTTGTGTTTATGGCTACTGGTTAGCAAAAATGTCTTTCAAGTGACCGGGCAGTTGTAACATTAGTTTGTGTTCAGGACGCTCTGAAGTGGTTG
>CAEMYA010001784.1:0-15473 GCA_903131615.1 Diplodus sargus | reverse complement strand
AAGTGGATCTCCTTTGTTGAAAAAAAGACGACCTAACCAAAGGGACACAACAGACTGATCCTTATTAAACAACAAAACATTGGGGTTTTCCCTTATCTGAACACACAAAAAGAATATAGGCCTACTACTGCTAGTTCAATCTCCCATATGTGTTGATATTCTCTAATCAACCTGTGTTTATCTAATATACATCCCAGTTCATATGTTCTTCTGTTCTATTGAAGTTAACTATTACCCATCCCTTCCCTCTTTCAGAAAGGAGGGAGGGGAAGAGGGGGGGAAAAAAAAAAAAAATTATATCTGTATGATTAAGGTTATCTCTTTATTACTATTATTATTTTTCCCTTGCTGGTATTGTGCCATATCTTAACTAAATAATTTATTGTTATGGGGTAATTAAAAAAAAAAAAAGCACTACAGAGTTAATAATACAGTATTTGACATGTGACTACCAAATGTTAACTGTCTGGGTTTTGTTTCTGTCGTTTTGGTTTTAAAAAAAAAAGAAAAAGGAAAAAAATCATATTTATAAGATTATGATTGTCTTTTGTTTTCATTTATATATTTATTTATTTTTATTTTTCTCATTGTTGGTATTATGCTATATTTTAGCTAAATATTTTTGTTTGTGTGGCTGGAAAGTGACTACCAAATGTCTACTGTATTTTTGTTTCTGTCTTTTTGGCTTAAGAAAAAGGGGGGTGGGGGGGGACAAAAACAAAAACAATTGGTTTTCACCTGTGTAACACAGGTGTGTTCATCGTGGTACCTAACATGTCGTACACGCTCTTCAGTAAGGCTGTGGTTTAAGTGGAGTAGTAAAACCGTACTTTTGAGAGTGATAAATTGTTCAGTGAGGTTCTGACAACACTCAATACGCCACTGTTTGACTTTGTTCTTTTGACAAACATTTACTTCCCTTAACAAGTGTACTGGATCCTTCAAATGTGTACTGTACCTCGCATCGAATAAAAATTGTAAATAAAAAAAAAATATATATATATATGTATATAGGAAACCTTAGCACATCAGTCAAGAAGACCTTAAAGATTAAGTGATTCTGAAAAAAGATTAATTCAATTTGAACTAAACAGCTAAACAAATAAACCCTCCCTTAAATGCTCCTGCGCTATGCCTCTTATATTCATGGATGCACAGCACCATCTCTCTATAAAAGCAAGGAATCTGTCTGTCGGTGTGTGTGTGTGTGTGTGTACCTCAAATATCTCTGCGGATCAGGATCAGACTGACCTGAGAGTTTCTACATGGCTGCCGTTTGGTTCAGTGGTGTGCAACTTCGCATTTGTTTGGACTGCAATGATACCGTGAATAAATTATTTCATAAATGCTTTACAAATTCAGGAGCATTGTCCACCGGAGCCATTACAGTCACGTGCGCACCAGAGCCAATCACTGCAGATCTCAAGCCTACGACACACATTAAGAAACAAGCGGATGTACAGTTGAGGCCAAAATTATTAGCCCCCCTTATGAAATTAGACAAAACTCTTGATTTCTCCATGGAAATGACCATTAACGACAAGTGTTTATAGTGTATTTGTTTCCAAAATAACAAAGACAAAATGTCCACTAAGTTTGATTAGGATATTTTATTGATACACTGAGTTGAAACAAGAAAAGGGCAAAAATGAGATGTCCAAAATTATTAGCCCCCTGGCCATTAATAGTCAGTAGTGTACCGTTTCTGAGCAACAACTGACAACAACATTAGTAGTAGTTCTTTACTAGGTTGGCACAGGTCTCCTGAGGGATTTTGGCCCATTTTTCCATTGAAAATTGTTCCAGCTGGTCCAAATCGCGTGGTTTCCGAGCATGGACATTCACTTTGAGCATCCGCCACAGATTCTCAATAGGATTGAGGTCTGGGCTCTGTGCGGGCCACTCCAGGACCTTGGTTTTGGTATCCTTCAGGTAGACTTGGACAGATTTCGATGTATGCTTTGGGTCATTGTCTTGTTGGAAGACCCAGCGACGACGACGACGACGATTTCTGCTTATTATCCCTCTCTTTTCATGATGCCATGCATCTGAGCAAGGCTCCCTGTGCCTGAGGCTGCAAAACAGCCCCATAGCATGATGCTCCCACCACCATGTTTAACTGTGGGAACTTTGTTTTTAGGGTTGAAGGCCTCTCCCTTTCTTCGTCAATCATAAGCAACATCCATGTGCCCAAATAGTTCCAGTTTAGTCTCATAAGACCAAAGCACAGACTTCCAAAACTCATCTTTACCTTTCGAATGTTCATGGGCAAACCTCAGTCTGGCTATGATGTGCTGATCTTTGAGTAAAAGGGATCTTCTGGGACGATGGCCCTGAAGGCCACCATGATGAAGAGCCCTCACACTGTGTTCCTTGAAACATCAACTCCAGATCAGCAACAATCATCTTGGCAGATGTCCGGGGCTTCTTGCTGACATCTCTGACTATTTTCCTCTCCAGAGTTCTTGAAATCGTGCGCTTATGACCACACCCAGGTTTGTTTCTTACAGAATTTGCCTCCTTGTACTTGGCAATGATGCAAAGTAAAGCGGTTCTAGACATTGTGAAACGCTTGGAAATGGCAATATAGCCTTCCCCCTTATCATGAGCCTCCACTATCTTCTTTCTGAGCTCAAGACTGATTTCCTTTGACTTTGGCATGGTGAGTAAGAGTAGTCCCTCTAAATAATGTGTTCAAGTGCCCTGTTCCTTGGAGTCCTTTTATGCTGATTGAATGCTCAGGTGTTGTTAGGAAGCCAGTTGACTGTACAGGTGTGGTTTGAAAGCTGATTGGTTAATTAGGTCTGTTTTGAAAGCATACATTCACATGGGGGTAATATTATTGACCACACCATCATGGGGGCTAATATTTTTGATCACCCCATTTTTCACTATATTTGATATAAAGCAAGCCTAAAACCATATTTTATATTCCAAAGTACCAAAAGCTACTAAATAGCACTGGTGAATGTTTGATCATATCAAGTTTTATCAATGCTGAAAACATTGACAAGAATTTTAGGAAAATGTTCCATAATTCCTGGGGGGCTAATAATTTTGGCCTCAACTGTATACCTGCAGTGGCGCGAGCTGGACCGGGAGTTAGCCCGAGGTTCGGTCCCATTCTGTTCTGTGCATCTAAACCGACTGTTGTGGATTAATGAGACTAAACGAGACCGGACCGAGTCTGTTCGGGTCTGAGGAGAGCGGATTTATACTTGCAGCGGCGTGAGCTGGACCAGGATTTTGCCAGCGGTTCGGTCCCGTTCTGTTCTGTGCATCTAAACTGACTGTTGTGGATTAATGAGACTAAACGAGTCCGGAACGAGTCTGTTCGGGTCTGAGGAGATGAGACGCGCAAACAACAAAGTGGAATCGGAATCTGTGGATGTTGTGTGATGTAAAAAACGGGCTTTTGTCACGAAAGTGTCCAAGCAGCAAGTGTGGTTGTTGAGGAACAGGAAGTTGTGGGACTTCTAAATGTCACAAATTTCTCAACTCTCAATATCGCTGTCTGTACACCGACCGTTGTTGCCTGTCATCCAGCGACGGTCGGTGTACAGACAGCGATATTGAGAGTTGAGAAATTTGTGACATTTAGTGTGTTTGGAGTGTATAGTTAGTGTGTAATGTAGTGTTTGGTGTTTAGTGTGTAGTGGAGTCAGTTTTTTGTTTAATGAGTCAAAACAATGAGTAGAAGCTGAATGTGGAGCAGGCAGTGCAGCTCTTCATTCAGCTGGAAGGAGCTCAAGCAGACCTGAGCATTGCCTGCATTTAAATGTAAATAGTTACACATAACTTTGTATGTTCTTTAAATTTATGCACATATTCAGCAAACAACAATTTATATTTGCATTATAAGTAATAAAAAATGGTTTGTTAAACATATTTGTGGTTTTCACAGTAAAAAAATCTAACTTTTTAAAATAAATAAATCTTTAGGTATCCGAACCCCCAGATAATTAATTTCCTTTGAGTTCCATTTAAATTAAAAAATTCATTGAACATGTCTTTTTGAGGGGTGTAGTTATAGCTTAAAATTTGGTTCCAAAATCTTTCAGTGTAGACATCAGCCTGGGGATGCTAACCTCTGGGGCTGTTACAAGCAGCAACACGTCATCAGCATATAAGCAAATCTTTTGCTCAAGACCTCTAACCATTATTCCTTTTATTACCGGGTCATCCCTAATCAACTGTGCTAATGGTTCAATAAATAGGGAGAAAAGAGCTGGGCTAAGAGGGCAGCCCTGGCGGCAGCCTCGCTCCAGCTCAATGGGCTGTGAGTGATGTCCGTTAATTTTTATTCTGGCATCTGGGGCAAGGTATAGGGCTTTAAAACATCTAATAGAATCCTCTTTAAATCCAAATCTTCTCAGCGTCAGGTATAGATACTCCCAGCGGACTGAGTCAAATGCCTTTTCGGCGTCTAGACTGAGTACTACAGCTCTGTTATTCTCCTTAGTCACATGATCAAGTACATGCAGCACCCGTCTAATATTGTCTTGCGTTTGTCTATCACGCACAAAGCCTGTTTGGTCTGGGTCCACTAGTCCATGTATTATGTGTTCTAGTCTTTTAGCCAATATTGATGCATACAGCTCATAATCAATATTCAGTACAGAAATTGGTCTATACGCACTGCACTCTTTTTTTATCCTTCCCCTCCTTATGGATAACTGAGATCACTACTTCTCTCCATGTTCTTGGTGGGTCGCCTTCTTTAAATGTAAACCTCCCACTTTTGTATAGGAACACATATTTTCTTACAGGCAATGCACTAGTGGCAATAATGCTTACAACTGGGCTAGCTGACCAAAAGATAAATATGGTGAACTCCAGAGCATCTATTGGCGAAAGGTAAGTCAAACTCAATAGGTAACATTACACAGGTGAAGATGTGTAATTGCAAGGCAAAGAATTTGAGGTCTAACCCAACAAGTAAAATACTGTATTGGCCATGTAGCACCTTTAATGTTATTTATGTATCATTAGTAGCACACTGAAGTGGTGGTATCCCTGTTGCAGATTGGCTAGAATAGTGTTGTTTGGTGTGGTCCCATTTACAGAGTCAGTGCTGTGCACTAATGATCGATTTCATTTTAGCACAAACAGTGAACAAACACTTAGCAGCCCATGAGGAGATATTCTTTGAATTTGACAGAGTGTTTTGGATTAGAATTGCTGCTTGCACTTTTAATGTGGATACGTATTTTCCTCGAGTAGCCCCACCTTCCTAAGGCTAATCACACCTTTGTGCAAAGCTGCTATATACTGCCTGAACAGAATGTAGAGAAGATATTTATCATATGCTCAGGGATGTTACTAAACTGTTCTGCCTCCTATACAAAAGGAATGGAAAGATAATGAGACAAGAAAAAAAAGCAGAAAGAGACAAGAAAATAGGAGGGGAGAGGGAGAGAGAGGAGCAAAGAAAGAGCTCTTCCTACTGCCGGTAATTAATCAGTACAGTAGCCGTATGCTGCCAGCCTGCCCGATCATAATTAATTACACACAAGAGCAGTCTTGGAACAGGAAGAGGACAGCAAAGAGAGAAGAGCAGAAGGGGAGGAGGAATAGAGGGATTCTGTTCACTGAATCTCCAGACGTTACAGTTTCAGCATTCTACCACTTCTTTTGGCTGGCAAATAGCTGGGATTTTTCAGGAGCTACTCCTGAAAAAGTGCAAGAGTAAAAATCATTTACTCTTGCGCTTTCATATAGTTAAAGTACTAGCAAGAGTCAGAATCGTCAAGATTAATGCAGCAGTGGCAGAGAAATCTTCACTTTAACTACACAACTCCACTACATTTCAGATAATAAAATTCAGCTCATGAAAATAAAACTGATGTTATTCTACTTGAATCTCAGAACCTGACCAGCATTATTTATCTTCATCTTGGGCCACTGGCCCATATCTGAACAGTTGTTAACATACTGTACTATAAAAGTAAAATATGATGTGTAGTTAGTTAACAACCTCTTTAGCAAAGAAAATATGCATAACCTAAGTTTCATTGAGGACAGTGTTGATGATTTGCTGGTGAAACACATGCTGTAGTGGATTCAGTTAAGACAGACCAGGAGGTTATTTTCATCTAGGAAAGTATGTGCACATGAACATTTAGGATTTGGTTTTAACAACCAACCAAACTTTGTGTGTAATTAAGATAAGAAGAACAAAAGTGTGGTATAATTCATACTTATGGAAATCTTCACATGGAATATTTAAATGTATTTTTAAATTGGGTGTCATGTTAAAAACAGTGTAATGTAGCTATTGTTGTTATAATGTTATAATACATATTGTATAATTAAGAAATTGGCATTCAGTGAGATTGGGCGCCCCCAGCAATTTCTGGGTGTAACACTACTGTCATAAACACAAACCCTAGGTCTATAAAAATGTTGTCAGACATTATGTAGGTGCTTACTACAAACAAAGCTTGTTACGTCAAAATAATCGTATGTCTTGAAAGTTTGCATGTTGAAGTAAACATGTATGTAACACTATGAAGCTACCCTCTCACTGAAGTTACATAGTGCAGGTGCGTGAAGCAGGTGATATACACCATTCACCCTATTACAAGTCACTGTACCATCGAAAATTATTTAGAAGCTGATATTTTAAGGTAAAAAAGCTACATAATATTGGTAACTTGGGACGTTACACTAAATAAAGAGTAGGTGGATTAACAGTATCAATAATAAAAAAAAAAAAGCAAAGAAACCTTTTAATCTGTCATGGCAGACTGAAATCATCTCTGACAGACTTTTTACATATAGCATACAGGTGTGCTTGGAATATAAGGTCAATGGATCGTGCACAGGGTATGAGAAGTTCAATTTGTATGTAGACCCAATCCAACATTTGTTAATCCTACTAGTACGGTGTGTGTATCCAAAGCTTGCTAAATATTCTCCCTCTGTGCCATAGATCTCCATTGTTATCCAGAAACCCTTTAATCATTAAATCAGTAAGCAACACTTTTGTACTGGGTGAACTGGTGTACTGATGTTCCTTCATCACCATGAACACATGACTCAATCCCACATACACTGTCAACCTGTTACAAATGTTCACTCGAGTACCAAATTAATCGACGGCTAAAAACAGTACCCAACTATTGGTTTGAGAAAAGTTTGTGAAGCACTTCAGTGGCCCTGAGCTGTGTGGTACTTACTGAACATTTACGGCTTCAATAGAAACCAATGGGTTTGGTGCTGAGAGCCACAAACAGGTTTGAGGGACAGACAAGTACATTTGCTGGTTATGGTATTTCGTTGAGATTTGTTGTTAGTAAAATAAATTATAGACAGCTTAATCATTTAAAATTTAGCCCGAGGTTTCGAATTTAAAATCCATGTAACAAGGCTACAAGGTAAATGTATTATTTCTTAGTTTTTTTTAAACCTAAGCGTTTGTTTGAGTTCTCTGTGCTACATCTATTTTAGAAAAGTGTGTTGGAGTGTTGAGGATTGTTGATGATGAATTGAGGAGTTTAAGCGTGGGGGATGAAGCTTCTCCATTGTATGGTGGCTACTTACTAGAACAATCATCCCTGCCAGTAATGCATTTTTAACTACCACAATTATTGTGGGGAATACAATTGAAGTCGGAAAAAAGTAGCAACTATCATTTCAGCAGTCATGAGTATCAGGCTGACCCTGTCAAACACTCACCCTCTTCTCATCTGATACAATGTAGTGGCGGCCATGCTTCTTGCTCGGATGAGGTGTCAGGACATCAAAGCGCCTGCGGAACTCAGAAAATACCATGTGGTCTGGGTATCCTGGAGCCAGGGAGGCAGCAGAGCACAAATATGCCAAACAAAAGTTTAAGAACTGTCTAAGGTTGTTATTTTCAGGAGAACTACAGAAAAACAAAGACTTCAAAACACATCAAAGCAAAAAGACAAATTTGTGAAGGTTTGACAGTTGGAAATGCACAAGGTTACATGTGTTCCTCAAGCTTTAGAATAGAGTTATACCGACAGCATTGTGTGTGTGTGTGTGTGTGTGTGTGTGTGTGTGTGTGTGTGTGTGTGTGTGTGTGTGTGTGTGTGTGTGTGTCTGTGGATCAGGAGTTGAAGGATCAAAAATACAGTGTGAGCCACAGTAATCCAGTCATGACGATGTGTTTTGTAAGACTGGACAAGACTCTGAGTCTAATTAGGGGTAAGCAAAAACCACTCTCTTGGGCCAGTGCATTATGTGTGCCTCTAAAACATAATCTGTATATATATTTGCATACAACATTAATTCATCAGAGAATATATGGTGTGTTATTGTTACTGGCAAGCAACGGAATGAAAAATTATGATGGCACAGGAGACAAATATCTTAAACTGAGAATTTTTGTTTTCCTTTTTGCACACCCATACAGGTACAAATAGGCCAAAGGCAAGGATCCACGGTGACTTTATTACCTTGCCTGTAGATGCGTAGAGCATCCAGCAGTTTGGATCCTCGGAGCTGGGCTCTCAGGAGGCCAACATCCAAAGTCATAAGGCCCGAGTCTGGGCTCTCTCCATGCGTCACACGGGGCTCACCTCCCCCACCCACTGCCTCTGCTTTGGGCAGAAGGCAGTGGACAAAGTGAACCCTGGAGCGACGCACCATGTCAATCAAAGCATCCTGAAAATAGAAAGGAAATGACTAGGATATCAGATATCATTGATAGAACACCAGCAAAAAGTCACTGTATCTTTTGGTAGTTTAATCATGAATTTTTCTTTACGTTGTGGTCGTCTGTGCTAGATGGAAATATAGCAATCTTCTTGCAAACTACAGTAGTTGCATGAAGCAACTTTACACTTTTTCTGTCTCTGCACAACCACACAGATGTTGTCAATTACTTTGGTTCAAGTTCAAGAGTAAGGAAGATTCCAATCAATGAAAACTGTACACATCCACAATGTTGTATGAGGAGGTATTCTTAGGAATTGTGTAGATCACATGTGGGTGGACTATGGGTGAGCAGTCGCTGTTTTAGTCAATTAAAATATCCTCAGTGGAATACAAAACCTCTTCAAATGCTAAAACTCAATGTAACTCAAACATTATTTAATTCCTCTTAAATGTTAGACAGCGTAAAACATTTGTTCATACAGTTTGTACAGTACAGTACTGTATCACTATAGATTAGCCATGTCTGGTGGCTGCACGGATAAAAGTCAAACATTTCAAAACTTCCACTAGGATGATTGTTGAGGTGTTGAGACCCAGTTGTGAACTGGGGTAAGTTAACAGTCTGAAGAGTGGTGTAGCTATTAGACTTTCACCAATGCTCACTTTCAAGTTCTAAAAGAAAGGATACATTAAAAATCTAAGTATTCTTGATACCCATGCAAGTTGCATTTCTAAGGTAACTTTAACTTGCACAGAGCAGCAATTTGGTGGCATTGACAACAGTTGTTGATTAAATCTTTCTTCATATAAGTTTTTATTTAAAAAAAAAAAAAAGGACTGTAAATTACTTCAGCAATAAAGTTTGCAATTGGTGTTGGCTAATGCCTCCAACTGGTGGTTCTTTTTTTTTAGGAATAGAGCACAATGTTTTAATTCCTTGTTCTCATGGGCCCTTACCTTTCTAAGGTCGTCATTGTAAATACCCTTATAGAGTCACTTCTTGAAGCGCCCCTCAAGTATAGTCGAATAAAGAGAGAAACAAAGGGCCAGACTCAGGGTGGCTGGGGCGATCAGGTAAAACCTTTCACAGGACTTCCCCTTGAGACCGAGGTTTGTGTCCTATTTGTGACCAAGAGTCAAGAGTGATTTGTGCTAAATTTATGTAACATAAGTAGGGTTGACCCGAAGGCTTCAAACTGTTGCCATGGTAATCAATGGCCAAATCCATCTATAATGGCATTGGTTGGGTTTTTTTGTTTTGTTTTGACTCAATAGCGCTCAGAAGCACCTTTCATTTTAAAAGGAGTCCCAGTGTAGGTGTCATCGATAAACTGGAATAACACCTCATAATGTTTATATTTGTGATTTTTTTTTTGGTTCCACAGTTTTGGTTAAACAGAAAAATATGTTTAAAATCTCACGGCTGCTGCTATTTGTGTTGTGACTGAGATCCTGCACCATGCAAATTGACATTGAAATTGATGTCAGTGCTCAAATCATTGCTCAAGTTTTTTTGCTCAAAATCACATTACATAGCCTTCAGCCTCATTGAGTAGCAGTCCCTGTCCAGCTCTTATTTCCTGAGAGGGATGCTGTTTTCTGTGGAGAAGTTCACCAAAGACTCGGTAGAGAAGACTGACAGGGTTGCAGCATTATGTAACTTTTTACCTGAAAATACAGTGCCTTGTAATAGATACATAGGTGTGATAGGCAAAGGACAAAAAAGCAGGAAAATAAATGTCTCTCTTTACATTTATTTTGTCCCTTTGTCGGCTTCAGCTAAGAATGAAATATTTCACCTCATGTCCAACATTCTTAGAACACAATGTTTCCCCTAGATGTTATTGTAGCAGATGTGCTCTGAGTTGGTAACCTAGCAACACTAGGGGGGTCTGGGGGCATGCCCCCCCCCCAGAAGAAAATTTTAAAAAATAACCCTTTAAATGGTGACTACTGGTGAGATTTTTGAAAAAAAGAAATAATCATTTGCTGAATTTCAGAATCAGAATCTAAGATATGGGACAAAATAGTGTAGAAGTTGACATTGCTGCTTGAAAATATGTTAACCTCTTGAGCATTAGAAAACTTTTTGTACCATTATTTTCTTTATTATTATATATTTTTTATGGAAACGGTTAGGGTTAGGGTTAGGGAAGTCAGTGGGCCACATGACATGGAAGCTATTGAGAAAAAAAAATCACAATTTCTGCATATTTAATTCATATAAAATAGAGGAAGCACTAAAATACAATAATAAGAGCTGTGTCTCATTCTTCCAGTTTACAAATACAATCTGCTGCTGGTTTGAAGTCACTGGGCCACATGACATGGAAGATATTGAAAAAACTGCAATTATTTTGTATAATTTTTACACAGCAGCACAAATATACAAATAGCAGTAATGACAATAATAATCGATTTCAAGATAACTTAGGGTGTAGTGCTTTCACTGTGCGCAACTTTGATTCGCCATTCGCCCCCAATATAAAACCTACAAAAATCAGGTCTTTTTTTTTTTAATCCAGCAGCAGCAGAATGCATATAGGGGAAACACTGACACATCAGAGAACCTTCCGCAACGATTGCAGGCTCTTTGGTGGAGCTCTGCTTTGAATGAAATTCCGTCTTGATTAATTAATGGACTACTTGCAGAGCGACATGAATGAATCACAGGCACAAAAAACCTTGAAAGCAGCGGCCGGTCATTACATTTACCAATGCCTGACCTGTGCCTTGTCCACATATATTTTCAGCAGTTTTGTCTTCTGTAAGTTGCCAAAGACATACCTACTACCACATTACTGTTGTTTGCTCTTATAACATTTGTTGAAGGTTGAAAGGTGGGAAATACAGTAGCTGAAATACAGTAGCTGAAATAGTGGTAACTGCCACTAACATGCTATGGCTGCTCCTGTTTGGGGCACTTGACACTGACTCGCCACTGCCACTAGTTGAAGTGGTGCTGCTATAGTAATTCCAGTTTCCAGTGTGGCAGCAGAGTGCAGATTCTTAACTAAATTATAATGGCCATAAGAAGTCATCTGTTTGAGGTAAAGGTGCAATACGGGATATTGCTCCGTTGCAATCTCCCTTCGTGCATTTGATCAAGCTTTTCATGCAAGCTGTGAAAACTCGCTTTAAGTTCATGTGGAGCAGAAATAAGGTTTGATTTCCACTTGACAACAGCAGGTCAGTTAAGTTCAGTTTAATTTCTTGGAAATGGTTTGTTGATATTTTAGTTGTCAATCTCTAATTCTGTAAATTTCATAAATCATATTTGCCATTTGGGCACAATAGCCATGGTGTTTTTATGCTCTTTGCTGTCATTGAGGGAAAAAATCATCTGCTTCTTTTGGTGTTGGCATAAAGGTTATGTTTTTCTCTGCATGCCCGTATAAATGCCTAATATGTAAGATTTTATTTTGTATTAAATGTAATTGTTTTCAAGATACTTTAACTTAACTGCCATTGAAAAACAACTGCTATGTCTACATCATAAAAACAGATAAATAAAATGACATGTTAAAATAGATTATGAAGGAATTTTTAAGACCCCTTAACCTGACCAAGAACTGTGTTGCCTAAACCTAACCAAACTGACCGTTTCACAATGTAAATAAGGGTCAAAAAGTCTTAATATGTTATGTTTGTCAGCAAGCACTATCTTTAAATTTTTCTCATACGTTGTATTTCACGTAGTATTGCTTACTTAAATGTGTAGCCCTTCACGTGCAAAAGTGACACTAGATTGGTAAATATAGCATCGTAGTTTGAAATTTTAAGCCACTGACCGAGCTGCCACATTTGACAAGTTGGATGTGAAAATGTGTTGCTATTTCCTCTACTTACCACTTGAAGTTTGACTTGGATGCAAAGGCTCTTCTTCTTGACAGCAGCCACGCCAGTAGTGAAGGTTTTCCTCATGCTGGTGGCTCGTCGCAGAGCAAGCTGGGAGCTACCCTCCAGTCCGGCAATGGAGCCTGATAACACTGTGGCCCCGCTGGCCCGGCCTATAAACAGCCCACTGATGTTCTTCCTATGGTAGCAGAATAAGAATGGATTGCTCACTGCCATCAGCAAGTGATTGATACTACAATATACAGGGAGCCAAGTTGACTGTATTAGTGGCATATTCCATTGCTTGGAGACCCCTATGCTGACGGCTGCTCCCTGTGTCATTTTGGATCACTGTGTCGCCTGCTGCTCTGAAACTGTGGATCTCATACCAGAAGTCTGAATTTGGTTTAGATTAGCTGCTGTATGCAACAAGACAGGTATTCTAAAATGTGCATATGAACATAATGAGTACAGTAATTCTTGGGAATCTGTTGTTTAGATGATAAGTACTGGCCTTAGGGCTGGGCGATATGGCCTAAAAATTGAATCTCTGATTTTTTCAAACCAAACTCTATTTACAATTTTAGTAGATTTTTTTTTCCCTTCTTAAAAAAAACTACAAATCACAAAGGCATTTTTAAAGGCCCTGTATGGAGTTTTTAACTGGATATGCAAAAGTCTCTGGTTTCTGCTGATGTGTCTCAGTTACCTACAACAGCAAATGAGCCCATCAGTGTGAAGATACGCTATTTCTAAGAAGTCTAATTCTATACCTCTGAAAGGCATTGGTCGCGTCGGACCACTGACAAAACGATTTACGGCAGTCAGAATTTGCCCGATTCCTCCTAGACAGGTATATAAATTTTATTTAATTTATGAAATGTAATGCGGGACGTAGTTTACAGCAATACATGAATGTATGTTGTTACAACAAAGCTGGCTAACGTTACCACCAGATTAGCTCTAGATACTCCACTCGTAAAAACAACAAACGTCTTAGATCACGCATCCATTTCAGCTGTGTGTATGCCCCAGCCCAGCCGACCTGCAACGATGCATCGGTAATATCCTCTGTCGTTATAAATGATTCAGTTTCTTACTTAGAACAAAACATCCATCACAATCACTGTGACTTTGCTGTAACGCTAGCTCTGTAGCACCGTGGGTAATATATATAGCTGGGAAACTGCAGTGCAACAGCAGCATTACACACAGTGAAAATAGCAACAATCTTTCTGACGTTTCCAAAACAAATCTACACGCGCCAGCCAGACAAACGTCTTCACGACAGTCCACCGGGGCCGCCAAAATCAACACTTAATGAAAAGTCTGTACAGGGGCTTTAAAATCATTGCTTTCCTTTTAATGCTTTTATTGTAAACAAAGTTGCCCTGCCATTTTAAACAGTGCACCTCCAAACTCACTTGAAAAGAATGTGCCCCATCTCTCTATAAAAGCAAGGAATCTCTGTCTGTCTGTGTGTGTGTATGTGTGTGTGTCAAATATCTCTGCAGATCAGGATCAGACTGACCTGAGAGTTTCAACATGGCTGCTGCTTGGTTCAATGGTCTGCCATGCGGATTTGTTTGGATTACAATGATACCATTAATGAATTATTTCATAAATGCTTTACACATTCAGCAAGCATTGTCCACCGGAGCTACCACAGTCACGTGCGCACCAGAGCCTATCACTGCACACCGTAGCCACATACGCACCAGAGCCAGTCACTGCAGAGCTCAAGCCACGACATACCTTAAGAAACAAGCAGATTTGTACCTGCAGTCGCGCGAGCTGGACCGGGATGGAGAGATCCGGTGACGCGCGGACAACAAAGTGTAATCTGAATCTGTGGATGTTCGTGTGTAGCTAACATTAGCTGCTAGCCGCTAGCCGCTAGCCCAGACTGCCCACCTCGCGAGGCGATGGACCGGACCCACAGGCATGTCCAAATCCGGACTGAGGGTAAATAATGTCCGTCACGCTTTTTCGCGAACATTGCCGTCACGTTTGCTTTGTGTCTATTGCAGAAGAAACGGTAAAAACGGGCTATTGTTACGAAAGTGTCCAAGCAGCAAGTTTGGTTGTAGAGCAACAGGAAGTTGTGGGAGGGACGTCGGCGGTGATACAGACAGCGACAGAGATAGCGAGTTTTGAGAGTTGAGAGATTTGTGACATATAGCGTGTTTGGAGTGTATAGTTAGTGTGAAATGAAGTGTAGTGTGTTTAGTGTGTAGTGTAGTCATTAGTGGGCTGTGCGGTTTTTCTGTCGCTAACTCGTCCCGCACCGTTGAGCGCACACAAACAAAAAATATATCAAAACGTGCGGCTCGTTCTGACTCGGTATGCTATTACTTTTCTCTTCAAAATATAAATTTTTCGTGTCGTAAGACGCGAAACACTGCGATAAATTTCCCATAAGGAATGAATGGGACGAGGTCAAAAAAGTCGTAAATCTGCAACGTTTTTCAAACTTCTCCTGCTCTGGCATGCGTTGACCTAGAAACACCATTCAAACTTTAAAATGTAGGCACAAGTCTTGTCTATTTGAGTTGTATTTGAACTTTTTTCCTACAATGTATAGTTTTTGAACTCTGACTCCTTAATGACTGTGAGTGATTTGGGAAAAATTCAGGGTTTTCAATGGGTGTGTATGGCGGAATGTTCATGCAGCAGAGTGAGAGAGCCAACTGACAGAGTGAGAGAAACTCACACATTTGCTCTGCTATTTTCTGTTAACATCATGCTCCCGGCCACAAATGTCACTCAAAAAAATTAATATTTTCCAAAGTTGTAGCCACAGGTGTCTTCTTTCTCTGAATGTGTCTACTTTATCGGTAGGATTTACGCTGTTTGAATTAACTGTCCCTAACCGATAAGAGTAGCTCTCAACAGTCGTATCTACTCCAATGTAAATCGGGGAGCGGATTTTCCAAACTGCAGTTTTTTTAAACTCGCTCGTATTTCCACATTTCTGAAGCTAGGACCACGAAACTTCATGAGTGTCT
>CAEMYA010001783.1:0-17323 GCA_903131615.1 Diplodus sargus | reverse complement strand
CAGTGACCAAAGGAGAGACAGCCACCATGGACTGTAACCTGGGGACTGTTACTGGCAGTGCTGCTCGCTGGTACAAACAGGTTCCAGGAGGAGTTCCTCAGTATGTACTGAGCTTTCGTCACAGCTGGAGCTCTCCAAGCTATGGCTCTGGTTTCTCCTCTCCAAAATTCACAACTACTCATCAATCACAAACAGATTATCGTTTGATCATCAACAATGTGGAGGAGGGAGACTCAGCAGTCTATCACTGTAAAATATGGGACACTGGCTCTGTTGCTGTATCACAGTGATTTACACTGTGACAAAAACCTCCTCACTGATACTTCTGCTTTTTGACTTACTGACACCGGGTAGAGACACTCTCACTGAATTGAGTGTAAAGTCATGAACCACAGCTGTCTATATAGTCTACACATAAAAGATCTATAAGTCTATCATTTCATCAAATCCTCTTCATGGATTCTCCCAATTTTTTTACAGTGAATGTGAAAATAATAGACGTATCTTATTTCCACCTAATGAGAAAGACCCCAAAGCCAACTAATAGAAACAAATAACAGAGGTGTGAAAAAAAGGGTTAGTATCAAAAAACTGTACACAATACAAAGACAATACAATAGGACTTCACTGCGAAGAGATCAGTCTGAAGAGTATAACAGTGTTTGCTTAGATTGATGAATAGTAAAGACTTTGCTGATTAGACTCCGTCGACATGCTGCCTCATTTCTACAGGCGTACCGTACTCGCTGCTGACATAAACTTAATCTCCCAACTCAAACTATGCGGATTATGATGTGGGAAAAAACAGGGTTTGCAACTCAGCACTGAACAACCCAAGATCTGGTATCAGTCCATGGCCATGTGGTTCAGAACCCCTGCACTACAGGACTATCACCTTCAAATATACAACATGGTTTTAGGAGACAGGACCAGAGAAGTCTACTGCTTAGCATGCTAACTACTGTGAGGGAAATTCTCTGATGTCCCTTCAATATTTTGGCATGTTATTGTTGCATCTGAAACTTAACAAATATAGATATGTGTGGGCTGAAACTTGTGTCTGTGGGCCTCCTGCATTGTTTCTGTCTAATAACAGTTATATGGCTGCAGAACATAACTGGTAGAAGTCTGTCAAAACTTACCTAAATAGGAACTCAGTTAAGGAGTTCATCCTGAAAGGTGTTCATGTAACCTCTTCTGTTATATGTGTTCTGACAATGGTTGATGATGACACATAACCTATGGAATGTACATGTATGTAAAGTTTATGTTGAACCTAATTTGGATGTGGAGATGCTGCAGTGTTATTTTAAGTGAGTTCACATGTCACCTTGTGACTGCTGTAATTGTGTCTTTTGGTTTCTACTATTATAAAGGACAAGGAGAGACTGTCTCTCTTCAGTCATCATCTATACGCTGATGATGTGTGACTCTTACTTGCAGTCAATAAAAGAACATCTGGACAAAACATATTGTGTGAAACTCTCTTCTCTCATCTGGCTGTGAAGATATTGGAGTGAAAGAATGAATGAATGCTGAGTGTGTAAACTCCTCCTCCTCCTCTTCTCCTCTCCTCAGTGTCTTTATAAGCTTCAGTCTCTCTTCTCCTCACACTCCAACCCTGCTCACCTCTCAGCTGGACAGTAAGGGACGTTTACAGCACACACTGACAACATGCTGGGGACCCTCTGCACTCTCATCACTGCTCTAACATGTAAGATATTCTTCTCACTCCTTTTACAGCCCACATTTTCACACACAAACCTTTCACTCATGTGTTTTTCTGTGTATGTTGACAGATGTTGATGCAGCCCAAGTGGTGACCCAGACGCCTGCTGTCCACACAGTTTCTACAGGACAACAGGTCGTTCTCAACTGCAACGTTGCGATAGATGACAGTTACGTCCATTGGTATAAACAGGTTCCTGGTGAAGCTCCTCAGTATGTTCTGAGATTTCACCATAGTCACAGTTCACCCAACAACTTTGGAACAGGATTCTCTTCAGACCGATTCGACTCTAAAGCCTCATCAAACATAAATTATCAGTTCATCATTAAGAGGGCAGAGACAGGAGACTCTGCTCAGTATCACTGTTATACGGGAGACAAACCTGCCAAGGAGAGCCTATCACAGTGATTTACACTGTGACAAAAACCTCCTCACTAACTACTTCTGCTTCTCAAGCCTGTAACACATGAACGAATGTTCTCCACAATGCAGAATGTAAAAGGTTGCAAAATCTCAATGAAACCAGATTAAAAGTGATTTAATGTGGGACACTCTGGCCTCTTCAACAGCTATAAAACATAAAACCAACTTCATCAACATTTCTGATGAAGATGATTTTTAATCAATTAATAATTTCATAAGATGATGAATTTATTCTGTTTGTGTCTCAGAGAGCTCGTCTGTATAACCTGGTTAAACACAAAGATTTTAATCAGCTGTGAATGTGTGACTGGTGTCGTCAGCATTTTTTATGCAGCACTACGCCTCCAAAATACCAAATAAGTCAACATCAGTTTGTGTCGTTGGAGTTTTATAGCAGTTTGTTCATAAGCGGTCTAACAGGGAGTTTGAACTCTCTGAGGTTTAACTGAACTCAAACATAAGAAGCTTCACTATGTGGAAAAACATCCTGCACATTTTTTCTTAATGATTACTTTTTGAATACTAAAGGAAGATGAAGTTGTTCATGTGGAGCAAAAATGTGATGTACATTTTGGGCATTATTTTATTTAATTTTTGGTGTGATACCAAAGTTTTATCTCCGTCATTAAATGTTGAAGTCCAGTTCGTGTGGAGAGTTAACGCTTCAGTATTTTCTACATATTTGTTCAGTTTTACAATGAAAAATATGAAGGAATTTAAATGTAATACACAAAGGACAGCAGCAGACTTCTGTGTAAACAACTGAAGTCATTAAAAGATTTGTGATGTGAAACCAACATACATGATGTAGATTATCTTTGAATGTTAACAGTGCTGAGTGCTGAAACTCCTCCTCCTCCTCTTCTCCTCTCCTCAGTGTCTTTATAAGCTTCAGTCTCTCTTCTCCTCACACTCCAACCCTGCTCACCTCTCAGCTGGACAGTAAGGGACGTTTACAGCACACACTGACAACATGCTGGGGACCCTCTGCACTCTCATCACTGCTCTAACATGTAAGGAGGCTGACTTACTGCAGCTTTCACCTCATGTTGGATTCATCAGTCTGTGTGTTTCTCTTGACTCCATGTCATCTTGTTGTTTCCAGGTGTGAGTGGTGTGACGGTGCTGACACAGAAGCCTCCTGTTGTGGCGCTGAGGAGAGGAGAGACAGCCACCATGGACTGTAACCTGGGGACTGTTACTAACAGTGAGGCTCGCTGGTACAAACAGGTTCCAGGAGGAGTTCCTCAGTATGTACTGAGGTTTCACCACAGCCATAGCTCTCCAACCTATGGCTCTGGTTTCTCCTCTCCAAAATTCACATCTACTCATCAGTCACAAACAGAGTATCGTTTGATCATCAACAATGTGGAGGAGGGAGACTCAGCAGTCTATTACTGTAACACATGGGACAGCTCTGTTAATGAGTGGGTATCACAGTGATTTACACTGTGACAAAAACCTCCTCACTGATACTTCTGCTTTTTGACTCGCTGACACTCTCCGGATTGAATGTAAAGTCATGAAACACAGCTCTCTGTAACATCTCTGCATGAACAGTGAAAAGTGTATAATTGTTTTAACTCTCCAGTCTTCTCAATGGGTTCTCACAACTTCTTGCAGTAGATGTAAAATCAATATCTTTTATTTCCTCTTCCTGAGAAAGACCCCAAAGCCCACTGATACACAGCTGTTAGAGAAACAGCCTGTCTCCTAACAACCTTTCATCATACTATTCATGATGGTGCAGTTTCAAGCCAGAGTTAAAGTGAAGTCGGGAGGGTGGAGATTGGTTAGGAGGGTCAAGGTCCAAACAAACAGAAGGGTGGAGGCGAGGACTGGGACCCACTGGAGGCTGGTGGAAACCGCAGGTTGGCAGTCTCTGGATGCCAGCAACGAAGGCGTAGGCCGGCAGTCCCTGGAGGCTGGCAGCGAAGACGAAGACGAAGGCGCTCTGGAGCTCCACGAAGGCGTGGGCACTCGGGAGGTCTTTGGAAAAGACGAAGGCGTGGGCGCTCTGGAGGTCTGTGGCGAAGAAGAAGGTGTGGGCGCTCTGGAGGTCTGTGGCTTAGACGAAGGCGAGGCCGCTCTGGAGGTCTGTGGTGAAGACGAAGGCGTTCTGGAGGCTGGCGATGAAGACAAAGACAAAGGCGCTATGGAGGCCGGTGGCGAAGACGAAGGCGCTCTGGAGGTCTGTGGCGAAGATGAAGGCCGGCGGAGGCGGTATGGGCCGGGCCTCTGACCGAGGAGCAGGAACTGGACTTAGAATGGGACTCGGCCGGGCCTCCGACCAAGGAGCGGGCACAGGACTTGGCACAGGACTGGGCCTGACCTCAGACCGAGGAGCAGGCACTGGACTTGGTAAGGGACTCGGACGGGCCTCAGACCGAGGAGCAGGCACTGGACTTGGCAGTGGACTTGGCAGTGGACTTGGCAGTGGACTTGCACTGGACTTGGCCGGGCCACCGACCGAGGAGCAGGCACTGGACTTGGCCGGACCTCAGACCGAGGAGCAGGCACTGGACTTGGCACTGGACTAGGCAAGGGACTCGGCCGGGCCTCAGACCGAGGAGCAGGCACTGGACTTGGCACGGGACTTGGCACTGGACTTGGCACGGGACTTGGCACGGGACTTGGTCGGGCCTCAGACCGAGGTGCAGGCACTGGACTTGGCACGGGACTTGGCACTGGACTTGGCACGGGACTTGGCACTGGACTTGGCCGGACCTCAGACCGTGGAGCAGGCACTGGACTCGGCTATGTTTAGATGCAGTCCGAGAACGGTGTTGACAGGCTTTTATTTTGATAGTCTTAATAATTCTCGTCAGAATGGTTGACAACACAACAGGCCACTCTCAATGAGGGAAAAACAAAAGGCTGAAAACTTGACTGTGCTACACTGAGCTGAGGAAATATTACAAGAACAAAAAACGTTCCAAAAGGAGGAAACAAAACAACTGCAAACAAACAGTCTTCAACACTAACCAAAAACGCTTAAAAAAATAAGGTCACTCTTCTTCAGAAGAATTATGAAAACGTGAAAATACAAACTTGGCAACGGTACTTGGAACTTGGAAGCACTCTCCAGTACCCGTCCCAAGGCCTCCAAGAAGGCCGGGTACTCTGCACTGCTGTTCGGCCCGTAAGCTGAAACAACAGTAAGAGACCTATCCCCGACCCGAAGGCGCAGGAAGGCGACCCTCTCGTTCACCGGGGTAAACTCCAACACATGGCGGCTGAGCTAGGGAGCTATAAGCAAGCCCACACCAGCTCGCCACCTCTCACCGTGAGCAACTCCAGAGTGGAAGAGAGTCCAGCCTCTCTCAAGGAGTTGGGTTCCAGAGCCCAGGCTGTGCGTGGAGGTGAGCCCGACTATCTCTAGCTGGTACCGCTCAGCCTCCCGCACTAGCTCAGGCTCTTTCCCTCCCAGCAAGGTGACATTCCATGTCCCTGTGGCTAGAGTCACCGGATTGGGTCGACAGGGCCCCCTCCCACGACTTCCACCCAAATAACACCGCACCAGCCCCTTCTGAACTCACCTGTGGGTGGTGAGCCTACTGGAGGGTGGGCTGCGCCTGGCCAGGTCCCATGGGAAAAGACCCGGCCACCAGGCGCTCGCCTGTGAGTCCCAACCCCAGGCCTGGCTCCAGGGTGGGGCCCTGGTGACGCCATTTCGGGCGACGTACACTTCCTCGTTGTTATCTTATTCATTAGGGGCTTTGGAACCACTGTTAGTCTGACCCGTCACCTAGGACCTGTTTGCCTTGGGAGACCCCACCAGGGGCATTAAGCCCCGGACAACAGAGCTCCTAGGATCATTCAGGTGCTCAAACCCCTCCACCACGATGAGGTGCCGGTTCAAGGAGGAGGCCCTCGTGCATTAATGATTAATCTGCTTTATCAATTAAAAATAAAATCCATACTAGCTGACCAGAAAAACACACACATTTCCTTTTTGCAAAAGAAAACATATTTCAGGAGAGTCTGTGTTCAAAGCGAAAAAGACATTATTTGAATATATAGGCTATACATCCTGTTTTTTTACATCCTAACCCGTTTATCATTGTTGCTGTTATCGTTATCATTAGCTGACAAGGCCAGTGTCAGTCGTGGAGTTGACGCAGAGGGACAGGATAATGACAGTCATAGGAGTGAGGAGGAGGAAGAGACAGATGAGGAGGGACAGGAGAAGGAGGAGAAGAAGGAGGAAGAGGAGGAGGAGAAGGAGGAGGAGGAAGAAGAGGAGGAGGAAACTGGAGCAGGAACCACCAAAAAAGTTCAGTGCCAGGTACAGGTGCAATGTGCAGGACTGGGTTGGCAATAGGTCTTTGCATAAAATGATATTAAGATGTCATATATTGATGTTCCAATTCCAGTCACACAGCAACAATAAGCCCATCCACCCCTGCAGTTATGTCAGTAGCTTTCTGAACTAGACATCTGTTTTCTTTCCAAACGTAATGAGTTATTGCTAATATTCGTTATTACTGATGTTCTTTTCATATATAGCAGTTCATTAGATTGTTTTTATACTGCAAATAAAGTATTCATGTTAAAATTACAGTTCCACTTGCGTCCGTCATGCGATCAGATAAAAGGACTCTCGAAACCAAGCTCCCGGGCTGAATTTCAATCCCAGCCCGCCCCTGCTGTTTATAGGCATGACTACATGTATACTTGATGCTTGGTGTGTACAGTAACGTGGTACATTAATCACTCAGTCGTTATCCGAACACTCTTTACATTCTGCACCACTGAACTGTTGTAGTGTTATTTTACTGTTCACAGTCGGTCTTCTATACAAACCATGTTATTCATCTTTGAATAACATACTTTTTAATCAACATGTCTTTTTTCATCTAACCCTAACCCTTCTCTGCAATTTGTAGATAAATGTTCATGTTTAACTTTGTTGAGCTGTTTTTGTCCCGATTCTGAGCTGTTTATTTTAGAGCGACTTAACACTCAGATTGCAAATATACGTCAAATATATTTACACGTAGTTGGTCAGTAAAACTTCTGAATATTATGAAACACTGTTTATTGTTATTATTGCATATAATATAATATAATATAATATAATATAATATGATATAACATACAACTGTGAGAAAAGTTTGCCTGAAAACTAGCAAATTTATTTGGCATGTGACCATATTTGCTTTTAATCTCATAATTGAAATACAAAGTCTCATTAAAAAGGGATTATTAATACTAATGCAAAGGACTTCAGCAGATCTCCAAACACAAGAGCAGCAAGAACAAAAAACTCTAAACAAACTGACTTCTGAGTGTGACATGAAGACATCAATTTTGTCATTTATTGATGAATGCTGAGTGTGTAAACTCCTCCTCCTCCTCTTCTCCTCTCCTCAGTGTCTTTATAAGCTTCAGTCTCTCTTCTCCTCACACTCCAACCCTGCTCACCTCTCAGCTGGACAGTAAGGGACGTTTACAGCACACACTGACAACATGCTGGGGACCCTCTGCACTCTCATCACTGCTCTAACATGTAAGATATTCTTCTCACTCCTTTTACAGCCCACATTTTCACACACAAACCTTTCACTCATGTGTTTTTCTGTGTATGTTGACAGATGTTGATGCAGCCATAGTGGTGACCCAGACGCCTGCTGTCCACACAGTTTCTACAGGACAACAGGTCGTTCTCAACTGTGACATTGAGAGATATGATGGAAATTATGTCTCTTGGTATAAACAGGTTCCTGTTGAAACTCCTCAGTATGTTCTGAGATTTCACTATAGTCAAAGTTCACCTGACAGCTTTGGAACAGGATTCTCTTCAGACCGATTCGACTCTGAAGCCTCATCAGACACAAATTATCAGTTCATCATTAAGAGGGCAGAGACGGGAGACTCTGCTGTGTATTACTGTGAAACATGGGATGACACTGCTGCTGCAGCTGTATCACCGTGATTTACACTGTGACAAAAACCTCACTGAGACACTCATGACAGCTTCTATCAACTCTGAACACAATCAAACACATAAAAATCATAAAAAGTGGAACAAAACATTGAAGCACATGAAATAAAGTCCTCTAAAGAGACAAGAGTGTTTGAATAAAGTCCAGCAGTGTCTGTGAATATAAGCAGACTGATGAAGTGAATGAGACGTGGACAGTGAAAGTTGGTCTCAACAGGATGTTTCAGTTCCACTCCCCTCATTAGTGAGAGTCAGGAGGTTTTTGTACGGCCATGTGTACAAACTGAATCACTGTGGTATTCGGACAAGGCACCAAGCTGACTGTGACAAGTAAGTACTTTGAACTCATCATGAAACAGGAGAGATTTCATTGTTTCTCTTGTAGATTTAAGTCTTTCATGTTCTTGTTCATTCTTGTTTAAAGTGTGAAACATTTTTAGTGCAGATTAATTGTTTGTAGTTTGAACATCAGCTTTGAAACAGCAGCAAGCTGCTTTAAAAGACAATGGACAGGTGAACAGCTGATTACAAGGTTTTGTCCAGAAGTTGTTTAATTGTTGTTGGATTTAAAGACAGAAGATTATTCTCAGTTATTATATTTAACTTTTAGTGAATATATTTTATATTTCTTCTCATTTTATAATGAGAAATTCAGATGAAGACAACGGTTGATTGTTTATCTTGTGAAGGTGAACATAAAATGAGAATATTTTCTATGTATCTTCAGTCAGTAGGGCAGAGTAAACACTGTTTATTGTGCCTGTTTGAAAATATAGATTATTTAGTGAGACAGTCGTCTTTGAATCTGAAGTGATATCTGCTGTAATTGAACACAATGACTGATAATCACAGATGATATTTAATTACTGTGGTTGAAGAGAATTTCTCTGGTTGAATTCTAATGTTTCATTAGTAATCGTTATATATCTGAGGTCAGGGAGAAACTGGTAGTCTTTGAAAATGTTAAAAATCAACTCTGCTCATGATGTTGATGATTATTTTGACACTCAGTCTGAAAGTGTTTGTTAGTTTTGTCTTTTCTGGGACTTAATTTCTAGTGATGTGATGAATGTCCTGGATGTATTTTCAGGCTCCAGCCTCCCTCCTCCTGTCCTGACAGTCTTCCCTCCGTCCAGAGCTGAGCTCCAGTCCAACAAAGCCTCTCTGGTCTGTCTGTCCAGTCAGTCTGTGCCTTTTGCAGATGTGAGCTGGTTGGCTGCTGGGAGTCCAGTGAGCAGTGGGATCTCTACCAGCACCGCCGTTCAGCAAGCGGACCGCACTTTCCAAATCAGCAGCTATCTGGCCATCCAGACGTCAGACTGGAACATGGAGAAGGTTTACACATGTAAAGTGTCTTTGGGCTCCCAGACTGCAGAGCAACACATCAACAAGTCAGACTGTCCCACTGAAGAATAGTAGAGGAGCACAACCACCATTTCAAATCTGCATCTTTACTGTTTGTGCTGTTTGCTCATTACAAGGTTCACGTTAGAAAAGATGTGTCTGCATGCTTGTAATAAATGTTGTGACAGTTAGGTGGAGGTGTTGTATCAGCTTTGCAACTGCTGCTTTTTTCAAAACTCATTCAATAAAAAAACTCAACAAGAATGTCACGTTTGTTTTCCTGGAAACATCATTTAAAACAGTAATATTCCTTGTGTGTTGTGACTTTGACAAGATTTTATTTTTTCGGCTGAAGTCCATCTCACAGATTTCTGCTCAAGTCTTCCTCGTATATGTTTATCTAAATTCAGAAAGCTACATTGTTTTTAAGTGGTAATCTTAAATAAAAGCACAACAGACAGATTAATATCACTCTGCCTGGTGTTAGTCGCTTGCAAACGTTAGTAAAATCAGATAAAATGAGCAAATGAAACTGAGTTTTCATCCTCCGTCAGTGAAGCGTCACCTCTCTTCTTTCCCAGGATGCACCTGCAGGCCTCCTCTCCTTATTTATAGCTCCATGTAAATGAAGAGGTCAAGTGTCAGCTCTCTGTAGAATCAGAGGGAACTGAATTAAATCACCTTCATCAGCAAGTGAGCAAAGAAACAAATGTATGACAATAAAAGTCTTTTTCAGATGGTGATGTTGTAATATTTGGGGCTCAGGGGGGAGACGTCGCCTACGTTGACAATAGCGGAGACAGAAGAGACTTTTCCCTTCACAGATGATAAGAGAGCAACAAATGTGACAAAGCCTGCAGACTGAAGCAGAGCTCCTCCTCCTGTGAGTCACTCTCAGTTTCAGTGTTGTATTAAATTGCTCCTCCAGCACCTCCTCTCCTCATCCTCCAAAGCCTCTAATCTGTCAGCAGTAAGCTCACTTTCCAAGTTACAAGGCCATTCTCAGCACACACTGACAACATGCTGGGGACCCTCTGCACTCTCATCACTGCTCTAACATGTAAGGAGGCTGACTTACTGCAGCTTTCACCTCATGTTGGATTCATCAGTCTGTGTGTTTCTCTTGACTCAATGTCATCTTGTTGTTTCCAGGTGTGAGTGGTGTGACGGTGCTGACACAGAAGCCTCCTGTTGTAACAGTGACCAAAGGAGAGACAGCCACCATGGACTGTAACCTGGGGACTGTTACTGATAGTGCTGCTGTCTGGTACAAACAGGTTCCAGGAGGAGTTCCTCAGTATGTTTTATATTTTTATCATCCCAATAGCTCTCCAACCTATGGCTCTGGTTTCTCCTCTCCAAAGTTCACATCTACTCATCAGTCACAAACAGATTATCGTTTGATCATCAACAATGTAGAGGAGGGAGACTCAGCAGTCTATTACTGTAACACATGGGACAGCTCTGCCAAGGAGAGAGTATCATAGTGATTTACACTGTGACAAAAACCTCCTCACTGATACTTCTGCTTTTTGAGTCTTTGACTGTCTCTGGATTGAGTGTAAAGTCATGAACCACAGCTCTCAGTAACTTCTCTGCATGAACAGTGAAACGTATATTATGTTTTGAACTCACAAATCTTTTCAATGAGTTATCACAATTTCCTGCAGTAGATATAAAATGAGTACAACGCTTATTTCCACCTCCTGAGAAAGGCCCCAAAACCAACTGATACACAGCTGTTAGAGAAACAAGCAAAGAACTAAAGTGACAGAATGTGGGTTTACTACACTGTCTGTAATAAAACATTTTAAAGCTAAAGTCTTTTTTCTGTCAGTTAAAGGGTCCTTGTGTGAAAAAGTCAAATTGTTTGAGAAACACTCCTCCTCTTTAACCGGCAACAAAGCTCGTCATCACATCTCAGCAAGACATCCCAGTCTGTCTCCTAAAATCCTTTTCATCGTACTATCCAAGATGGTGCAGTTTCACGCCACGTTTCCTCACAGGACTAACTCTTCACCATCGAATCAGGCAGAGTCACCACACGCTTCTGGTTCCACCACCATCTTCGCCATGCAGGTCTTATCCAAGTCAAGGATCTCACCCGAACTTTACTCGAGCTACTCCTTCTGTATAGGCTATTGTAGGAACTCATCAAAAATTGTAATCACCCAGGAGTTCCGATGAGTTCTGAATAACTGATGAACTAGAATCTCATTTTCTTAATTTTAACAAATTAAAGAATAGTAAAGAAAACCCATAAAACTGATGTTTTCCACATTTCTCTATGTTATTTCTAAGCCAAGCTAAAGTTTTATTGCTTAATGAGTTTGAGGTTTAGGGGAAAACAACAGCCCCTCCCTTTGGTGATTGCAACAGACTCTCAGAAGACCCTCTTTGTGTTTAATACTTCTGTTATTTACCAGAAAAATGTCTCTGACATGTTTTGTTGACAAGCCTTGAGATAAGACTACAAGTACTATGTATATTGTATATTCAAGTGTTTATGCCTTAATCATGTTTTAAATATCTTTTAATTATAAGTGATGTTAGTCATGTCGTATCCTTTCATGTAGACAAAGTCCCATTACAAAGCCATGGTGAAGTTCTGGGAAAGGTGAAACACGGTCTCGAGGCATGAAAAGCAATAGTTTAGTTTAATTAAGTCTTGTGATTTTAAACTCATGATGTCACAGGAGAAGTGAATGATTCAGCCCTCCCCCTGCGCCTGACTGCAGGGTCATAA
Organism: Diplodus sargus; assembly: GCA_903131615.1. Lineage (NCBI taxonomy): Eukaryota > Metazoa > Chordata > Actinopteri > Spariformes > Sparidae > Diplodus > Diplodus sargus. Next base: position 5,134 of record CAEMYA010001783.1, on the reverse strand, counting down.
AAACAGACAACCTTTATTCTTCCCCTTCTTCTATTTCACTCTTATTTTGTTTTTAAAGTACAACCTTTACTTTATTTTTTGCGACAAGCTCCATGACAAGCGAATTGAATCACTGCTTTAAGTGCTTCACTTTTATCAAAGTTGTATAACAGAAGAAGGTTGTTTCCTTTTTGTTTTTTTTTATATATCGTTAAAGTCTGACTGCCTGATCCAGAAGAAGTTGAATTAGTTTAAGAATCAGAACTTAAGAACCACCACTTGAACCCATAAAGAAAAAGTCTTTATCAAGACTGTTTGATGATCATTGATGAAGATAATGCAGTAATTGTCTGCTTCAGAAGCCGTACAAGTGATTTCCAACGAAAGAGAAACTTTGTGTGCTCCCAACGGAGACCAACTCTGCCACAACCAATCCCAATGCAGACATCCCACTGAGCCTTTGGACCGAGAGTTCCTCAACAGAGTACCGGCTTTCCCTCTGGCTATTGGAGCAACATGGCGAGCCCACAGTCCAACCCAGAACATGAAACCAAACTTCAGGACCTCCTGACACCTAGACAAAGCAGCTGGGTCCACACACGTGAGAATGAGTTGGTGTCTAAATTCTGACAACTACCTTAGGAACTTAAGAGAATTGAGATTAGGGTCTTGTTAGTATTAAGAACTTACTCCTGTAACATTTAATATATAAAAGCCGACCCATAATTTCACCATTTGCCTACGATCACATCATCTTATTACTTTACTTATTACAGTCTTTACATTTTCTGTTATCTGTTGCTGTTTGTCTAAATTGTCAGTTAATTTATTTTACCCTGAATTATTTAGTTAATGAACATATATAATCGTTTGTCGTTGTCGGTGCAAGTCAATGCTAATGTGGGGAACCTATGGATCTGTGTAAAGAACTTGTACAGTTAGATTCTGAATAATTTCCTCTGGATTATTCAAAGAGTTGAGCAACGGTGCCCCATTTACGAGTGTGTCACCATTTTTTTATGTGAAAATTCTGTCCGTATCTTAGAAGTTGCTCCTTTAAAGCTTCTGTTAGGGAAATAGGTGATTTCTGGGTCTCACTGACAGGTGAAAAATCAATTATCCTACCAACATGAACTTTAAACATAGAGGCTCATGAAGATAGGAGACAGATGGACTGCCCTTGACAGAAATGCGGCCATTTTTAAAGAACAGGATCTGAGGACTGATTGGAAAAAGATCACTGGCCAGATGTGGTGATGTCATATATTTCTATTTGATTTTGGAAGCATTGGAACATGAAGTGACAGTGAGAATATTGGAGTGAGAGAATTGCAGAAACGATCAGGTGAGACGGAAAACATCTTACTTGTTGAACTTTTGTCAAAGCTTCATTAAAACGGTGCGATTTTTAATGGAAGTTGATTTAATGTAAAACCACAAACATGAAAGTGTTGATGAATGAATGTTAACAGTGCTTAGTGTTGAAACTCCTCCTCCTCCTCTTCTCCTCTCCTCAGTGTCTTTATAAGCTTCAGTCTTTCTTCTCCTCACACTCCAACCCTGCTCACCTCTCAGCTGGACAGTAAAGGACGTTTACAGCACACACTGACAACATGCTGGGGACCCTCTGCACTCTCATCACTGCTCTAACATGTAAGGAGGCTGACTTACTGCAGCTTTCACCTCATGTTGGATTCATCAGTCTGTGTGTTTCTCTTGACTCCATGTCATCTTGTTGTTTCCAGGTGTGAGTGGTGTGACGGTGCTGACACAGAAGCCTCCTGTTGTAACAGTGACCAAAGGAGAGACAGCCACCATGGACTGTAACCTGGGGACTGTTACTAGCAAAGCTGTCTGGTACAAACATGTTCCAGGAGGAGTTCCTCAGTTTGTACTGAGGTTTCACTTCAGCCTTAGCTCTCCAATCTATGGTTCTGGTTTCTCCTCTCCAAAGTTCACATCTACTCATCAGTCACAATCAGATTATCGTTTGATCATCAACGATGTGGAGGAGGGAGACTCAGCAGTTTATTACTGTCACACATGGGACAACTCTGTTAATGAAGAAGTATCACAGTGATTTACACTGTGACAAAAACCTCCTCACTCAGTACTTCCTCTTTTTGAGTCAGACTATTGGCTGAGACTGAAGATCATCTAAAGCTCTCTGTAACTATGTGCTGCAGCCTGAAGGAGTGCTGTTTGTTTTTCTGTTTGTTCTGCTTGTAGAATGATGCTCAGATTTTGTTGTACCCAATCACCATCACAGGAATCTTCCATTTAAAAGTCACAACAGTGGCTTTATTCACAGTGATCACACCATCCTGCTGTATACATTTTTTTAATGCCTGGAGTATATATGATAAATAGGATGAGGGTTTGGTATTTTGATCGATGGGGATGGTCTGATTGTCGGGGTATAAACAGGCCAAATCTAGTCATGGAGTGTCTGGAGCGTCTAGGAATTCAGGGTCCTGATTCAGGGCGAGGGCATGTCGTTCCTAAAATAGTGAAGAAGAAAAATGACTGAGATCGAAGTGCTTTCCCTGAGACAGGTCTTTGATTGTGGGGAAAAAGCCGGACCACCAGGTTGACCCCTACGATCACAGGAGGAACATGTGAACTCTGCTGGACAGTCCAGGGACAGCCAGGGATCTTAGTTAAAATAATAAAAACAAAAAAACACTCATTAGCCGACATGGCTATAGTCACAAGGAAAAACAAAGAAAAACACAACCCAAACACTCCCACAGCACTGGGGCCATAACAGAGATCTTCAAAACTAGCAAAGTCCTCAAGAGACACATCACAATTTCATTTTGAACCAGACTTTAATCTTAACCAGCAATCTTCATCTATTCACTGCTTTCAATCCCTACAAACTTCCCACCTAGCACTGTTCAGTTCTTGAGAGTCTTGGTGACCTTGACCAGTTTCCTGATCTGGATTGGTATACGTCCAAAGAAGAGGCAACAGTTGTTGGCCACCTTCTCCCTTCTCAAAGCGACAAACTTGAACGTTGTACATTTAAAACTCAACCAGGCTTGCAGTATCCATCTGTATCCAGCCACTGTGTTGTTGTCACTGTCATCCATGGAGGTTCTAATGGGGGCTACCTAACACCAGACTGGGTTGTAGAGCCTCTAAAATCCATAGGATCAGAAAATGGTGCATGCAGTGAAGATCTTCTTCTCCAACATATGCTGTTGCTGTCGTTTCAGAAGTGACTCTAAGACTGAAACAATTGTAATAGTTGAGAAACGAGTCGCTGAACTGTTGAACCAACTATGTGTGCACCATAGACAACCATCACTGGTGAGATCAATTCACAGTGTAGACAGGTTTTCATGAACATCCTGTTCTAAATCTTGTCACCTGAGTGACCACTTCTCTCTTCTCAGTGCCTTCTTAGACCTTCAGGACACCTGTATCTGAACTAAGGTGTCCATGTAGCAGCTCTTCAGGGGTACTGTGAAGAATATCTGGATCTCAACGATGGTACAGAAATACAGACACAGTTTTGCAGATCATCAGCACTGGGCTGCCTCCCATCTCCTCCAGATCACCCTGAGGATTCACCACAGTCACTGTAAGAGCATCACATCGCTCTTGTAGACTTTTTAATGTGCTCCATCAGGGCCTGATACTGAGCTTGTGGCTGCAGCCCTGAACTCCTGGGGTTGAACTCAATGTTGGGTTCTGGTGGTGATATCAAAGCCTTGCAGGGTCCAAAGTGTTGTTCCCTCTCTCCATCACTGTCGGCGTTGTAGAGGTTCTGGTTAATCTCCTCTTTGAAGCTTTCCAGGTGACCATGTGCTCTCAGTGTTCAGGTTTGTCTTGCAGTCTAACTCTCAGTTTGTGGAGGTTTCAGGCATTGTGGAGGGACTCTAGTCAAGACTCCTCCTGTGTCTCACCAACGACAGATAGTTTTTTAAAGTATGCAAACATGCTTTTACACAGAAAGATACCCATCATGCATGTGGGTAAATATGAGCTACTTAAAAACACAAGTCCTGATCTACAGACTGTTGTTACTAATATTTGTCTCAGTAAATGTTCATGTCTGTTGCAGCTCATCATTAAAGGTGCAAGCTAGCAGCAGGTTCTCATTCTGATCTTCATTTCCACTCATACTACATAGATATAGTTATGAAGTATATTTATTATGACACAGCAGGTAAAACAGAACATTGATAAATATATGTGTAGTAATAGTATGAACAATGAAAAGGACATCAAAAACATTTCAGGGACAAACAGAATAATAACAGAAAATATAATTGAAATATTAGATTTATGGAATGATCTGATTTGTAGATATGATGTGAAAACATTTAACGTACAAGTTGTACATTTACTGATTAACAGTGCTGAGTGTTGAAACTCCTCCTCCTCCTCTTCTCCTCTCCTCGGTGTCTTTATAAGCTTCAGTCTCTCTTCTCCTCACACTCCAACCCTGCTCACCTCTCAGCTGGACAGTAAGGGACGTTTACAGCACACACTGACAACATGCTGGGGACCCTCTGCACTCTCATCACTGCTCTAACATGTAAGATATTCTTCTCACTCCTTTTACAGCCCACATTTTCACACACAAACCTTTCACTCATGTGTTTTTCTGTGTATGTTGACAGATGTTGATGCAGCCAAAGTATTGACCCAGACGCCTGCTGTCCACACAGTTTCTGCAGGACAACAGGTCGTTCTCAACTGCAACGTTGCGAGACATGAAAATTATGTCTATTGGTATAAACAGGTTCCTGGTGAAGCTCCTCAGTATGTTCTGTACTTTTTCCATGGTCACAGTTCACCCACCTTTGGAACAGGATTCTCCTCAGACCGATTCGACTCTAAAACATCATCAAACATAAATTATCAGTTCATCATTAAGAGGGCAGAGACAGGAGACTCTGCTGTGTATTACTGTGCAACATGGGACAGCACTGCCATGGAGAGCGTATCACAGTGATTTACACTGTGACAAAAACCTCACTGAGACACTCATGACAGCTTCTATCAACTCTGGACACAATCAAACACTTCAAATCACAAAAAATGCAACAAAACATTGAAGCACATGAAATAAAGTCTTCTAAAGAGACAAGAGTGTTTGAATAAAGTCCAGCAGTGTCTGTGAATATAAGCAGACTGATGA
>CAEMYA010001782.1:57527-70256 GCA_903131615.1 Diplodus sargus | reverse complement strand
CACACAGCTGGAGTACAGCTGTTTACTTGAACAGGAGTTGAATGTTCCCAGCGCAGGAGCTTTTAAGGTTAAAACAAGACCTCTCTCCTCTCTCCATTCCCCCACCTCAGGACTCACACTCAAGAGGGGGAAAACATACTCATGTCCTGTACTCCACTAGTCAGCCAAACTTCGGCTCTGCGCAAAAGTTCGAAGTGGTGCCGACAGAGATTGCCACACTCCACTCACCAGGTTCTGCAGCACTCTGGTTGACCGTATGCCCGTCACTTCAGCCAGACTCTCGATTGATGTCTTTGTAAGATGGCCCAGCTTTACTACTCCCGCCTCAATGAAAGCTGTTTTTAGGGTGGCTGAAGAGAAGATGGTATCAGACAGGAATCCATTATTAAACAAAGGTTCCTCAAACAGCCACATCCCAGGCCTGGGGTCAGGTGGTCGAGTAAAGCTCAGAGTCCTCCAGGCACCGATGACAGAGCAGTAAAAAGGTGTAAGGCAAGTATGGCTGCACAAAGGGGTCTTCATCTGGAAAAGTTGTTTATTGTAGCCAAGCCTCCCGACCCTCCAGAGCAGCAACCGGGCCACAGCAGACCAACAGAGAGAAGAGCTATACAGCAGCCGCTGAGCTGCCTGCAGTCTGAATGCAGCAGTCCTGGAGGCGATGTCTATGAGGCCCAGCCCCCCCCTCTGCCACAGGAAGGTACAGTTGCCTGCAGTTGTTTCAAAAGGCCTTGTGGGGGGGTTAGTACCTGAAGTCTGTGCCACAGGGATGAGGCAACCAGGTTATTAATAATCAGAGCTCTTCCCCTGTAGGACAGCTGCGGTAGCAACCATTTCCATTTAGACAACTTGGCTTGTACTTTCCCTAGCACTCCCTCCCAGTTCTGCGCTTTCATTTCCTCACTTCCCAGATACACTCCTAGGACCTTTAGACCTCTTTTTCCCCACCTAAGGTTTCCAGGAAGATTGGGTGTGTTCCCTGCACTCCACTGACCTGAGTGATGATGATTCTTATTATCAAATGTACATTCTTGTACAAAAAAACTTTCAAAAAAGTTAAAAAAAATAACCCTAACCCTTACAACAAAAAAAACATCAACAAAGAGTGTAGTTTCCTACTGCCTCTCTGCTCGACATATCAGAGCTCCGCTAGTAACGTCTGCAGTGCACCCAACCGTGCAGTGCGTACTGAGCATCCGGAGCTAGGAGCAGGTGAAAGATGTCGCAAAAAAGGACTTACCCTTCAGGGGCAGAAAAAAGAAAAAGGAAGAAAGAGGAAGAGGAGAAAAAAACGACAAGATAAAGTTATGTCTTGGTAATGTAACATTTGTTGATATTTTGTTCCAAATACATTAGCCTGTAATAGCAAATTTGCTAGCTAACATTAGTTCAAAACGTCTTACGAGGTTAGATAGCTTACTATTCAAGCTAGCGTTTTTGTGATTGTGTAATACTTTGAATAAGTAGCCTCAGTGTATATTATTCTGCGTCGCTTTTTGGCATCAAAACAACGTTTTTGATAACAGCGTTTGATAGCAAATGTTTAAAAGTAACGTTAACTACAAACGCGGTGACGTTTGTTAGCAATATGGTTTTGCATTAATCAATTAATTTAGTTAACTTATAGTTTGAGGTATGTTGTTTGCAATTGTTTGCTGCAGAGCACAGTAAATTATGTGAAACTAAACATATTCCTTTTACATCATCTCCCTATTATGCTCATATGTGATATGAAACTTCCCCAGGAGCACTGTTTAAATATTTTGGAGGAGGCACTGACTCAGCCCAGGGGCAATCCACCTCCTCAGGGCAGCCAAGGCTGATGAATCAGGAGATCAAAAACTGTCACCATATATATTTAATTTCTAGTCAAATTATCTCATTAAGATATACTAATATAAGATATAATCATATGACAAGGGATATGTTTTTCATCTCAGGTCCATCTCTATCCTCTGCTCCCACTGTGCCCACTGTCCTCTCTGCAACCTCAGCTGTACCTGGTAAGTTAACAACAAAACAGCCTTTAATTGCTCAGTGCACTGCAGAACATACTGAGATAAATATTTTTTAATATAAGATATAAGATACAATCATATGACAAGGGACATGATTTTAGACAAATCCATATTATTTTAGAACTTCTCAAGCAATTTTCAGTTGTTTCACTGGCAGTTTGTTTTCTTACTACAAGCTATAGCTGTACTGCAAATCTGGTGTGTCCTTCCATGGCATTAATTACTGTGTTCAACTACAACAAAAAGTTCTCACATTTAGTTTTACAAGTGTATTCGTAATGACAGAGTAGAATAAGTAGAATACGTTTAGTTTATAGTAGGTGTGTGAATGATCAATAATCGTTATTATTGGCAGTGATAAAGGGCCCCCAAATCAAGATTTGCTTAGGGCCCCATGGAGGCTTGAGCCGGCCCTGTTGAGCACCTCCGGAGAGGGCAGAGCTGGGAGCTGCCGAGCCGGTGTCGGACCGTGGCCAAGCCAGCCGTGGTTCGCATTAGCTTGATCAAATCAGCCGCACGTTGTTTTCTATTGCGCGAATCTACTAACATTTACGGTAATCATAATGACACCGCTCTGAAGAGCTGCTGGTAGTGATTGTGGGGCAGACTGCAGTAACACAGTCAGACTCATGAAACATACCAGACTTCTAAAGTAATTATTCCCGGCAATAAACTGAAGGTTTCACGAAGGTATTTCAAAGTAAAGAACGACGACAACCTACTCCTAGACTACCTGCATACATACTATGAAGTATGTTTACTATGTACCGGTCGAGAAATCCTGTGTCAAAATCCTTAACAGAGGACAACTTTGATGTGGAATAAAAAGCTTATTTAAGTATTCATGATTCAGTCACTTTTTTTGTGAAGGCTTTTTGTTATTACATACATACAAACATTAAAACAGCATCATTATTGTCTTTGTTTAATACAATATTTATCCTGCTCATATTTATACCATAAATATAATCTACCTCTGATTTAGCCCATGTCAGCTGACTTTTGTCATGTATCATACATGAGGCAGATTTTCAGATTCCTTATTTCTTTATTCTGTTTTTAGTCAAACCAGAGAGTTCCTCTTCTGATGATCACATCTCAATGATTACTGATGCACTTGAAACAAATCAAAAAGAGTTGCATTGAGAAAAAACCTTATCACTCCCACTCACATACAAACCCATTAATGACCAAGCACCGGCGTATCTTAAAAGGTCATAGTAGCCTATCTGCCCACTAGATGTTGATTAGTGGAAAATGTGCAGAAATATGTTCATGTATCTTTTTTTTCTGTGACAGTGAACCATTTAATCAATAACAATTACTTAAATCATAATCATAAGTCTATTTTACTTCAACTGACATAACCCTAATAAAAGGAGTCATAATTGTTTATCATTGTGTTTTCCCATACTATGAATGTATATTAACGGTCATCACAGGCTGTAATAGCATAATAACAGGCACCATCCACTGAATTTAAGTATCAAAAATGTAGCATTGAAGATATCTTTTTTTTTCCATCATAGCAGCATAACAGGAAGAATCTGAGAACGTTCATGACAAACACAGTCTTGTATAACTTTGTAGAATCACTTTTATTGTTTTTAATATAGGGCACTGCAAATGATGAACACTCAGTGTAAACCAATCCATTGTAAATGTATCAATTGCCAATTTGGAGAAGCTCAACAATTTTTATTAAAAGTGAAATGTCCTTTAAATGACAGAACATATCACAGCTAACCAAAGCCCAAATATTCCTTTATCAGGTCTATTTAAGATTTAGTAATATCTTTGATCCATTCCATGTATTTACAGACGTCCATAAATCCAAGATCTTCCTTATGTACGTATTGAGCATCACCAGAAAAAGAAATGACACCATAAATCATGTTCCTGGCCACCACTCCTCCTCCAGAGTCCCCCTGTAAGGGAGATGCATATTGTTTGTTGTTACAGAGTGTGCATTATTTACTGAAATGCTTATTGACATTAAAAGGGTAAAGTATGTCTGTAATGACTGTAGAAAAGATATGAGGTTAGAAGCCTTGACTACTCACATGACATGCATCCACTTTGGAAGTTTCACCACAGAGCCAGTGGTTATACCATCTTAAATCATCTTTGCTCATGACAGTCCTGAGCTTGCTACAGTCAGTAAGCTTGATGTCTGCACATTGGAGTTCTTTTGATTTACCACACACTAGATAAAAAAATAAAAAAATATCAACTTATCTTCACTGCTACTATCTACTACTACTATTATCTGCACCTCACAGATTAATCATACTTCTTTAGATTTATATAAAAACCTATCCAGACATCTTAGAGAAATCAAATCAGAAAGCATCTTTAAATGTTAAAATGTGCAGTGTTGTGCCTGAACGCGTTCAATGAACGATCGTTCATGAACTCATTCATATTTTGGGTGAACGTGAACTGAACGTACTGTATTCTGCCTGATGAACGTTATTGTGAACACTTTCATTCTGGCGTTTGTGAACGGTGCGTTCTCACAGTTTAACTTCGTTCAAGACAGTGCCAGACTTCCATCGTGCCTTCCAGGCGAAAACCGGCTAAAACACACCGTGAACAGCCTTAATATGTAGCGGAAAAACACCCAATCTGGCTGTTGTGTGACGGGAGGTTTGTACACGCAACTCGCTTTACTTTCGATCAAACCGAAAACGTAACTATTTCAGACAGAAACAGCAGCATACCAAACATGCAGTTAGACATTACCAAACGAATACAGATTAATTCGTCCTGAACTGACATAACACTGGCAACACCAGCCACCACAGAGTTGCACCGCGCATGCGTCATCAATGTGCTAAGCATTGAGACAAAAACAAATGAAGGCTTCACATCTGTTTTTGTTATTGTGATATATCAAAAAAGTTCTGGAGTGATGTTGAATCTCATTTTTTTTTATGCTGCTGACTCTGTCCATTCTCTTACCCTGAAACATGTTATTTGCTACTATGTTAACCCAGAAGATAATGCTCTTGAACACAAGATGAACTTTGTTATCCTATGCAAAATGTTTTATTCACAAACAAAAATTTGCAAAATCACTACCTAAATTTGCCCCTTTTCTCCTGGAACTGAGCTTTTTGCTTAAATCTCTGATTTTGTTTATAACAAAAAAAGTAATACCTTACTGAGTCATTATGAAAAGTTTTCCCCTGAAGCCACTGTCTGAACTATCTATTTATTTATTATTTTTCCCCTTCTTCTTCTTTTTTTTTTTAAATTACTTAAATTTAAACTTATTTATGTATTTTATTTTTAATTTGTACTCTATCCTGTACCGCAGACCTGAAATGGCACATTGAACTAAAGCACCCGGCGAGCCTTTTAAGGTGTGTGCAAGTTAATAAAAAATCAGAAGACATGGCAACAGTGAGCCAAAACAGATCCTCTACCACCCAAATTGCATTAACGGTGTACAGTAGTGGCTCCGCTGTCTTCATCTCCCAGCCGCAGCTGGACAACCTGGTTTTGCAGTATATTGTCGGAGAGCTGCAGCTTCAGTGTTAAAACTGATAGAATAATAGCTGTCTGTGGTTCTATATGGGCTGTGACAATAATTTTGAAAAATAATAGCTCGTATCAACATATTGAAAAAAAACTATTAACTATTTCATTTTTGGAACTGTGAACTTAGTTCAAAATTTTGAATTATGAACTATGAACTGAACTAGTTCATCTTAAAATTTGTGAACTGAACTTTGAACTAGTTCATGTAGAAAGGGAACTTTCCCAACACTGAAAATGTGTCACTGCTGGGTTTGACAACATTTTTAAATGAGCCAAGTTAAGTGTGAAAGGAAAGTGTACTGGCAGATTTATGTCTTATGTTTATACTGCAATTGAACAGTAAACAAAAGTTTAAGACAAAATAAAAACGTATTTAATATAATGAGTCAGCAGTGTTACCAATCGTACATGGATAAATAATGACACTAGTTGTGATAAACATAGATAATTGTTATAAAACAAAGGATTAATCTCACCTCTTTCGTTTTTAGGGCCTTTGGTTGTAGCTGCATAACCTGCAATCTGAACTGTTTCACTTCTGAAATACAATAAAAAAAGATAAATGGAGAGACATTTTACATTAATAACCATTTTCTTTTTAAGGAAGTCTAAAACATGACTCAAAACGAAAACTGAAAAAAACAAAAAATAGTTTTTCTACAGGAATATTGCATTTTATTTAATTTCACAATGAGTTGAGCTTTCAGATGTATTAAAAGAGAAAGATCACAACTTACGGCTTGGGTTTCTTCTCACAGAGTACAGGAAGATCTACAGGTGTAATCTTAGGCAGCTTGGGTAGGGAAGGTAGTTTCAGCAGCATGATGTCATGAATCCTGTTATTGTCATCCTCATACATCACAGGCGCTGCTCTGATCACCACCGGTTTAGATCCTAGAACTGCTTTCATCTTCCTAAAAATAAGTGAACATCACTGAATTACTGAAAATACATTGCATTTCAAAATCAGCAAAATCATGAACAGAAACAATGATATCTTTATTTTGGCAGTGCTTTAGTTTTATATCAAAACATTACTGATTGCTGCTTCAACGTTTTCAGATTGAATTCATGAGAAATATGTTTCCAGATTTTAAATCAAGCTGTTGCTTTCTCACCACATCCAGCAGTGAGCTGCAGTCAGAATCCAGTTGTTCTTGAGCAGAGAGCCACCACATAGTAGATCATCCTCACGGTTAGTAAGTTTCACATGGTACCCACGTTCACCTTTCGCACAGTCATGACCTCCAATGATCCTCTTCTGAATATCCAACCCTGCGCTCACTGTGACACCTGAAAGAGAAAAGTCCTCCACCAGGTTACTGTGAGTTAGAGCAGAAGTCTCTGCAGAACGCAACTTGTTCCATCTTTAGAAAGTTAATGATATACATGGTTTCCAGTGTTTCCATTACAGCCCAGTATTACAGTTTCTTTACAACTGGGAACACATTTCTTTATACTGAGTTCCTCTTTATAAAACTCTTCATACACTTCACAAACATGTACAACAGTTAATGTCACATTCAACACACTCTAATGCAACAACAACACATATCTCAGAGTCAACTTTTGTTGTAGAACATGACAACAGTAACACTTTATCACTCATCACACAATGACACTAATCCCCAGTACCAATCCTAAATATATATATATATATATATATATATATATATATATATATATATATATCACCTTACACTACATGTCACATAAATTAACTAGAAACACTGTAATAAAAAGGCAATTTGCCATTTTTACAGAGTATTTTCAACTTCACAAAATTAAACTAAAGTAATTCCAGAGAGACATTAAAAAAAAACTACATATTCACTATACAAAGATATAAAGGACAGTGACAGATAGAGAAATGCAACATGTGTCTTCCACATTTAGCCACAAGTTATCATTGACATCACACCTTGTGTTCTTTGTTGTAATGCACCTGGAAAATAGCATGTTCTGATCTCTCCCTGACAATCTTCTGCAGATATGCCAGACATCCAGTATTCAGAATGATAAAAAAAATAAATAAGAAAATGCTATTTTTTACCAGTGCTATTAGTATCATTATTTCGAAATAGTATGTATGCCCACAGCAACATAACTTCCTAGCAAAGCCTATTAAATTATAAAGAGGCCTTTTTTTCTGGGTTCTTGGCTCGTTGCACTGTACCTGTACTCTGTGAGGGGGGCGGGGTCGAGAGGCGAGCTGCCTGAATCTGACCGGACCAAGACCCTAAAACCAAGAGAGAGATTAATCATACTGTAGCGGAATTACAAGGTCCCATAACTGAAATCATCCGGCGCCCAGTGAAGGAAATATTATATTGTGTTAATGTTACTCCACCTTAAACTCATCAGGGACGTTTGGAAAGTTAACATTAGTCCTGTTCAGCTGTTATTTTGGCTTTTGGCTGTGTTTTCCTGCTTGTATGTCAGTTAAAATGCTATCAGTTGTCCGTCCCCTTTGTAAGTAATAATAATAAAAAATACTAATGATACATTTTATAGGGTCGTTGTAAGCCTTTGGTTTATTGTGTCACAGGTTATTTTTCGTTAAAGTTTACATCAGTGTTAAAGTGCAGTAAAATTGTATTATTTGCATTTGCACTCTGGTTAGACTGAATTGTTTTGCAGTGACAATAAAGTTGAATGAATCTGATCGTATTTTCATTATTAGTCTATATTAGTCGTATGTATAGCACACATCAAGCATCTGTTTTATTTTATTAAAATGTAACATACAGTGGTCACATATTCTTCTCTTCTCTCTTCAGATGCACTTTTAACATATTTCCCCAGCAGCCCAGTGACACAGCATCAGGACTAAAGACTGACTGGACATCTCTTCTAACTGACAGAGTGAGATGACAGTTTTTTTACAGAGGACCAGTTCAAATAAAAAAGCAGTTACACATTTACCAAAACAAAGATGGGAGAGTGTCAACATGACTTAATCAGTGCTGAAAAAAATGAAAAGAAGCTGGCTGATGAACTCAAACAGAATGATAACTTGCACTGCTTCTGCTGCTAAATGTTTTCTCAAAAAGAACACAGACTGAATAAGGAAGGAGTAAAGGACCGGAACAATGCAAGCCACTTGCTGAAGGTTTATGAGGATAGCCAGGAGCACAATACCCACATGGCAACATGTTGGAGGTCTGTTTTGCAAAGCGGCTGACAATAAATAAGCAGGAGATGATAAGTTTGCACAATGCCGTATTTATTGTATTTTTATCACTTGTTTCTTTCTTCGGTTTTTATTTTGAGTGATATTTTTGACTTAAAATAAATAAAATCTTGAATACATACATGCAGTTTCTGTGTGAGTGTATGAAAGTTGATTGTGAAATTGATTGCAATGCGAGTGTCTGAGTCTGCATAACTTCCTCTCTTAGTTTCCACTTCCTCCCTTCTGAAACAAGAGGTGCTAGGAACTTACTCATCCATTTCCTCTACACTGATGCAGTGTGAGACTTCACAGGTAATTACAGAACATACAATAGTTAAAGTAAGTAGCAGATGTGTGAAGCATAGTAGTCTACTCACCGACGCACAGCAACAGGAGAAGACTTGTGAAGCCACCCATCTCTGACTCTGACTCTGATTCAGACTCCGACTGCCCTCCTGGTGCAACAGTGGAGCCTTTTTAAACCTGTTCTCACTGACCTGTTGGCCTTTTAGCCACCAATCACCTCATGATGGTTTATCAATACATCCCCATTGGCTACAGTTCTGGACTGATGCAAATTTCTGATGACATGCTCATCACACTTGTCTCACATTAAGTGATGAACAGAAACATTACAAAGAATAAAACATATATGTTGTTTAAGTTTAGATGAGTAGAAATCTTGTGAACAACTGTGGACTGTGAGAAAAGTAAAGAAGGCTGGTGGTCCACCAGCATGAATACAGTGTAGCAGCCTGCATTGATGCAACAACTCATAAGATGAAAATGTTTCAAAGTTTGAATGATGAATGAAACAGATTCCTGGACCTTCATGAATCTGCCTCAAAAGGTACATAGATGTCAGTTTGTTGGAGGAAACACGTGATGAGGTGCTGACAGATATGTCACAGCTTCTTGTTGCTCTTTTGTTTAGTTTTTATGGTATTTTTTCTAGCCTTTGAGAGGACTTCTTTGTATATGAAACAAGACCTTCAAAAATAAGTGTTTCAAGCAAGAGATGGAATATAATGAACCTTTAATAGATAACTGTGTTAAGTGTTTTTACTTTCACTGAGGAAGTCAATTTAAAAAATTTAAACTGGTTGTAAAAACATTAACTCAAGTCGATAACATCATATCTGCAACTGTGTGTGTGTGTGTGTGTGTGTGTGTGTGTGTGTGTGTGTCTACGCGTGTGTGTGTGTGTCTACGCGTGTGTGTGTGTGTGTAGAGGTGTGGAGGTGGAGGCTGTCTATAGAAGGAGCTGTGGAATTTCACATTTTACAAGTCTGTGTTTTTTGTCTTCAGCGCTCAGAGTATGTTCATGTTTGACAGTCTGACTGTCCACTGAGACTTTCATAAGTTTATGTCAGTTAATTAGTAAAATGTTTCCATCTTATCGAAAACAAAGGAGCTCAGGTGAGGCACTAACAGTTCTTAAATTCACAAGCTGAATTTTTATTGGCCCGATTGTACATCATATTTTAATAAACGAACGTTGGCACACTGACGCCTCTGTTGTCCGTCTAGTGAATGTATCCAAATGTCAATTTAAATCTCACTATCTCACTGCAATTACACACGCTTTTCCTTTGTTTCAGTTTAACTTTGTCCCGACCTCATTTGTACTTTGTTATTATGAAATACTGGATACTTTAACTCCCTACCTGTCTCAAAAACCCTTCAAACGAAACAATCAACTCTTAAGTTGAACTACTCCCAGCTCAGGGGTCACAAGCTGCATATGACAAAGTACATTTACTAAAGTATATGATCAAGCAATTTTGAGCAACGTGTATGTTACTCCACTACATTTATTTAACAGCTGTAGCCGTCACTTTGCATAGTATGTCTATGTAATAGGACAATTTGATGCTAATGTAATTTAACTCCAGTAAACATTTGAAGGTGGATTTTTTGCTATCAATAAGTAAAGGATCAGAGTCATTCTTCCACCACTACATGTGAGTTTACAGTGAGTTGTTTCATTGAGTAGAAGACTCGAGGAAGGAGCAAGTAGTGATGGAGAAGGGAAAAAAGGAAAAGAAATAAAAGTATAAAAAAGAAGGAGAAAGACAATGAGTAGGATAGACTGCCAACGGTCCAGCCGTCAAATTTGGCAAAAAAAATCATCATAGCAAAACATGTGTAACCTTATCAACGTCTGTGTGTCTACAGCGAACACTGTGAAGGAGATGACAGATATGTGACAGCTTCTTGTTGCCCTTTTGTTCAGGTTTTATGGTATTTTTTCCAACCCCAATAAATAATATTATAATTATCTTTTATGAGTGAAGAGGATTTTTATTGTTTATTAAAGAGGACATTCTAAAGTAAGTGTTCCAATCAGGAGGTGGAATATAATCAACCTTTGATAAACAATGGTGATCTGTAGTTACAAACTATTTGAATTCCTATTTACTGTTACTGAGGAAGTCGATTTAGACTAAAGGTGAATTCACTGTGTGTGTGTGTGTGTGTGTGTGTGTGTGTGTGTGTGTGTGTGCGTGCGTGCGTGCGTGCGCGCGCGCGCGCGCGTGTGTGTGTGTGTGTGTGTGTGTGTAGAGAGAGAGAGAGGTTTGGAGGTGGAGGCTGTCCATAGAAGGAGCAGTGGAACGTGACATTTGACATGTCTGTCTCTGTGTTTTTTGTCGTCAGTGCTCAGAGTATTTTCATATTTAACTGTCTAATTGTCTAACTGAAGACTTCTGATAAGTTTATTCCAGTTACTTAGTAAAATGTTTCCTCTCACCGTTGGGTTATCCAAACAGAGGAGCTCAGGTGAGACTGGTAGTAAATGAGTTTTTATTGGCCTGATTGTACATCATATTTTAATAAACGAACTTGGCAGGATACGGCCTCTCTTTCCGTGTAGTGAATGTATCCAAATGTCAATTTAAATCTCACTATCTCAGTGCAATTACACAAATGTTCTGTTGCACAAATTTGACATATGTGAATGTGAAATGCTGGATACATTAATTCTCTGCATGCCTCAAACAATACATGAAACAATCTGAGGAGGAAACATTTGTCTTGAACTGCTCACATCTTGAAGGTGGTTGCACACAGTCACTGAGTATTTCCATGTTATGCTACTTTATAATTCTACCCCACTACATGTAATCTGCCTGCTTCAGTAAGTTACCGGTTACTTTGCAGAGTTGTACTATATAGATAATATAAATTAACGTTAATCAACCAATAAATAATGATGTATTTTTATGAATTAAACCACATGGCATTCACAGATGTTTACAGATTAATGCATAAATCATTTAAAATCAATGATAGAATGTTCTGATATTGGCCAAAAGTACTTTTCCTTTTTTTGTAAAGTATATTTGAATGCTATTTCATAAGCCTAAGTATAGTTTTGATTGCAATACTTGTAAGACAGTAATTGTACTGTTATTTTTATTCATGTAAAAGATCGGAGTACATTTACCATTATGTCTTGCAAATACACAGCAGGTTGACCACAGGAATGCAACAGGGATTAAAGAAAATATAGGAAAAGGTCAAAATTAAAGGAGGGAGAATAGAAAGTATAGAGAGGGATAAAGTCGGAATATGGGGGATAAGAAAAGAGTCATGGACAGAGGAGGGGTGAGAAAGGAAGTGAGTTACAGGAAGAGATGACTTAAGAAAGATGAAGATAAAGGAGAAGACATGATGAGATTGGAGAGGAGAGAGGGATGAAAAAAGAGAGTAGAGCATAGAAGTGATACACAAACACACTTAGGTTCACTCACACACAGGGTGTGTTTTCTGTGTGTCTCACCCTACATATGCACAGTTTCTTTGTTTTCATTCAATTGAGTGGAGATGAAAAGGACATGAAAAAAATATCCAATAGCTTGTTGAAAACCATGTGAATTCTTAATTCAAAACTAAGAACTTGGCAGCAAAAGGCTAAACTGATGAGGGAAAGTGATGCAGCTTGGTTCATAAGAAACTAGATAACGTGTGTGTGTGTGTGTGTGTGTGTGT
>CAEMYA010001782.1:25546-42473 GCA_903131615.1 Diplodus sargus | reverse complement strand
AAAAAAAAAAATGCAACGAAAAAAACATATAGATATTGTTTAAGTTTAGATGAGTAAAACTCTTGTGAACAACTTTGGACTGTGAGAGAAGTAAAACAGGGTAGTGGTCCGTCAGCAGGAGGACGGTTTTCTGGCATGTAGAGCAGCCAGCAGTGATGCAACAACTCATGAGCTGAAAATGTTTCATAGTTCAAGTGATGAATGAAACAGATTCCTGGACCTTCATGAATCTGCTTAAAAAGGTACAGAGATGTCAGTTTCTTAAAGGAACTTTATGGTATTTTCTTTTTTAACATGTGTATACACAGCTTCATATCTCATTGAACTTTAGTGAAGAGGACATTTTATATATGAAACAGAACATTCAAAAAAAAGCTTTTCAATCAAGAGATTGATAAATAATGTGAGCTGTCGAGGCAGTCATTGTTAAAAACTATTCAAATTCTTATTTACTTTTACTGAGGAAGTCAATTTGAAAAATGAAAACTGGTTGTAATACATTAACTCAAAAATCAATAACATCATAACTGCAACTGTGTGTGTGTGTGTGTGTGTGTGTGTGTGTGTGTGTGTGTGTGTGTGTGTGTGTGTGTGTATAGAGAGGTGTGGAGGTGGAGGCTGTCCATGGAAGGAGCAGTGTTACGTGACATTTTACAAGTCTGTGTTTTTTGTCTTCAGCGCTCAGAGTATGTTCATGTTTGACAGTCTGACTGTCCACTGAGACCTTTAGAAGTTATGTCAGTTAATTAGTAAAATGTTTCCTCTCATCTTATCGAAAAAGAGAGGCGCTCAGGTGAGGCACTAACAGTTCTTAAATTCACAAGCTGAATTGTTACTGATCTGATTGTACATTGTATTTTGATAAACAAACGTTGGCACACTGCTGCCTCTCTTGTCCGTGTAGTGAATGTATCCAAATGTCAATTTAAATCTCACTATCTCTGTGCAATTACACACACTTTCTGTTATTTCAGTTTAACTTTGCCCTGACCTCATTTGGACTTTGTTCTAATGAATACTGGATACTTTATCTCTCTACCTGCCTTTAAAAATCAATCAACTCTGCAGTTGAACTGCTCCCAGTTCATGGGTCACAAGCTGCATATGACTGAGTACATTCACTAAAGTATATGATCAAGCAATTTTGAGCAACTACTTTATGTTACTCTACTACATTTATTTAACCAAAAACTCACGCAACTAAGAAATTAGTATGTATTTCTATGTAAAGGCCATTTAGCAGTATATTAA
Source organism: Diplodus sargus (assembly GCA_903131615.1). NCBI lineage: Eukaryota > Metazoa > Chordata > Actinopteri > Spariformes > Sparidae > Diplodus > Diplodus sargus. The sequence continues at coordinate 41,222 of CAEMYA010001782.1, read as the reverse complement.
TTAATTAAAAGCTCCAACTTTAGCAGCTGCAACATTTGTGACTTTTACATACCAAGGCCTTGATAACATTAATCACTAATATGTTGTTATTATTCTGAAATTGACCATTCTGCAAAATCAGTGTTTTTACTCCGGGCACTTTAAGTATGTTTTAATGCTAATGTAATGTAGTATAATTCCAGTAAAAATCTGACGGTGGTACTTTTGCTTTCATTAAGTAAAGGATCAGAGTCTTTCATTCTTCCACTACTGCATGTGAAGGAAAGTAGTAATGGAGAAGTAAATGGAAAAGTGCCACAAAAATGCAAAACCAGTCTACTGACAGCTCAAAGTGCTTTACAATACTTGCCACATTCACACACACATTCATACACTGATGGCAGAGGCTGTCATACAAGGCGCCAACTGCTCATCAGGAGCAATTTGGGGTTCAGTATCTTGCTCAAGGACACTTGGAAATGCAGCTGGGGGGAGCCGGGATTCGAGCGAGTGACCTTCCAATTACTAGACGGTCCGTTCTCTCTCCTGAGCTACAGCCGCCCCAAAGAAGGGAAAACAAAGACAAAGAAAGAAAAGTATTAAAAAAAAGAAGTAGCAAGACAAGAGGTAGGATAGACTGCCGACGGTCCAGCCCTCAAATTTGGCAAAAGATTTTCATCATAGCAAAACATGTGCAACCTTATCAACTTCTGTGTGTCTACAGCGAACACTGTGAGGGGGATGACAGATATGTGACAGCTTCGTGTTGCCCTTTTGTTCAGGTTTTATGGTATTTTTTCCAACTCCAATAAATAATATTATAATTATCTTTTATATGAGTGAAGAGGATTTTTATTGTTTGTTAAAGAGGACATTCTAAAGTAAGTGTTCCAATCAGGACGAGGAATATAATGAACATTTGATAAACAATGGTGATCTGTAGTTACAAACTTTTTGAATTCCTATTTACTGTTGTTGAGGAAGTCAATTTAAAGGTGAATTAACTGTGTGTGTGTGTGTGTGTGTGTGTGTGTGTGTGTGTGTGTGTGTGTGTGTGTGTGTGTGTGTGTGGAGAGAGAGAGGTTTGGAGGTGGAGGATGACCATAGAAGGAGCTGTGGAATGTAACATTTGACATGTCTGTCTCTGTTTTTTTTGTCGTCAGTGCTCAGGGCATTTTCATATTTGGCTGTCTAACTGAAGACTTCTGATAAGTTTATTCCAGTTACTTAGTAAAATGTTTCCTCTCACCGTTGGGTTATCCAAACAGAGGAGCTCAGGTGAGACAATGGCAGTACATTCACACACGTTGAGTTTTTATTGATCTGATTTTACATCTTATTTTAATAAACGAACTTTTCGGTGTAGTGAATGTATCCAAATGTCAATTTGAATCTCACTATCTCTGTGTAATTACACAAATGTTCTGTTGCAGAAATTTGTTTCAGTTTGACTTTCCTTGACCTAATTTTCTTTAACTTTGTTTTGTGAAATATTGGATGTTAACTCTCTGCATGCCTCAAACAATACATGAAACAATCTGAGGAGGAAAATGTTGTGTTGAACTGCTCATATCTTGAAGGGAGTTGCACACAGTCATAGAGTATTTCCATGTTATGTTACTTTATAATTCTACTCCTATAACATTCTACTGCTGCTTCAGTAAGTTACCGGTTACTTTGCAAAGTCAGGTTATATATAAAATATAAGTAAACGTTAATCAACCAATAAATAATAATGTATTTTTACGGATTAAACCACATGGCGTTGACAGATGTTTACAGATTAATGCATCAATCATTTAAAATCAATGACAGAATGTTCTGAAATGGGCCATAAGGCATCAGGAGTACTTTTACTTTTGGTATTTTTAAGTATATTTTAATGACAGTTAAGTATAGTTTTGATTGCAATACTTGTAAGAGAGGATTTGTACTGTTATTTTTATTCATGTAAAAGTTCAGAATACTTTTACCACTACTTGTAAGTACACAGCAGGTTGACCACAGGAATAGGGATAAAGAAAAATAAAGGAAAAGGTAAAAATTAAAGGAGGGAGAACAGAACGAAGAGAGAAGGAAAAGGTTGGAAGATGGGAGATAAGAATAGAGTCAAGGACAGAGAAAAGGTGAGAAAGGAAGTGAGTTACAGGAGGAGATGACATAAGAAATATGAAGATAAAGGAGAAGACATGATGAGATTGGAGAGGAGAGAGGGATGAAATAAAGTGAGGAAGAAAGTAGAGCATAGAAGTGATACACAAACACACTCAGGTTCACTCACACAGTGTCCATGGGGCTGTCCAGGGTGAATAAATGATAACAAAAGGTTAGAATTCACTCTGTTTTTTGTTTTAATACCTTTAGAAATGTGTCATTTAGTTTGTTCCAACCTTCCAAACAGTGTGTGTGTGTGTGTGTGCGTGTGCGTGTGCGTGTGCGTGTGCGTGTGCGTGTGTGCGTGTGCGTGTGTGTGTGTGTGTGTGAGTGTGTGTGCAGGGGTTTGAGGGTGGAGCCTGTACTCACAGCTCAGACTTTAACATCAGTTCATGAGCGAAGTTTAGGTGAAAAGAAATGGTAAGTTTTTCTTCCTTTTTAAAAATGTGATCGTATTTTTGTGTTCAACTTTCACGCTGTCCACTCAAGATTTAACTGAAGTGATTCTGATAAGTCACTTTGTGAATTTGTTCCTCTCGCTGTTAGCTTATCCAAACAGAGAAGCTCAGGTGTGATAATAATAGTTTGTTAATTGACACACTTTGACTTTTCATTGGCCTGAATGTACATTTTAATCAATAACAACCTTCATTGTGCTCTTAAATGGTCTTTAATCATTTCCTACTTGTTATTTATTAACCAAATCTTGGGAAACAGGATTTATTAACTCCGGGAAAGCAGGATCATTTCTATCATATATGTCTCTACCTTCTAGTACAACATTAAATAACTGACCAAATAGATAAACCATCAGATATTTGCGATGCTTTGATCAAATTTGTTGCTGCTGCTGGAAATCAATTTGACATGGTGTACTCAGGTTCTGCTTTTAACAGTCAGCTGCTGCCTCATGAGCCCTCGTCAAACCATTCCTCTGTGTTCACACTGCAGAACTTCATTTCCTCTGTTGTTAAGGAGGCACTTCAAGGTGTAGATATCAGGGAAGCACCTGGGAAGGATAAAGTAGACTCATATTTTTGAAAGCTCTGTGCTCAATGCGCTTCTGATTAAATTACTTTCTTAAATGTTTTAAAGTGAATTTTTGTTCTGGTTATTGTTCCCTGATTCCAGGGTGCTGCCCTTTTTTGATGATTTGATTATTACATTTATTTGTATTAAATTATGTTAATTATTATCAATTATTTTACATTTCTAATAACAACCCTGCCCTACCACAATTCCAACAATGGTGCCCCGTGTGAGGCCATCTTAAACTAGTTTTATTTCTATATTTATCTGCAATAATCCAGTATTATTAATTTAAATTATTCAAACAGAATAAACATTATTTTTTCACCACAGTGCAATGACATATAATGGTGAACATTGTGGATTTTATTTGAAAAAAAAAACAGGAACGCGGAACAGAATGTGTTAATTGTTAATGCTTTTTGACATACTAATTGAAAACATAACAAAGACAAAATATTGTTTATTTATCAGTTTTTACCTCATCAACTTAATTGTTTTCTTAGATATAGAGACAGGGGCAACAAAATAATTGAAAAGCTGTGGAACGCTTAAAATGTTATTAATGTTCAGGAACAAGACCACACCACTCCCTCTCATTGATTCAATCACCTGTGCAGACTTGTGAGGTGTGGTTAACCCTTTTCTCTCCTGATGAAGGGGGTTGCACAGCAGCTCAGCAGTTGGCAGTTGAACCCTGGTCATCTGGGGTCCTTTTTGCACAGAGCATTTCAGTGCTCACTACAACCGGAGCTCCACTTTCTTCCTATCTGGCTTAATACTTTACTCTGTCACAGGAAGCACAGGGGGATGATGAAGCCACAATATGCTCATTGAGATGTGCCCCCACCCCTGCGATCCTAGATGCACCAGCCACCCCATGACTTTGTTCAACCCTGGTCCACCTCCGGCATTTCTCATCTTTTCATCCTAGACTCCTATCTTCCAGCGAACACGAGCCTCGTCCTCATCTTACTTATAACAAATCTTCTATTGATACAAATAAAACAACTTTTATGCTAAACAACAGTGTGGTCTTTGGTACAGATCAACAGTTTAATTATTAACGTGTAATAGGCATCCTGTTTGGGTATGAACGTGGTAAACTCAGGCTGCCTGAGGGGCAGAAGCGGGGATAAAAAGAAATAAGCTGCATGTGACGGAGCAACAGTGTGCAGAAAGTTTTGTAGAACTTAGCGACGATGCTGCAGATTGAAACAGATTCATGAAGCTCCAGGATAAACACTAACTAATGAAGATGGATGAGTCTTAGTGTTTATCCTAGAGCCTTGTCAATCGATAAGACTGGCCTTTTACATCTTTTATCTTTTCTTGGTCTTAGCAAGAAATTAAACTGATCAATCTCTGGGTATCTACAGTGATCACATACTGTAAAGGAGGGTGAAAGTTATCTGGCATCTCGTTTTTTTTTCTGTCCACAGACATCTGGTAAAACATTCAAAACTGCTTCTGTGGTAGTTCCTGCTAATAAGGAGACAATCCTAATATAAGGTTGATGAAGGTTCTCAGTCATCCAGGTCATGGTAGTTCTAAGTGCTGTATCGTAGGCAACGGGACGTGTTCTACTTTCTCAAAGACATTTCATCAGACCCAACAACACAGACGTGCTAATGGCCGCTATCAAAGCAACCTGGGCTTCCATAACACGTCAGCAGTGCCACAGGCTGAACACCTTCATGCCATGCCGGAGTGATGCAGTAATTCATGTAAAAGGAGCCTTGACCAAGTACTGAATGCATAATTAACATACTTTTCAGAGGGTCGACATTTCTGTGTGATAAACCCTTTTTGTATTGGTCTTATATAATATTGTAAAATTCTGAGATACTGGATTTTTGTTGTATGTGTAATACATACAGAATATATAAAAGTTTCACTTTTTTAATAAAACTATGGAAACTTTTTTCATGATTATTTTATTATTATTTATTATTATTTAGATGCACCTGTAAAGAGGAATAGAAATGCTTTAAAAAGAAAAATCCCACTCATAACCTGTTCAACATAATGAACAGTGTTGGATGTTGTTGTGACTATCCAAAGGTCATGACAACGAACTAGCTTGAAGAGTGTTCTTCAGTCATATCTATTTGAAGTAAACAATGCCAAAGATGTTTATTTTATTCATTTTTGGGAGCTGTTGCCATGTATTGCAGCTGTTAAATATGTACGAAACAGTATTTCACCACTTATGAAGTCTCGTCTGATGCTGTGTTTCAGACAAAGCTGGATTAAAAAACTTTGTGCTCCACACCACCTACAGGCTCATACTGCATACCTGTTAATTAAGAACACCTGTGGCTGTGCTGCCGATCACCACGTCAATATAAAATCTGTACTACACCCTAATGGTCAGTATGACTAAGGCCAAGGTCAAATTTCAAGTGACGACAAGGCTGATGGGGCCTCCTGTTATATGTGCCAGCTGTATTTCCTCTTTATAAATGTAGCTCCTGAACACAAACTGTAAAAACAGTGCACTCTGAACGTGAAGGCAGAGATTACTGTTTGTTGTTAGTAAAATTAAATTCTGTTTAAATTGCAGGCGTAGCATTTTTTTCATTCATCTGATTTCCTGACAGCATAACATTTATTCCATGTGTCTACATACTGTTACTGCTTTAATCCTTAATCTAGCACATGTTGATTGGCTAACTTCTCATTTGTCTGTCATCACAGCAGGGATGGATCTGTTAAGGTTTGTTCAAGTTTGTGCCTATTACTTTGGCCAGACGTAGGAGTCCGTCTTTGAATCTGTCACAGGTGTCCCGAGACGATGATTTGGAATCGGTAATTGATCAATCTCCCGACACTGAAAACAGATTGAAAGTGCAGTGACACTCTAAAGGGCTTGTTTGTTATCTCATGGTAAGCTCATGCTCTGGCCGCTCATGTCCTTCAACTCCATTACATAAACATTCAGGCCGATATCAAGGAAATAGCAGAGCGGGAGTTCACTTTGCTTTAATACAATATGAGTATCAAATCAGAGAAGGCAGCCTTAGACTTTGTTAAAGCTGTTATTGCATTGATATTGTAAAGATTGTGTAGTGGGCAAGGGCACACATTAGGAAGTGTAAACACTGACACACCTGATCACATCGTTACTTGACAGGATACAAACCGAGGTCTTTTAGAGACATTAAATATTATATCATACTGTATATACTTAAATTCTTAAATCAGGATAGTCGCCAAATAAATAAGTGAGCTTGCATTATGCAAAGAAAGTACAGCTGTGATCGAGGAGATCATCTTTAATCAGTATTAACAGTCATGATGCTCTTGTGTGGACATCAGTGTTTGTTTTTTGTTTTTTAAATCGACAAACCTTGATGATCTATGGAACATAAAAACCTTTTAATGTAGTTATTTGATCTTTCCTCAGAACACACCTCACTGGGAGGGCTGAACTCTGACTGTGATATATTTCATTCGAACTGACACAACTTTGTAAAAGAAGAGTGAAAACTGTGCATCGTTGTACTTTGCTATACTGTGTGATTGTTTTACAAATTCTGATTCATAAGAAGTGTAGAGATATGTTTATAAGTCAAAACAGCAGAATAACAACAAGACTCTGGAAACATTTCTGAAAGAATCACCTTTATTGTTTGTCTTCAGTGGTTTTACAAATGTTAGTTGAACATTTAATGTAAACCAATTAATTGTAAATGCATCAATTTCAAATTAAGGGAAAGTCATGATTTTTCAACTGCGATATGGTCAATGGATGCCTTTTTATTTTTAATTATGCCCTCGATCCAAGCTTTGTATCGACAGACGTTCATGAATCCAGCTTCTGGAGCACATATGTGTCGGCCCTGAGATGAACTAATGACACCATGAAACTTGTTGTTGTACACCACTCCTCCACCAGAGTCCCCCTGTGACAGAGATGCATTGTTTTGTTTTAAAGTATTGCATAATTCAGTGAAATACTTACCTACTGTATATGAAAGGCTTAAAACTTTCAATGACTGTAGAAAAGACAAGGATTAGAAGCCATGCCTACTTACATCACATATTTTCACGTTAGAAGTTTTGCCACAGAACATGTAGTGCATTTGCTCTGGGTTGTCGTGATCAACCGTACATTTGTCAACAGTCATGTCTGCACATCGAAGAGTAGCTGACGCTGTAAAAAACAGAACATATGTTTTACTAAACTTACCTTTGTTCAAAGAAAAACATTCTACAAACCAACAAACAAAACAATGTATTATCTTAACACTGGAACTGGAATATTCATACTTATATTCTTTTTTTAAACCCTTGTGTCCTAAAAAAAATACCAATAAATTAACCATGTCAATTTGTCATGTTGTTCTATATCATTTCAGTAGAATGCTAGAAACATCTTTGACGAAAATAAGAAAATTAGAGACTCAAACAGCATCTCTGAATTATGTCATTTATCTTCTGTTTTTTTTTCTAACCCTACGCAACTAGCATAAATAAAACACTTCAAATCTGCAAAGCCTACTAAGAAACTAGACACATAGATAGCTATTATTAAAAAATAAATAAAAATTGTCTCACTTTTATCGGAGCCTGGAGTTTTGGCTCCATAACCTGCAACCTGAACTGTAGCGCCACTGAAAAACAATAAAACAATAAAAGATTTCTAAAATAATGATTTTATTTTTTATTTTAAATCTACAAAATTACACATAAAACAAAAACAGATACTACTTCAGCACAAATTATTTTACATTTAAAAAAGATTCCACAGGAATTTTTCATTTGAGTTCAGCAAAGTTGAGCTTTCGGAAAGATGAAGCTCTTGAAAGTTCAGACATGTAGACTGATCTACTCTACTCTTGCAGGCTTAGTCTTTGGTTTCTTTCTCATGCCATCCTTTCATTCACTCTGCTCATTCATAATTGCCTGTTGTTTTATGTCAATTCATGTCAACTGCTCACATCAGATGGACACTATATCCAATAGCACAGTGACAGATCTTCAGTGTTAGCCTACCATCTTGCTGCTGTATCTGCTCAGGGCAGACACCCTCGATGACAAAATCTCCCTGTGGTCTAAGTGGCAAAGACTTTCTGACTGGACTGATCACTATCACATATCATCTGCTGTGATAAACATTTTCTTTACTCCATCCACTTCTCTCTCCTGATTGAACTCACATTGCAGGGGGATCCTCAGGTACACAGTCAGGAAGTTCTACATGTGGAATCCCAGAGGGGTTGGGTAGCTGCAGCAGCATGATGTCATGGATCCTGTTTTTGTCGTCCCCATACATGACAGGTAGCGCAGTGATTCGCACTGGTGTTTTGTTTGGACCACCTACAACTGCTTTCATAACCCTAAAAATAAATAGAGGTCAAACCAGAGCCTCATTGAATTACTGTACATACATCATAATTTAAAATCAGCTATAACTGGATTAAACATAAAAAATCACAGCTTCTTCAAGTCATTACTGAGTTTTGCTTCAGGACATACTGATTCAATTCATGAGAAATATGTAAATGGATCTGAAGTAAAACTTTGACTCTCTCACCACTCCCAGCAGTGAGCTGCAGTCAGAATCCAGTCGTTCTTGAGCAGAGAGCCCCCACATAGTAGGTCACCATCCTCATCAAGTATTTTCACGTGGTACTGACGCTGACAGTCTTTACCGCCTTCGACTCTCTTCTGCAGATCCAACACTGTGCTCACTGTGACACCTGAAACAGAAAAGTCCCCCATCAGGTTACTGTGAGATGGAACATTTGTCATTTTAGAGAACAAGTTGTTTTATTGTGAAATAATCCAAAGTTGTTGAGTGTTTCCATTAAAGACCAGTATTACAGTTTCTTTACAACTGGGAACACATTTCTTTATGCTGAGTTCCCCTTTACAAAACTCTTCACACACTTCACAAACATGTACAACAGGTAACGTCACATTCAACACACGCTAATGCAACAACACACATCTCAGAGTCAACTTTTGTGGCAGAACATGACAACAGTAACACTTCATCACTCATCACACAATGACACAACACTAAGTACCATTACAATATATATCACGACTGTCTGTTTAGAGCAGCAGATCTTTCTATATTCATTTATTCAATTAGAACAAAGTGGCTAATTTTTACTGCATGGATTGTCTCACCTTACACTACATGTCACAAATGAACTAGAAACACTGCAGTAGGTCTTTTTCCATTTTTGCAGAGTAAATTCAACTTCACAAAATGGAATTAAAGTTATTCCAGTGAGATAATACAAAACTGCATATTCACTATACAAAGATGTAGAGGACAGCAGGTCATGAACTTGAGAAGCCACATTCTCCCAAACATACTTGACCCAAAGTGTGAATGTGAGTGTGAATTGTTTTCCATCTCTATGTTCATCTTCCACTGGATACTATAATAAAGATCCATTCAGAAAAAACAACCCTTCAATATCCTCACTAAGTGTCTGAACCTGCATAACTTCCTCTCTTAGTGCTGGAACCTTCTTCAACCATTTCCCTTCACTGATGCAGTGTGAGACTTCACAGGTGATTACAGAACATACAATAGTTAAAGTAAGTAACAGACGTGTGAAGCATAGTGGTCTACTCACCGACGCACAGCAACAGGAGAAGATTTGTTAAGCCACCCATCTCTGACTCTGACTCAGACTGTCCTCCTGGTGAAACAGTGTTTTTTTTTTTAAACCTGTCCACACTGACCTGTTGGCCTTCCAGCCACCAATCATCTCATGAAGGTTTATCAAATCCACCTCATTGGCTACAGAGTTCTCTGCTGATGCAAATTTCTGATCACTTATCAAGTCTTCCTATCTCCTACTTGTCTCGCATAAAGTGACAAAAAGCTGTTACAAAAAAAAAAAAAAATTTTGCAGTTCCTGCTGCATTTTATCAGCAACTCAACTCATGAGCTGAAAATGTTTCAAAGTTTACGTGATGAATGAAACAGATTCCTGGACCTTCATGAATCTGCCTCAAAAGGTACAGAGATGATGGTTTCTCGGAGGAACCACACGTACTGTGAGGGGATGACAGATACGTCACAGCGTATTGTTACCCTTTTGTTTAGTTTTTATGGTATTTTTTTCTAAACCCCTGTATACACAGCTTGTATTCTCATTTAAATTTAGTGGAGAGGACATTTTTATATATGAAACAGGACATTCAAAAATAAGCTTTTCAATCAAGAGCTTTTTAATGGTGAGCTTTAGAGGCTGTACTTTACTTTTACTGAGGATGTCAATTTAAAAAATGCAAACTGGTTGTAAAACATTAACTCGTCGATAAGTCGATAACATAATAACTGCACCTGTGTGTGTGTGTGTGTGTGTGTGTGTGTGTGTGTCTAGAGAGAGGTGTGGAGGTGGAGGCTGTCCAAAGAAGGAGCTGCGGAACGTGACATTGTACAAGTCTGTTTTTTGTCTTCAGTGCTCAGCATTTCTGAATTTTTGTTGTTTTAGCATATAGAAATGTAGAGTTTGTATTTAATGAAGAAAATTTGGTTTTGAGCACAAAATTTGACTGATGTATGATGGATGTGCTTTGCCATTCAGAGTTTAGCAAAGTAAACGCTCGTTAGCTATTGTACAAACCTGCAAGTCACGGGGGTGAGGGGAAAGATGCCATAGCTGTGTGTGTGTGTGTGTGTGTGTGTGTTGTACTGGTGTCACTGAGGCATCACTTGTCTACTCACAAAACTATGACCACACTGGTAAGATGCTCTGTGGAATATTAGAATATCAGTTGTGAGTTGTTCCAGCTGTTCAGTGTAACTCTTTATTTTGTACCTCAACGTGTGACATTAACCTGCTGTAATCTCTATGAATTGATGAGAGGAGCGACAAAGCCTGTTCATGTCCTGTAGTCCATAACATCTATAGTATCATTAGTGCCAATGTGTGTGTGTGTGTGTGTGTGTGTGTGTGCTGGCGCTCCGTTATAAGACAGTTTACAAGTCCAATTTAGGCAAACTGAACCTCATTTAGACTCTCCTATTTTTATTTGTCCATTTTTAAATACGTGGTCACTGGCTCTTCTGTATTTTCTGTCTTTAGTGCTGGGAATATTTTCATGTTTAACTCTCCACTGAAGGTAAAGTTTGTATCAGTTTGGCATCTAGCGTAGTAAAATATTTTGTTTCTCCTCTTTTAAACAAAGGAACTCGCACACTTTGAGCTGTTATCTCCTGAATTTGCCTCATGGTGCGATAGACACATCACATTTTAATGAACGAGGCGTCAGCATTCTACGGCTACACTTGTCAGTGCAGTGAATGTATCCAAATGTGAATTTAAATCTCACTATCTCAGTGAAATTACACGCAAACCTGTGTGTTCAATAACCGGGATGCTGTGGAAAACAAAGATGGAACAGAATGTGTAAATTTTTACACAATTTTACACAATTTTTACACAAATAAAATTTTTTTATTTCTTCATTTATTTTTACCCTGTCAACTTTATTTTTTTTTACTAAAATGATAGGGACATGGGCAACAACAGTCTGGAAAAGCTTTGGAGTGCTGAGTTATCAATATTCAGGAACAAGACCATGACACGCCCTCTCACTGATTCAATCACCTATGCAGACCTGTGAGGTGTGTCTGAGCCCTTTCTCTGCTGTTGCTTGGGGTTAAGCAGCAGCTCAGCAGTCGGCATCACTGCCTCCCAGCAAGAGAGCCCTGGAATTGAATCCTGGACATCCCAGGTCTTTTTTGCCCAGAGGTAGCAGTGTGGGTTACACCTGGTGCTTCAGTTTCTTCCCATCAGGCTTAATACTTCTTTCTCAGTCATTCTAAGTGCTGTATCGTAGGCAACTGGACGTGTTTCATCCAAGAAGCTTCTTTAGTTCTACCTGACTGGAGGGGAGCTGCAGGCTTTTAAACTCTGTGTGAGAGTGAGAGTGTCCTTACAGAGTCGTTAGAGCCACTTGTGAGTCGATGAACCAATCGGCCTTCATGTAGGTCATTGAACTAGGTGAGCTCAGGTGTGAGTGGTTCTTAAGCTGTCTGGGAAGAGAACTCAGGACAGTGCCGGAGTCCAGACGGATAATGATGTAAATCAACCCATCATGCCGATCAGCTGTTGTCGGTGCAAAATCTTTGCAAGTGTCAAATATTTACATCACATCTTGTCATTGTAGCAGCCAGCTAATGTTTGGGGTGTTCTTTGTGCCATGGATGATGGAGATGAACTAACAGAGAGGGTAACTGTGGGTATCTCAGCTGTCAATGCAGTGAGTCTAGTGGCGATGTAATTTCTTTACAAATCTTTGATCAAGGATAGCGTATGTGAGGATAAGTGTGTGGATAATCTGCACACAGACTTTGCCACCAGGGGACACTCACAGAGGAGTTGATCACTACAGAGTCACCAGTGCTACCTTGTACAGGTGCATCTCAATACATCTAAACACATTCAAAAAGTTAAACTTTCATTTCACATAAAATGACTGGTTTGCTGACCATGGTAACTGGCCTGACCAGAATCTCATAGAGAATCTATAAAGTATTGTCAAGATGAAGATGACAGACACCAGACCCAACAATACAGATGAGCTGGGCTTCAATAACACCTCACCAGTGCCACAGGCTGATCGCCTCCATGCAGTAATTCATGCAAAAGGAGCTTAGGTAATATTGTAATATTTTGAGCTACTGGATTTTTGATCTTCATTATCTGTAAGCTGTAATCATCAAAATTAAAACAAAAAAAGCTGAAATATTTCACTTCATGTGTACTGAATATAGAATATATGAAAGTTTCACTTTTTGAATGAAATTATTGGAAAAAACTTTTCCACAATGTTCTAATTTGTTTTAGATGCACCTGTAAAGAGGAATAGAAAGACTTTAAAAATACACTGTTCAACATAATGAATAGTGTTTGATGTTGTAACTGAAATGAATTGGTCACATTGTCAGGTTGGGTTTAAAGGGAGGACTATGGATAAGGGGAAGGACCCAAATGCAGTTACACACGGGAGGCGAGATCAGACAAAAACAAGGGCGAGCTTTATTTTTGAAAGCTGATGAAAAAACAAAAGCTGACAAAATAGGGGGCAAGAGGCAAAGTAGCAACCAAAAACAGCAACACAAAGTAGCAACAAAAGGGGCAAGACAAAGTACAAACCAATAATCAAAGTTCAACTCAAAAGGCAAAATGCAAAACTCAAAGTCCAAAAACATATACCATGGGGAACGAGGAACAGACGCATGGACGAGACAGAGGCTGACACAAACAATGACCAGACAAGGAGTGAAGGGAACACAGAGACTAAATACACAGACACTGATGACAAGACGAGGAACAGGTGAGGTGGACCAACAGGTGAGATAACGAAGGGGAGGAGCACATGAGAACATGAAGGGATCACCACAATAGACAGAGGGAGCCAGAGGGAAGAACATAGGAAAACTTAAAGGACACATGAGGGCATGGAAAAACAAAAGACACAAGACAAGATACAAGGACATGGAAATGACACACAAGAACACAAGACAAAATGACAACCAATCACAACACAAGGAACAAGAATCTACAGTCATGACACACATCACATAAGGCTTGAGGAATGTTCTTCAATCAGAGCTATTTGAAATAAGCAACACAAAAAACTCTTCTTAGAAGTGTTGCCATACCTGCAACAGTTAAATATGTACAAATAGTTCTTTACCACTTAGGAAGTTTAGGTTGATGCTGTGTTTCAGACATAGCTGGATTAAAAACGTTGTGCTCCGCACCACCTACAGGCTCATACTGCATACCTGTTCATCAAGAACACCTGTGTCAACATAAAACCTGTACTACACCCTAGTGGTCAGAATGACTAAGGCCAAATTGAAAGTGATGACAAGGCTAATGTGTGCCAGCTGTATTTCCTCTAAATAATTGTAGTTCCTGAACACAAATTGTAAAAAAAAAAAAAAGCAAATGTAGCAGATGTAGTCAACATATGAATCCCACTTGGGTTTGCAGGCGTATCCCTTTTTTCATCTGATTTCCTGACAGCTAACATTTATTCTGACAATAGGTTGTCCAAACCACCTAAACAAACCATGTTTAACTCAGAGGTTATGTGTGTGTGTGTGTGTGTGTGTGTGTGTGAGCACCAAATACTTTTTCTTTTAGATGAACACCAATTATACAATACCAGAAGGGTCCGTGAAAACAAAGGTCCTTGTGTGCTCTGGGATGACCTTGCTTTTTTCAACAGACATCAGAATATCCACGAATGAAGCACATATTTCTTGTATATTTTTATTAGGGATTTTAGGGTTTATTAGGGATTAGGGATAATTATTTTATTCACGTTACTTGAGCAAAGCACCTGTTAAAGTGACCCTATCACCCAATAAAATGGCCTGTTTTTAATTTTAATGTAAGAGTACACACATGAAAGGAAAATGTATTCACTGACTAAATAAAAACTCACTCCCACCCTTCTTTTGCCACATTTGGTGTTTTGTTGTTGCCCATTATTTCAGTTGCTAAGTTGCCATTCTTCCACAGTCCATAAAACTGCAACACAGGCAATCAAGTCACGTGGACCATTTTCTTAACAGCGTGTTCATTCCAGTCGAACCTTTAATTCTGTCTGGCATGCAAGTAAATAATCTTGTTTGTAAACCTGCATCAATGCATCCTCTGAGCTGGAGGGCTGTATAGCTGGTTTAAAATGACACTGTGTGAATAAAAGTGCCAGCATAGAACGAAGGTTCGCTACTTGGTTGGTGTGGTGATGTGCTTCGTTTTGGGAAATGCGAAAGTTCGATCGATGCAGTCGTTTACGTCTGTGAAGCTGTTGGTCAGTCGCTATTCTTCTGAAGGCTGTTTGTTATTGAATTATTTCCACACCAATAAAATGTCGTCTTTTTCTAGGAAATTCTGCTTCTAAACAGCAGACCAAGAAGTATCATTGCAGTCACTCTCATGTGTGTTGTTGCTGAACAGTTGTAACATATATTACCTACATATGTGCACTTATGCATAAAAATGTCATTATCGTCTTTATGATTTACTTTTTTTTATCCTGTTCATGTTTATACCATAACATACCAGTGTAAATCTACCCCTGATTTAAACCGTATCAATCAGCTGACTTTTATCATGTATCACACATGAGGCAGATTTTCAGATTCCTTATTTCTTTATTCTGTCTATTTTTAGTCATACCAGAGAGTTCCTCTCTAAATCTGATGATCACATCTCAATGATTACTGATGAGCTTGAATCACATCTAAAAGTAGTGCACTGAGAAAAAAAGCTTATCACTCCCACTCACACACAAACCCATTAATGACCATGTATATTTTCTTGAATGTATATTAACAGTCATCACAGGCTGTAATAGCATGATAATCCATTGAATTTAAGTATTAAAAATGTAGCATTGTAGATTTACAGCATAACAGCAAGAATCTGTGAACAGTCATGACAAACACAGCCTTGGATAACTTTGTAGAATATCTTTTATTGTTTTAATATAGGGCACTGCAAATGATGAA
>CAEMYA010001782.1:0-20530 GCA_903131615.1 Diplodus sargus | reverse complement strand
AAAAAAAAAAATCGGGCCTGGGTCCACGTTCAAAATTGCCGATTCCGATCAGCGGAAAAATGCCCAGATCGGCCCCGATCCCGATCCTATAGATCGGATTGGGACATCCCTACTTTGTTTTGTGAAATACTGGATACATTAACTCTCTGCATGCCTTAAACAATACACGAAACAATCTGAGGAGGAAAATTTTGTCTTAAACTGCCCACATCACATCACAACATGCTTCAGTAAATTACCGTTTACTTTGCAGAGTCAGATTAAATACATAATATATTTTAACATTAATCAACCAATAAATTATGATGTATTTTTATGGATTAAACCATGTCGCTTACAGATGTTTACAGATTAATGCATCAATAATTTCATATCATGATAGAATGTTCTGAAATGGGCCATAAAGGCATCAGGAGTACTTTTACTTTTGGTATTTAAGTATATTGTAATACTATTTCATGAGCCTAAGTATAGTTTTGATTGCAATACTTGTAAGAGAGTAACTGTACTGTTATTTTTATTCATGTGGAAGATCGGAGTACTTTTACCACTACTTCTTGTAAGTACACAGGAGGTTGACCACAGGAATGCAATGGGGATAAAGAAAAATAAAGGTGTGTTTGTGCGTGTGTGTGTGTGTGTGTGTGTGTGTGTGTGCGTGCAGGGGGTTTAAGGGTGGAGCCTGTACTCACAGCTCAGACTTCAACATCAGTTCATGAGCGAAGTTTAGGTGAAAATAAATGGTAAGTTTTTCTCCCTTTTTTTTTAATGTAATCGTATAACTTTCAACGATGTCCACTAAAGATTTAACTTAAGTGTTTCTGGTAAGTTTATTTCAGTTACTTTGTGATAATTGTCCTCTCGCTGTTAGCTTATCCAAACAGAGAAGCTCAGGTGTGCAAATAATAGTTTGTAAATTGATACACTTTGAGTTTTTACTGGCCTGATTGTACATTTTAATCAGTAACAACTTTCATTTAGCTCTCAAATGGACTTCAGTGGTTTTCTACTTGTTTTTAATTAACCATATCTTGGGCAACAGGATTTTTAAACTTGAGGAAAGCAGGATCATTGTATCATATATGTCTTTATCATTAAAAAACTGACCTAATAGGTAAACCATCAGATATTTGTGATGCTTGGAACAAATATGTTGCTGCTGCTGGAAATCAATTTGACATGGTGTACTCAGGTTCTGCTTTTAACAGTCAGCTGCTGCCTCATGAGCCCTCGTCAAACCATTCCGCTGTGTTTACACAGCAGAAATTCACTTCCCCTATTGTTAAGGAGGCACCTCACGGTGTAGATATCAGGACAGCAACTGGGAAAGATAAACTAGACTCATATTTTTTAAAGCTGTTTCCGATGAAATTACTTACTTTTAAAGTGAACCCTATTATTAAGGCTGTTTTTGGCCTGGCTCCAGAATGCCGCCCTGTTCCAATGATTTGATCATTACATTTATTTGTATTCAATTCTGATAATTACTTTCAATTATTATACATTTCTAATAACCACTCCTGCTCTACCACCATTCCAACAATGGTGCCCCGTGTGAGGCAACCTTAAATTAGCTTTATTGCAATATGTATCCGCAATAATCCAGTATTATTAATTTAAAATGTTCAAACGAAATAAACATTATTTTTTGAACACAGTGCAATGACATACAACCGTGAACATTGTGGATTTCAAAGTTTTGCAGAAAAACAGGAACACGTGGAACAGAATGTGTTAATTTGTTAATGCTTTTTGACATACTCAAACATAACAAAGACAAAATATTGAAATATTGATTAGTTTTTACCTCATCAACTTCATTGTTCTTTACAAATATAGAGACCGTGACTACAAAAGAACTGAAAAACTGTTGAATGCTCAAAAATGTTATTAATGTTCAGGAACAAGACCACACCACTGCCTCTCACTAGCCCTTTTTACACAGCCTCTCCGCATTATCTCCGGAGCGGTGGTTCGGCAATTCTGCGCCGATGGTGATTCACACAGAGCGAAACCTCTCCGCCTTCACGTGTGTAATTCACACAGAAAGCCGGCGCTGCGGCTCCTAAAGAGGCGTGACGGTACACGTCATGTTGATGACGTCGGTGTCTCCCCAGGTGTTCCCCCTGTTAATCCAAACCCGCGGACGGTTTATAATCATGTGGGTGCTGTTATAATGTGTTGTGAATGAGATCCTGACCCACCAAACATCCTGGAAAATGACGAAGTTACGTTTTTCGCGCTAAATTACATAATTATACATAATCACCATCAGTAAACTGGACGCTGTCTGACTCCCTCACTCGCGGCGATGGAGGCTGTTTTCTGGGGGAAAGTTACATGAAGTCTCGGTCAGGAGGGCTGACGGTCGCGGTGATTTATTTTCATCACAAACACTCGGTAAGTTAAAGTTGTTTGCCGGTGACAGACGCTGTTTTTCGGACAGAAATGTGACGAAGAGTCGGCAGGGCAGACGCTTCTCCACGTACAGCTGCGGTATTTTTTTCCCTCATATAAGTTGCTAAAGACAGTTACAGTTACTACGTTACTGTTGTTCGGTCCTGTAACGTTGCTTTGTGGGACATTTCTCTGTATTTAGTTGAGTGAAGGACCTGTGTAGTTATCAGACTGTCAGACCGACACGCCCTCGCTCCGCGCCTCCGGATTATCCGTTCACACTGGGACGGCTCACCAATAATGCAGCCCTGATACTACCTCCAGAGGCGGATCAGAGCCGCAGCGAAATTTCCCCCCTCTCCGCATCTGAAACTTTCACACAGAGGAGGGTGCGGAGAATTGGCGCAGGATCCCCGCATGCAAACGGCTGTGTGAAAGGAGCTACTGATTCATTCACCTGTGCAGACTTGTGAGGTGTGGTTAACCCTTTTCTCTCCTGATGCAGGGAGTTGCACAGCAGCTCAGCAGTCGGCAGTTGAACTCTGGTCATCTGGGGTCCTTTTTGCACAGAGCATTACAGTGCTCACCACAACTGGTGCTCCAGTTTCTTCCTATCAGGCTTGATACTTCTTTCTCAATAATTCTTCTTCTCTATTACAGGAAGCAAAGGAGGTTGATGAAGCCACAATATGCTCATTGAGATGTGCACCCACCCCTGTAATCCTAGATGCACCAGCCACCCCATGACTTTGTTCAACTCTTGTTCATTTCCTGGCATTTGACCCCCTCTTCATCTTTTCATCCCTATCCTCGACTCCTATCATCCAGCGAGCCTCATCCTCATCTTACCTACCACAAAACTTCTACCAATACAAATAAAACGTGTGGTCATTGTTACAGATTAACAGTTTAATTATTAACGTGTGAAAGGTATCATGAACAGATATCAGGTTTGGGTATGAACATGGTAGACTCAGGCTGCCTGAGGGGCAGAGGCGGGGATGGATAGAAAAAGAGAAAAGGGCACCAGCTACATGTGACGGAGCACCAGTGCGCGGAAAGTTTTCTATAACTTAAGTGACGATGCTGCAGATTGAAACAGATTCATGAAGCTCCAGGATAAACACTAAATTGTGCACGAGTCTTAGTGTTTATCCTAGAGTTTCGTCATTCGATAAGACCGGCCTTTACATCTTTCTTTGGTCTTAGCAAGAATTTAAACTGATCAGCCTCTGGGTGTCTACAGTGTTCACACACTGTAAAGGAGGGTGAAAGTTATCTGGCAGCTCATTTTTTCCTTCTGTTTCGGGTTTTTATCCACAGACACCTGGCAAAATATTCAAAACTGCTTCTGTGGTAGTTCCTGCTAATAAGAAGATGATCTTAATATAATGTTGATGAAGGTTCTCAGTCATCCAGGTCATGGCAGTTCTAAGTGCTGTATTGTAGGCAACTGGACGTGTTTCAGTTTCTTGAAGACGTTTCATCAGACCCAACAATACAGACATGCTAATGGCTGCTATCAAAGCAACTTGGGCTTCCATAACACGTCAGCAGTGCCACAGGCTGATCGCCTCCATGCCACGCCGCAGTGATGCAGTAATTCATGTAAAAGGGGCCACAACCAAATACTGAGTGCATAAATTAACATACTTTTCAGAAGGTTGACATTTCTGTGTGATAAACCCTTTTTGTATTGGTCTTATAAATCTTGTAATATTTTGAGATACTGGATTTTTGTTTTATGTGTAATACATATAGAATATATAAAAGTTTCACTTTTTGAATAAAATTATGGAACCCTTTTTCATGATAATTTTATTATGTTATTACTATTTATTATTATTTAGATGCACCTGTAAAGAGGAATATAAATGCTTTAAAAAGAAAAATCCCACTCATAACCTGTTCAACATAATGAACAGTGTTGGATGTTGTTGTGACTATCCAAAGCTGATGATGTTTATTTTATTTATTTTTGGGAGCTGTTGCCATGTATTGCAGCAGTTAAATATGTACAAAACAGTATTTCACCACTTATGAGTACTAGTTTGATGCTGTGTTTCAGACAAAGCTGGATTAAAAAACTTTGTGCTCCACACCACCTACAGGCTCATACTGCATACCTGTTAATTGAGAACACCTTAACACCAGAACACCTGTGCAGCTCATCACTACGTCAACATAAAATCTGTACTACACCCTAGTGGTCAGTGTGACTAAGGCCAAGGTCAAATGAAAGTGATGACAAGGCTAATGGGGCCTCCTGTTATATGTGCCAGCTGTATTTCCTCTTAACAAATGTAGTTCCTGAACACAAACTGCAAAAACAGTGCACTCTGAACATGAAGGCAGAGATTACGGTTTATTGTTCGGAAGATTAGTAATTAGAGGCTATCAGACATAACTGTCGCAGATGGAGTCAGAGAAAACAGAAGTTTAATAAAGACAACATATTGATCCCACTTGGGATGACAGCATAACATTTATTCCGTGTGTCTGTATGTGTGTGTGTGTGTGTGTGCATGTTTGAAGTTCTATCCACACCTTTTTACGCCTTTTCTCCTTCATAAACATCAGCTTATGTGTTCAGAAAAGGTGCTACATGTTTTTTTTTTTTGTGCAGCACAATGTTGGGGGCACAGTTACACAAATGCAAAATGACCAGTGGAAATGATGTATGATTCACCTCCTGATCACTTTTTTTCCATGTGAGAATTTTTGCTTCTGCTGGTGATGCAAGTTTGCATCTTGGCTTAGAGTTCCAGTGAAGGACATTCCTCACCTCCATTGTATTAAAATTTAAAAACAATGTTTTTTTCTTTTTTTGTGGCTACCAACCAACCCTTGTTTTTTTGCCAATGTTTCCTTTTTAGTTCAAGTTTTTGTTTTCAAAGCACAATTTTAATGTCAATGTGCAAAACACTTCTGTAACAGATTTAATCCTTAATCTAGCACACGTTGATCGGCTAACGTTTTAGTAAATAATATACTATACTTTTGATACTTCAATTCTTAAATCAGGATAGTCTCAAAATGAATAAGTGAGCTTGCAATATGCAAAGAAAGTACAGCTGTGGAAGAAATATCTTAGATTCATGTTTCTGCCTGCTTCAGCAAAACAACAACCTCCACCTCACCGCTAGATTTTAAAAAGGAGATCATCTTTAATCAGTAGTAACAGTCATGATGCTCTCGTGTGGACTTCTATGGTTTTTTTTTTGTTTTTTGTTTTTAAAATCGGCACACCTTGATGATCCATGGAACATAAAAAATAATGTAACTATTTGATCTTTCCCCAGAAAACATCTCACTGGGAGGGCTGAACTCTGATTGTGATATATTATATTTGAACTGACACAACTTTGTAAAACAGTTATGACTGTGTATCATTGTGCTACGCTATACTGTGTGATTGTTGTTACAAATTCTGATTCATAAAATTGTAGAAATATGTTTATAGTTCATAACAGCAGAATAACAACACGACTCTGGAAACATTCCTGACAGAGTCACATTTATTGTTTGTCTTCAGTGTTTTTTACAAACGTCAGTTGAACATTTAATATAATCCAATTAATCGTAAATGCATCAATTACAAATTTATTAGCTGTGTAATGAGGGTTAAATGACATAGTTCAGTGTATGCCAGTAATCCTCCGGATGTCACCCATGTATTCACAGACGTTCATGAATACAGATATTGGATTACAGGTGCTGTTGGTATCGCCTTTAATGACACCATAAATGACTCCATTGAACACCGCTCCTCCTCCAGAGTCCCCCTGTGAGAGAGATGCATTGTTTGTTTTGGAGTATTACAGCATTTATGGAAATACTTTTGCACTGTATATGAAAGTGTGTAAACTTGCACTGACTGTAGAAAGATGTGAAGTTAGAGGCCATGTCTACTTACACCACATATGCTCACTCCAGGAGCACTGCCACAGAACATATATCGACCAGGGTCTGGGTGCTGTATATGCCATCTCCGCCAATCACAGTAGGCCAAGGAGAGGTCTGCACATTGGAGATTGTTTGGACCTACAAGAACAGAAAAGTTGTTTACTAAACCAGTCTACTGTCAGATTTTTGTTTTCATCTATTTGCATAATGAGCAACAAACTTCAAAAAAGGAAACCCAGAAAGACATACAAGCAAAAAATAAAATCACATGGACACATGGATGATTATAACATAAATACAATTCATCTCACGTGTTTTGCCTTGTCGATGTGTGGGTCCATAACCCGCAATCTGAAATTTAGGCCCTCTGAAAAACATTAAAAAGAATAAAAGTAAGATTGTTTCTACTTTTAAATGTTCAGACTGACTCAGAAACTACTTTCACCACTAATGACTTTTTAGCTTTTAGACAATATTCAATGGGAATGTCTGATATTCGTGTTCTTATAAAAATGGAAAGATCAGCACTTACAGAGGGGGTTTTCCCCCACGTCCACACTTAGGGAGTCGTACGAAATGATTAATCTGAGTAGGTTTTTTTAGTTTCAGCAGCATGATGTCATGGCCCTTGAGTATCTCATGTCGCGTTACTGGCTCAGGCTGTCCTCCGTTTGGATGCACACCTACCTGTGCCGTCATAGTCCTAAAATGAGTAGAAGTCAAAGAGGAACATCACTGAATTAAATTATATTATAATGTCAGTAACAGCTGAACATTAACAAAAACAATGATATCTTTATTTTGGGAATTTTATAGTTCTACATCAAACCAGTACTGATTGTTGCTCCAGGACATTTGAGAAACAGATTGTTTCTAGTTTTTAGGTTAAACTGTTTCTTACTCTCCCGGCTTCCAGCAGTGAGCTGCAGTCAGTATCCAACTCTTACTGATCAGAGAGCCACCACACAGGAAAATACGGGTCCCGTCATGCGGTGTCAGTCTCACATGGTAAAGAGCCTCATTACGTGCACAGTCATGACCTCCCGTGATCCTCTTCTGCAGATCCAACACTGCGCTCAGTGTGAAACCTGAAACAGAAAAGTCCTCCACCAGGTTACTGTGAGTTAGAACAGGAGGGCAGTCGGAGTTACAGTTTTTTTTACAACTGGAACACATTTCTTTATACTGAGTTCCCCTTTATAAAACCGTTCACATACTTCACACATGACGCCCAGAACCAGAGCCGGTCCTGGGCATAGGCAGTATAGGCAAATGCTAGAGGCGTCTTCATCCGCGGGGATTTCGAAATATTATATAAGCCCACAGCAACATAACTTCATAGCAAAGACTGTTAAATAACAGAGGGGCCTTTTTTCTTAGTTCTTGGCTCGTTGCTCTGTACCTGCCCGCTGTGAACGGGGCGAGTCGAAAGGCCTGAATCTGACCGGACCAAGACCCCAAGATCAGGAGAGAGATTTACTGATACTGTAGCGGATTTACAAGGTCCAAAAGACTGAAACCATCCGGCACCCAGTGAAGGAAAAGAAGGAATGACAAGGAAGAAAAATGTGAAGAAGATACAGGTACAGTAACGTCAATGTGATGAAGTGAAAGGAAATTAAAAGTTTAATGGTCGTAGTTAACGTTGTTGGAGCAGAGTGTTAGCTTGCTAGCTTACTTTGGACGATAGCAGCATTGTTTAATAATCAATAAATAAATAGCTGAGTCACCTTGTGTTAATGTTACTCCACCATAAATTCATCAGGGACGTTTGGAAAGTTAATGTTAGGCCTGTTCAGGTGTTATTTTACAGGTGTCTTTCCTGCTTGTATGTCAGTTAAAATGCTATTAGTTGTCCATCCCCTTTGTAACAGGGTCGTTGTAAGCCTTTGGTTTATTGGGTCACAGTTTGTTTGTTAAGTTTACATCAGTGTTAAAGTGTGTTACTGTTAATATTCCACACCTTAGCTTTCCCATATCATTCATAGGCGAAATATGTATATACACTGCATTTGCACTCTGGTTAGACTGAATTGCATTGCAGTGACAATAAAGTTGAATGAATCCAATCGTATTTTAAATATTAGTCTATATTAGTCTTATGTATAGCACACATCAAGCATCTGTTTGATTTTATTAAAATGTAACGTGCAGTGGTCACATATTCTTCTCTCTTCAGATGCACTTTTAACATATTTCACCACCAGCCCAGTGACGCAGCATCAGGACTAAAGACTGACTGGACATCTCTTCTAACTGACAAAGTGAGATGAGAGTTAGTTCACAGAGGACCATTTCCAATAAAAAGCAGTCACACATTTCCCAAAAACAAAGAGTGGAGAGTGTCAACATGACTTTTGTAACAGAGTCAATGCTGAAAAAATCAAAAGCTGGCTGATGAACTCAAGCAGAAATGATAGCTACACTGCTTCTGCTGCCAAATGTTTTCTCAAATAGAACACAGACTTAATAAGGAAGGACTAAAGGACTGGAACAATGCAAGCCACTTGTCGATGGTTTATGAGGATAGCCGGGAGAACAATACCCACATGGCAACATGTTGGAGGTCTGTTTTTCAAAGCGGCTGACAGTAGATAAGCAGGAGATGACACTCTGAGGCTGAGAGATAATATGTTTGCACAATGCCTTATTTATATTGTCTTTTTATCACTTGTTTCTGTCTTCAGTTTTTATTTTGAGTGATATTTTTGACTTAAAATGAATAAAATCTTGAATACATACATGCAGTTTCTGTGTGAGTGTATGAAAGTTGATTGGGAAATTGACTGCGATGCAAACTGAGCCTGCATAACTTCCTCTCTTAGTTTCCACTTTCTCCCTTCTGAAACAAGATGTGCAGGGAACTTATCCATCCATTTTCCTACACTGATGATGCAGTGTGAGACTTCACAGGTAATTACAGAACATACAGTAGTTTAAGTAATTAACAGACATGTGAAACATAGTGGTCTACTCACCGACGCACAGCAACAGGAGAAGACTTGTAAAGCCACCCATCTCTGACTCTGACTCTGACTCCGACTGCCCTCCTGGTGTAACAGTGGGACCTTTTTAAACCTGTTCACACTGACCTGTTGGCCTCCAGCCACCAATCACCTCATGATGGTTTATCAATACATCTCCATTGGCTACAAATGTTTTCAGTGATGCAAATTCTTGACCATTTATCAGGTGTTCCTGTGAAGTGACACAGGACAAGTATTCCAAAGACAAAACAGGAAAAGAAAAAAACATCATGTTGAAATTGCCAACATGTATTCTTTTAAATCGTCATTTGCTGGTTGGTTATATTGATCAAATTAATTAAAATAAGTCCATTTTTACTCAAACAACGAATTTGCCATTTTCAAAAATTCATATCTCCACCAGTTTTCTCTTTCTTGCAACCAGGTGTTGGTTTTGTGCGTAGTGTGAATGTAGTTCTATCACATCTAAAAGTTATTTGGTCCTGCATCCACAACAAAAGTCCTGGTGCCAAACACCACCGGACCCCCCAGAGGTCATATGAGGTGCCTTAGCTGCACAGTGATAAGTAGGTGGTTTTTAATGTTGTGGTTGCTGTGTGTATGTAAAGAAAACACCTGCAGGGCACCTGTTTCTTCTTCTACAACCTCCACATCTGTTTTTCCTTTCCTTTTTTGTCTTTGCACTCCCTTCACATCACATACTACTGTTACCTTTTCACCTTACATATCATAACTCCTTTGAATAAACGTCAGTTATGATCTGACCCGAGCGTGAACCCAAGAGAGGTTACAACTATACGGTGGAGCTGTGTGGACACAGAGTACACACTCTGCTCTCTGGATCGCTTATCAGCTCAACGTATAGATACTGAGCCTTCCTTCTTTGTCTTTTGTTTTGTTATCATTAGTATCCTATGAACTGTGAGTTTCTCTGCGGCTCTTTGTCAGACTCACCCAGAGCGCCCCGGAGTGAAGAGCGCTGACCTTTCGGCTGAAACAAATTGGTCCCTTTTATTCTCTAGTTTAACCATTTTATGAAATAATACATCTTTTGTCGATTCATCTTTTATTTGTTCACTTCTCTACAAGGGGAAATGACAATTTTTCACCACACAAAGAAGATGTAAATTGATCAACTTTGAGTGGTCTGCTGTATGCTTCACATATTCCACAGCTGTGTTCGCCCTGTTTTGTAGGGTTTGTGGCAGTTCCTCTAAACGTTTTTATTTCATTTGAATGGCCTATTTATGTTTATATTAGAGGGGATTGAAATATGTTGAACCTTTAATAGGCAACAGTTGGCCACAGAGGGCGGAAATGTAAAAAAAAAAACAAAACTGTGTGAAATCCTGAAACTCAATTAAAATGTCAGAAATTGGTTCCAAAGTATTGACGCAAAGGGGAAAAAAAAGGCTAAACTGATAGAGGGGGGAAGCGATACAGCTCGGATCATGGCCTGTATTAACCAACAAGTCGATAACATCATTAACATTATAATTGCATTTGTCCGTGCGTGTATGCGCGCGCGTGAGCAGAGGTGGGCTCTGCGGGTGGAGGCTGCTGTCGGCTCTCTGAGCGCGCAGACGGAGCTCCGCGGACGCGACAGTTCACGAGTCACATTTTAGGAGGAATTTAACCTCATTTGGACTCTAACGATGATGCAACATCTCCAGCTGGTCGTGGACTGTGGTGAGTTCCTCTGTCTGTCTTTCTTTATCTCTCTCTTTGGACGTGACTCTGGCTCTTCTGGTTTCCACGTCTTTGCGCACGGTATTTCCATGTTAAACTCTCCGACTGGAGATTATAAACGCAATGTTTCTGATAAAGTTCTGCTCATTGACTTAGTAAAATGTCTCCTCTCGCTGTTGGAGGAGCTCAGCACCACCGAGTTTGCATCATCGCATTTTAATAAACGAACTTTTACGCTCCTGCAGACGTGTCCAAATGTACAGTTACGTCTCAGTTATCTCAGATTAATTCAGTCTTTATCCACAAGGAGCTCTTTGTGTCCACCGACTCATTCAACAGAAACAGTAAGTATTGTGTGTGTGTGTGCTGCTCACTGTAGGACCTCCTCACATTTCCACAGGTGCTGTTCTGTACGGCTCGGATAAGTCTGGATCAGAGTTAGTCTGTGTCATGTGAGTAAAGATCTGCCCGTTTTTATACGACTAAAAAAATAAGAGTTGGGGACAAAAGAGGAGATGTTAGGCTGCTTCCCCAACCTGTGGTCCCCAAAACACATCTGATGGCTCAGATATTGATGCTGTAAGAAGACACATATATTCTTATGCACAAATGTGTTTTAGTTTTACTTTTCTCTGACTTAATTTGTGCTTTTGTCTCATGAAAACTGGATGGATTTAACTCAGTACATGCCTCTAAAAAAACCCTTCCAATGAAACAACCAGAGAAGGAAAACTCCCTCTTTCATTGCTCACAGCTCATGTTCACATTAAGACCAATAATCTGTGATGAGGATTTAATGGAGTGCTTGTACTTTACCA
Source organism: Diplodus sargus (assembly GCA_903131615.1). NCBI lineage: Eukaryota > Metazoa > Chordata > Actinopteri > Spariformes > Sparidae > Diplodus > Diplodus sargus. The sequence goes on along the minus strand of CAEMYA010001782.1, from coordinate 8,733 downwards.
GAGTGTTTCCATTTTATGTCACATTAAACTGCTTCTTCACTGCATTACTAACACAGGTATTCAACTAATTATGATGCATTTTTATGGTTTGAGCCAGATGGCAGTACATAAAGTGATTAAAAGCTCCACCAGCTTTAGAAGCTGCAATAGGAGAGATGTTTATATATTCATGCATAAATTGTTATCATTATTCTGCATAATGGGTATTTATTGATTTGGTACTTTGCACAGACTATATGTTAATACTTCTAATACTTTTGTATGTTAACTGATGTCATAATTTGTCATTTTTTTCCAACGTTAAAGATCTTAATACCTCTTCCCCCGGCTGGTTCCAGGTAGACATTGATGCGTTTCGAGTGTCCACAAGCCTTAAAAGGTTGGGAAATCCCTGAAATGGAGTGACAGAGGAAGGGTAAAAAAAGATAGAGAGAGAGATGAGAGTGAGAGGAGAGGAGCATAAAGACGGGGAAAGGAAATGGACGAGGAGAGAAGATATGAGAAGAGTCATAGATAAGAGGAGACAAGGAGAACAAGGGGAGGAGACAAGGATGGACTCGAGTTGAGAAAAGAGGTGAAATAAGAGCAAAAGAGAAGAAACCAGAAGAGAAAAAATACATTTTGAATAAATGTAAAACACCTCCAGTGATAAGAGACATACTGAGACGCTACACTCCATCCCCGGCATGTTAATTTTCCTCTTCTTTTCATCACTTTGCACCTGTGAACGAGTGAAGTCGCGCTGCTTGAAATAATGAATAGAAGCCAAATGAAGAAAATTATCAAAACCTCTCATGACCCGTCTCTCTCTCTCTCTCTCACTCTCTCTCTGTCTCTCTCTCTCTCTCAGTACTGTCTGGGGACATGCAGGAGCTTTTAATTTAATTGGTAGCCCTCCACTCCAGTGCTGCTTTTAAAGCTTTTTATTCCATTCTGCTCATCTGGCCAATTTGCTCCATAATTACATGCATTTGTTTTGGGACGCCCTGTGCGTGTGCTGCACGCCTGCGTGGGAAGAGAGAGTTAATTGTTTGCTGACATTGTGTTTAGAAGAAACTGTCCACACAACATAAATACAATCAAACGTACTGTACGACCGTCCACTGTGTGTTACCTGTGGGTGCTGCAGAGGCTCAGGGCAGAAAAATGATTCATTTGCATGTGTGGGTTCAGAAAGAGGGAAAACCACCCTTTGAAACGTGCACGTGCATGACGAGCTTGTAGGAGTATTGATCAAAGTCGGGCTAATCTGTGAGCTCTTGTCTGCCTTCTGTGATGAAAAGCGTGGAGGCGGCGGCGTTGGCGGGGATGTAGACCTGATCCAGCCCCGCAAATCCGCTAATTGATCGGCAGCAGAGGGAGTAGACCTCCCCTCGGGGGAAATAAGACAGATGGATCCCCAATTAGCTGATGGTGTATCCCTCTTCCACTGATAGTTTCTTGTTCTAAAGTGTCAACACAGTTGTTGATTTTCTGTCAGCTAAATGACCAGTACATGCGCATAATTAGTCTACTGTCTTTACCGAAAAGGGCATCGTCCTCGGGTCAGACTGCTGCTCGGTGCTCTGTTGCTAAGAGGATCCCTGCGTGTGTGTGTGTGTGTGTGTGTGTGTGTGTGTGTGTGTGTGATGCTTCTGTGATGAGAGGGAGCCATTGACGTCGTTGATGTCGTGACTTTATTCCTCTTCGTAATAACTTCTCTTCAACCTCTCTCAAGCCAGTCTCGGGGACATTTTTTAATAAGCTTTCTAATGCACCTTTGCCTGATTAGCATTCCTCCATCCCCTACTGTGTGTTTACAGGCTGCCTTTCTTGTATACGATAAGTAATTAGTATTTTTTAGACAGCTTCATTCAGTTATACATAACAAGTACCACCTCCTGTACTGAGGATGGCCGACACGTCTCCACCGAGGATGTTTAATTACACCTGGACACAGTCATGGAGACGGAGTCCTGTTGATTCCTTTGAAAGCATCTCAGTGGTGCTCAGTAGATTTACCAAATGTTATTGGACTGAATGGCTCCAGTTATGGACTTTCAAAAAAATGTATACAGCCATCTTGCGTACAAGATGTACATTTTGAGCTAGACTCTGCACAGAAATGAATGACATTTCACCCCATTTTTATAGCATCAAATAACTGAATGAAACCAAGGGTAACAATCTTTTCACAGTTCTGTACCAAGTGGAGCTTTCTGGGAAGAAGGCAGGAAGACACCGCGGTAATGTTGCATGAACAATGACGTCATATTTATCTCACACTGTATTTCAGGGACTATTAAACTGCAGCCTGAGCTTATCTGGACACTTTATAGCCGACATATTGGATTTAACTCTTATCAGCACGCATTAAAAACAGTTTCTCTGAATCAATTTCTGAGATTGGAAACACATTTTGTTCGTATTCATGTCCTCTACTTCCTGGTGTGATTGTAAAAAAGAACACTATTGCCTCTTAGTGCAAGTACGAATCTAACATCGTGTTATTGGCAGACTCCAGCAGTATTTGAGAGTGTTGTGTGTTTGTGTTTCAGAGGACTGGGGTGCAGTCACGTGTACAGGTGTTGGCTTTGTGACCTCCAGTGTCAAACGTAGTTGATCAGGTGTGCGTGTGTTGAGTTATTGTTGAGTGAAAACCTATAAAGTAGTAATAGGTGACGAAATCTCTTTTAATGTAAAGTCCTCCAGGCTCTGTATTAATGGCAGCTCTTTCAAACAGAGGGTGGAAAAGCACTTACCTGCTGCAAAAATATCATGCAAATGTGTTCTCGGAGTTTAAAAAAAGGTCTCCGAAAGTGACCAACTTTTAATTACAAACAAGAGCGAGTGTAAAAAGAAACAATGGAAACGGCCCTAAATGCACTTAATGAATGAAATAATAACCGTTTCTATCCAAGCAGTCGGCCCCGACTGAATTATTTACCAGGCGGGCATCTGTTTTAATGGTGACCTCGTTGCCTCTTGATCCCACCAGCAGCTTGTTTGTACTGAGCTGCGGCTTGAATAATTATGATGTTATTACACAGGCATCAGCGCGGCTTTCAGTGAGGAGGAAGCGGCTCTTCACCCGCGGTGTGAAGCATGTAATCATGATGAGGCCTCTCATACGCAAAGAGTCAACAATACTGTCAGCGTAGCGGCACTGGATGCTTTTTAGAAAATTCAGCTGCGTGATGTGAAATATGTATTTTGTGTGCGTGTACCACAAATGAGAGCTGTTAAAGGTTTAGTGTGCAGGATTAAGGGGGGCAGTTCAGGGGCAGAAAAAGAAATATTTATAATAAAGACTTTGTACGTAGATAAACACCTGAAATTGGAAATCATTGTGTTTTTATACCTAAGAATAAGCCTTTTATATCTGCAGAGGGAGCGTCCTCCTCCATGGAGTCCGTCTTTCTACAGTAGCCCAGAACAGACAAATCAAACACTGACTTTTTGCATTTTTAGCAGCCACGACACTACACAGTCAGTTTGATGTGCTCGACAGATGTGGCCACAGACTGTGCCATCAGACTGCACTGTAGCGGGGTGGAAACTGATGTTAAAGAATGCTTCTTTTAAGGAACAAAATGCCCAAAACATTAAAAAGCTGGACATTAAAAGACTGTACGCCTTGGTCGGCAACTGAAGCCAGCTTGTGTTCATAGCTTTCCACAATCGCTCCTGCTCATTGTGTTCAAACAACTGTCACCTCACCAATAAATCTCTAAAATGCGGCACTTCCAGCGGGACTGTGACGCTCTGATTAAGAGACAGTATGTCATAAAAGTATTCATTGTAGACGAACAATGAGGAGCACGACGAGCGAAGGAATCATTGATGGAGAAATGGATTGCATTCCAGTCGTGGAATTCAGTGTCGTCAATACAGGCAATTACACACACACACACACACACACACACACACACACACACACACACACACACACACTAATAGTTTCAAGCTTCCTTTTGAATTTAGCCTTTGTTCACAAGCCTTCAAACATAGTGGATTTATATTCCCCAGTTTCAACCTGAATTCATTATTTTTCTGAAACACCATATCGACTTTGTGACATTAGCATTGATTTTGAGCCGTGTTTGTGTCTAACCGGCACATGTTAGTCCAATAGTTACACTCCTACACTCCATGTTGCGCTAAGTTCACCACTGAGTCATCAGCTTTGTCTCTGTGGGGTTTGTTGCTGGGCAGGTTGCCTCAACATGTTTGTTTCTTTTGGGCCTTTCATGGCTTTATTTGATAGGACAGCTTGAGAGTTGACAGGAAGTGGGATTAGACAGAGGTGGGGGCAGACTAACATTTGGCAGATAATAAGAAACTGACGCTAAAAGAAAGACGCTAAAACGCACCACAGAGCTGAGGACGTGTTTCGGGTTAGGCGCTGTCTACAGAGTTGCCGTATGATGATGTAAATGTCAAGACTGTTAAGTTGTTATTCGTGTTAAGACTTGGAGTTATAATAATACATGTGAAATATTGGAGGAATCCATTAGATTAGCCGTTAGCTTATTATTTCCCTCCTACACCTTTCGAAATGGCACCGATGCTCTTTGCGCACAAACTGTTCTCTTTGGTTGCATTTCACTGAACGACACCAGCAACGACTCCCACTCTCTGCTCACTGTTTGACTTTAGTTTGTACTTTTCTTTTAATAAGTTAGTTTCATTACAAGAGAGTTCTGACTGTGCCAAAAACAAAACGGCGTATCAGTGATTTGACCGGTGGTTTGGAGTGATGGTGGTTCACTTCTTACTTAAAAAAAAGGTAAATCACCATGGTGACTCGTGTTTCACACGCTTAGGCTCGAGATAACTCATTAATGCATACAAAAGCACCACCCATTGACAATTCAGTTTCTTGGATAATTGCATTATTATTTATGGAGGATCCTGTGGAGCTCAGTGCGTGGCCGCTGATGGGTGTCCACCCTTCTTCCTATTTCATTTTCTTTTCCTCAGATGGCTGCAAGCAGAGTCAGACTCATTTCATGTCACTGCTGTATATGATATTATCCTACAGCAGAGACGAACTGAGGCACTAAATCCCTCTGCTCCTTGTATTTATAACATGAAAGTCCTGCTAAGAACATTCATTTTTTGCCAGCTGTCCTTTCGGGATTTGGCCACTGTGACTTTCAGCAACTAATATTTTGTATCTCATGTTTCAATTCTGCCCCGCGTTCATAAAATATCACAGTCTGCTGCCAGTAGACTCGCCTGTGTTCACGAAACACCTCCGCCTTTAATGCGAACGGCACGATTGGGGAGAACTTTGACTTATCGAGTTAATATGCATCTTTGTGTGATTGATCAGAGTGATTGTTGTTGGGCGTAGTGAAGCCAAAGATATCCGATATGATATCCTCGGGTAACCAAACTCTTTTCATTAATAAGTGAACTAAGACTTTTTTATGAAACGGCAACAAAAGGAAGCAGTTAAACCTTTAAGCTTTGATCTTTAAACACTATCATCACATCAAAGTTTCACTGATCTGAACCTGCAGTATCTGATAACAGATGCATGAAAGGAAGCAGTCCACATACACACATGTACAAATACACATACCACACACATGTCAACTCGCACACAATGCCCCCTAAAAGTCATTATTTCCTTTGTGTGTGAATGCAAAGAGCATCGGCTCTTCAATCAGCATTCATTTCGGCCCCCTTGTTAGTCTGTGCTGGGCCTTTCGGGGCCTTGTCTTGACCCCTTGATCACCGTAGCAACATTTCCCATGAACGGTGTCCTGAGAGTCGACCATAGAGCAGCAGACAAAAGAGGTGATGCCCTCCGGGAAGACGTACGGTCCGTCTGCTCTCATTGTGTGTGTCAGAGATTAGAGCGGCAGGGTTTTGTGCTGCACAGCCTGGAAATCAGGAGCACACTGGGAAGCGTGTGTGATTATATGAGCGGTTCTTCTCATCAATTGGACATTTTAGGCACTATATAAATTATTTTTTTGTGCTATGATTTTGGTAAAAAGCCTATAATCATGTATGATTTTTTTTCAAAGAAAGCCTCTTCCACATTACACCAGCTGGTCCAGGGGATCCAGGTCGACTGATGATGAAACTGTATTTAACTAATGAATCACAAAAATCCACAGCTTGCTTTACATTTTTAAATGTATCTTGTTCATTTTGTTAATATTCTTTTTAATATTTATTTTCTCCTGTACTTTCACCACAGGACTGAAGGTCAAACATATGTTGTTTTAACATTTAACTTATCTTAATAAAAAAAATCAGTGACCTTCTCATTAATGACACAGATGGACTTTATAACCATTAACACATACATTGTCTCATACATAGTCGGGGTTGGATTTTTTTTCTTTTTAGAGCTCAGAAGATGCTTAAACTGGACGTAAAATTCACTAATAATCAATAAAACACAGTGCAGCAGTCATACCCTCTTAACTTCATCATTCCATGAATCATTGAACCATTCACGAGGCTTAATTAGCATAATAATTACATAGAAAATGTGTCCAAACGAGTCAAATATATAATTCATGATGATTTATTAAGATTATGCAAGATTTCTTTGATATGCACACAGAAATGTTTGTATCCTGTAAGCTCACGTGGGCTGGACACCTTTAAATGTTTGACTGAAAGGATTACTGGATTAATCTTTCATACAAAATCCTTTCAAACTCTGTCTCAGTTAATTCTCAATGTGTGAATTATACAGACTGGCAGGTAGTCTGGACACACAGTGTGAATGTAGCATGTTGTGCTCATTTTTAACACTGTATGCTTGCACGACCACCTCTGTGACAGTATTGATTTGTCTCTATAGGGTACATCCATAGAAGGAAGTATAGCTCGAATGGTTGTAGTGCTCCATTCAGTTTGAGTCTGACTGGAATGACTGCCAATAAACAACAGCGTTCCAAGTGGAACCTTTTTGATTGTATTGAAGAGTTTATCTTCACACTGTTGTGCTGCGGGACTATAAATGAAGTTTAAAGGGGAGACACAACATGTTTTCCTGGCACAGATACAGTTTGAGATTTTGATCATTTTCGATGTTTTCTTTCAGACTCTTTGAAAGAAAATGTCTAAAATACACATTTAGGAGTTTATTGTTGTTCAGATGTTCTGGAAATTAATGCAAAGTATATTATTGTGTATTGAATTCTCTCATTTTTAAATGTACAAACATTAAATATCAGAAGAAAAAAAACTGGGAAGTTTCATGGTGATATCTATGAATACAATTTTTTACCCCATTCCCCATTTTTTTCTAAAAATGTATTTTTATCTTTAAAAGCCATTTTCCCAATACTATGAGATTGGGGAGGCCTGGCCAAAAATGAACACAAAAAGGAGAAAGAGGAAGTCTGGGTCGGCCTCGCAGGAACCAGAACTTCACTCCCTCAACTAAGAAATTAATATAAAACTAAACTAACAAACAAAGCCGTAAAAACAGAACTATCAGACCTCCATCATCAAAGGAAAACAAAGCGAAAATGTGAGCAAACACAACGTGGTGTGGACGAGAGCTCCTTCTCCTCCAGCCCTCCTTAAATATGCTGCAGGGCCTAATCACCTGATTAGGAAACACCTGAGGATGGAGAGAGTAGAGAAGAGGAGGAGGGGCTTCACACAGAGGCGGAGAAACAGTTATAGTTTGTTTTGCATACGTAAATGTGAAATTTCAGAACACTGGTCGTCTTGGTCCTGTTGGTCTGTGTGTTTCTGGGTTTTTGTTCTGCTTTCTCTACACACCTGTCTCACATCTGTCTCATCAGAATTTCCACTCACGACTCTCACCTGTGTTTCTCTGCCTCACTCTGCCTGCACATTTATCCCCTCATTAGTTCAGTTCGGATAGAAGTCCGGTCTTTGTAACGACATCAGTTGTGTTTTTCGCTGTTTTCTAGCTTGACACTTGACGCAAAAAAATAATAATGATTGACTAAATCTGTGTAATCAGCTGGAGAAGTTTCATGGTGATATCTATCGGTTAAAACAATGACTGTTTACCTTCAGTGTTTCCCCTTAAAAGCACACAATTAACCCCTAAATCAGAAAAATCAGGACTGTATCAGGTGCTCCTGCAGCGCTTCGACTCTGAGACTCCAGGGAGGAAAATACGATAGAAAAAACAATATTGTACATTAACCGGATTTACAGAGTGTGTTCTCACATAATTATAAGTTTTAAGTGGTTCCGGTTGTCTCACAGCTGCAGACCATATACTGTCCACTGGCATTTACTTTCAGTAATTGAGGCCCTGACCTGTGGCTGCTGGCTCCTGCATTCAGCCTTGAAATGAAATGTACATTTTACAGGAACAATGTGGATGAATCATGTGCGCCGAGATTTCAGAGTGTATTTGAACAAAGGTGACTTTAAGGCGGTTGTGTGTCTTCCTAACCTGACCTTTACTTTGAAACAAAAACCAGCCTACGTCTCCTATTTTTTCTATTTGTGGCTGCTGCAATATTGAAACAGTTCGTCTGTATCCTCTCTCTACACTTTCCCCTCTTCCCCGTCATCCTCACATGCACGTTAATGCGTTTACGTCGAGCTTGTGGAGGACATGCCTCTGTTATTTTTTTTTTCTCCATAGGTCAGTGCATTTTGTTCCTAACAGAGCACCAATTATTAGCCATCGCTGTGAGGGATGAGGGGTGTGCCTGTCCGCGGCATGGTAGTTATTAAGAAGGCTTCATAAACAAGTCCTGCGCTAATGGAACTAAATACGTTGTGTTT
>CAEMYA010001781.1:5481-17213 GCA_903131615.1 Diplodus sargus | reverse complement strand
CAGGCTGCCTGGTGGAGGGAGGAAGAAGGCTAGCGAGGAGCCTGAGATAAACATGCGGGGATGAGTTATCAGCAAACGGGCACGCCACGAGAGAGTGTCCCGCAAAATGATCAGGGCGATGGCAAAACAAATGTCCGCCACTGTGAGTGACAGCAGAGATGAGGAGTTTGCAGCGAGTGCTGGTTGGCTGAATTGGTCGCAAATCACAAGCAATCACGCACGCACATACGCACATGGACACCGATTCAAACGTTAATATAAATGAAACCTCTGATATTACAATCCTTCTAGCTGACGTGACCCAGGCAGAACAAATGCCTAATTTACAGCGGCGGATAGTGTCCTCGTGCAGAACACGTGACTTCTCACGCATGTGACGTCACTCCCCGAGACGCGAGAAGAAAGCAAAAATATATATTTTTACAAAGGAAAATGACAAAAATAATAGTAACGCACAGTGATTTGAATAAATCTGATAAGTGGTTTGGAAATATTACCGCATTAGATTACTCCTCACTGAAAAAAGTGGTCAGATTAGCGTTACCGGCATCACTAATTGTGTAGTGTGCAACATGGAGCTTGTAAACGTCCGTTATAACAGCTCATGTATTAAAAAAAATCTTGGGTTTAAATCGGTCTCGGGCTCATAATTACAGGTAATGTGTCGGCCCGGGCCCGGTGGGCTCTGACACAAGGTGCACAGACAATTAAATGTATTTTAGGTGCAAATCCAGAAAGTGATTTTACATCGTGCATCCTGTCATGCCCATGTAATGTTAGCAAATGTTATTGCATTCAATCATGACCTGATTTGGCCTCATTCCCTGAGCGGAGTCCATCTGACAGCACAATGATAATCCACAGGTTATATTTTATGTGAACCAATATAGCTATGACAAGCAATTATATATATGTAGACTGAGGTGTTACGTTTGTGTGTAATGTAAAACATGGACTGTGAGGAACGAGGCTGAGCACTATCAGTGTCTGACTCGGAGTCAGTTTCTGGCTCCGATTGCTCAAACAGGTCGGGCTGGGTCCATCGATGACGCTGCTAGCTTCCATTGTTACTGTAGGTTAGGTCCTCGTGCAGTACACGGGGGCGGCTCCCCTCCTGCACGTGGGCGTGATTCCATCGCCTCTATCTGACACGCCCCCAGCGTTTTACAGCAGAGAGAAGTGCCTGTTTTTCCATGATTTTGAGACCTAATTTTACATACTTGGCAATTTTTTTAATCTTTCAAATTTGGCTCAGTGGTCAATGACACATGTTTCTGTGGTATGAAAAAACTCATAACAAATGTATTTCTGCTTTCCATGGACTTTAAAGTTACTGTAAACAATGTGTTGCTCTGTTCTGTGATTCACTGTCATTACATTAACTCCAGACCTGCAGACCAGACTGAGCAGCAGTGAGTCCAGGATTGACCAGCTGGAGAGAGAAAATGGAGGTGAGGGTTGTATATTTCTCATTTAGTCCAGGTTAAGTTTAATGATACAGATGTTCTTCTTCGTGTCATCAGAGAAACCAAAGGTGGCCTTCTACACAGCTCTGACTGATGGAGGAAATCTTGGACCATACAACTCAGCCACCACACTGAAATACAGCAAGGTCTTCACCAACGTTGGCAATGCTTACAATCCATCTACAGGTAACATACTGCAGCTCACATGTGGACATTTTACATACATCAGTTGTTCCTGTTTTTCATTTTCTGCTCTCACTCTGTAGGTTTCTTCACAGCACCAGTCAAAGGTGTCTACAGTTTCCAGTTCACTGTGTTTGGTTTAAATGCTGGTTTTTTTGGTGTACAAGTGTACAAGAACAACCAACAGATTATGTTTAATTCGGAGAATAACAGCAATAGTATTCAAGAGTTTTTCACTAACTCTCTCGTTTTGGAGCTGACAGCAGGAGATGATATTCACCTGGTTCTCCCATCAGGCCATTCTATCTACGACAACATTAATAACCACAGCACCTTCAGTGGCTCCCTTCTCTTCACACTGTGAGGATGTTGTTCAGGCTGCTGTGTGACTGATTTGTCACAAACCCTGTTGTTATTGGCTGAACTGTGAATCTTTATAAAATGCTGATATATCTCAGCACTGCTGCCTCCAGGACAACTTTCTGTACATTCACTGCATGATTCAAATAATGTGATTCTCAATCTGACTTCACTTTTGTGTCGTCACATGAAAACAATTTTAAATAAATCAAAGTTGCATTCAAGTGTTTGGATTCTGTTTGTTATCATTGACTGTTGGCTGTGAAGCCTGAGATGAGTTTTATAGATTCACTACATGAGTCTCATTCTGTCCATTTGCATCTCAGGCCTCCATATTAAAAATAAATTAGATGACCCTCCATTTTTACTTCAACACAACATGAAGTTACTACAAAGTCTGTATGATTTACTGCAGCTGACTCTCTCTGTATATCAGAGTAATACCGCCCTCTGGTGGTGAAACATTTGTACTGCATCACAGAGTTTGAACAGACCTGAGAGGGTGTGTGGCCTGAACACTTCCAATGAACTGTTGCTACATATCAACATACATTGTGAAAACACTGTATTTGGTTGAAGATCTGCATCAACATAAACACAGTGGAAGTTAGTTCTAGTGACTGAGTGATGCAAGTGCACAATGTGTTCAACACTGATGAGAGTTTATGTCAAAACAACCACAAATACAAGAATTCTAAATCACCAAATTGCTAAAAGCAGAGTAGAATTAGCAATGAAAGCAAAACCTTCACAATCTGAGTCACTCAAAGTTGAATGTGTGAATATCTGACCCCTGACCTTTGACCCCTGACCACAGTTCAGCAGTCTGAAGGATCTTTGTATCGTCCAAACTGAGTTGAAGTATTCAGGGAACCACCAGAGGGCTCCAGAGATCAGATATTAACTTTCTCTGGGCTTTAAATAATGTATGAGACAAAAACAAAATCATCACTGGGTTGTAAACGACAATCACAGTGTTCAAACAGAGGACAGTATCTATATTAATTTATAAGCCTAATACATTAGAGATAATGAGATACAAGTGAGACAGAGTGAAGAAAAAGTTGAACTCACTCACTGAGTTTAATCAGATAATCCTCAGTCACACTAGAAGGCCTCAGCATCAGGATCAGTGTGTGTGTGTGAGTGTTTGTCTATGTGTGTGTATTAATAAACACAGTGTTGACACAGTTGTGACTACATGAGAGGGTGTCACAGTTAAAGTGTTCCTCCAGCCTGTAGCAGCTTGTATTTTCTCACCAGCACAGAGAACATATTGAATAATCTGAGGCCTTGAATCAAACTGTCAAACAAGAAACACTTGTTGTTTTTCCCATTGGTTCAGCCAGCTGAAGTTTGGAGACGATATAAGACAGACCCACTCTACCACTGTACCTTTGTGGAGACCATGAGGGTTGTTGTTGGTTTGCTGTTGTTGCTGCTCGGTCTGTGTGGATCAGGGGCTCAGGGGGAGGCTGGAGGCCTCGGTGAGCTGGCTGAGATCAACCAGAACACAGATCCAAAAGATCCAGCTGAGGAATTGACCCAGCAGATCCCAGAGCAAACCTACCCTGACATCTGGACGGAGCTGAGAGACATGGTGGTGGAGCTCAATGTTCAGGTGGAGCTGCTGCAGAGAGAGAATTCAGGTACAGACTGATTACTTTTCCTGTTCAGTGATGATCATATTCCACTGAAGTGTGTCAGTGTATTGATGTAATGTTTTGAAGCTACAGAATAAAACTTTGAACATCATTATGATATGGATTGGATCGTTTAAGTACATTCAGTGAAACATACAACAGATCTCAGTCTGTTACTTTGTTATTCTGAGAAAATCAAGTCTCAGAACTGATATCTTTTAAAGCCAGAATGACGGCCTCCGAGAGCCAAGGTGGAGTAAAGTACTGGTACCACAAGTTGTACTTAAGTACTGTACTTGAGTAAATGTGCTTCGTTACAGTAAAATACTGCTGTTCTGTGATTCACTGTCATTACATTAACTCCAGACCTGCAGACCAGACTGAGCAGCAGTGAGAGTGAACTTCTCATCAGCAAGTCCAGGATTGACCAGCTGGAGACAGAAAATGCAGGTGATGAAGTGCATCACCGTACTGATGCATTTAATGTGAACTCCACAATACACTTGTAAAAATCAACATGATATGGTTATTATGATTTATATATATTTAATTTTGTAAATTCATTTAAAAAAACTGGTTCTTTCTCATACTCTTCAGTCCAGGAAACTAGACTGACGGCCATCGAGAGCAAAACAAGTGAACGAGGAGAAAACAACGCAGGTATTTCAATCCTTCAAATAGTTGTTGAGGTCTTTCACTCAGAAACCACAAATGTTTATGTCATGGTGGCACCAGAAAAAAGTTGGTCCCCAAAGTCAGTAGCATCAATTCACTGTAGGTCATACGGACTAAAACTGATGGTTCTGTGATTCACTGTCATTACATTAACTCCAGACCTGCAGACCAGACTGAGCAGCACTGAGTCCAGGATTGACCAGCTGGAGACAGAAAATGCAGGTGATGGTTGTATCGACTCACACACACACACACACGCACGCACGCACATACGCACGCACGCACACACACACACACACACACACACACACACACACACACACACACACACACACACACACACATTGCTAATGCAGTCCAGGTTAATTTAATTACATAATTGTTCTTTTTTGTGTCATCAGAGAAACCAAAGGTGGCCTTCTACACAGGTTTGACTGACGATGGAATAGTTGGACCGTACGACACAGACATCACACTGAAATACAGCAAGGTCTTCACCAACATTGGCAATGCTTACAATCCATCTACAGGTAACATACTGCAGCTCACATGAAAGAGACACACACACAAGTGTATTCATGTAAACGTACATACAATTGTCACTGTTTTCAAATGCTCTGCTCTCACTCTGTAGGTTTCTTCACAGCACCAGTCAATGGGGTCTACTATCTCCAGTTCACAGTGTGTGGCTACCGAACGGGTACTCTCATTATGACAATGCATAAGAACAACCAAGAGATCATGTCGAACTGGGAGATCAAAAATGATCAGGGTCCTGAATTTTTTACTAACTCAGTTATCTTGGAGCTGATGGCAGGAGATGTTATTCACCTGGTTCTCCCAGCAGACTATACAGTGTATGACAACAAAGGTAACCTCAACACCTTCAGTGGCTCCCTTCTCTTCACACTGTGAGGATGTTGTTCAGGCTGCTGTGTGACTGATTTGTCACAAACCCTGTTGTTATTGGCTGAACTGTGAATCTTTATAAAATGCTGATATATCTCAGCACTGCTGCCTCCAGGACAACTTTCTGTACACTCACTGCATGATTCAAATAATGTGATTCTCAATCTGACTTCACTTTTGTGTCGTCACATGAAAACAATTTTAAATAAATCAAAGTTGCATTCAAGTGTTTGGATTCTGTTTGTTATCATTGACTGTTGGCTGTGAAGCCTGAGATGAGTTTTATAGATTCACTACATGAGTCTCATTCTGTCCATTTGCATCTCAGGCCTCCTTATTAAAATAAATTAGATGACCCTCCATTTTTACTTCAACACAACATGAAGTTACTACAAAGTCTGTGTGATTTACTGCAGCTGACTCCCTCTGTATATCAGAGTAATACCGCCCTCTGGTGGTGAAAGATTTGTACTGCATCACAGAGTTTCAAGATTCAAGATTCAAGAAGCTTTATTTATCCCGAGGGAAATTGCTGTAACAGTTTCAATACAAAGGTGGGAAAGTAATACAGGGTTAGAGTAAAAATAAGCTAACATAAAATAAAACAAAATAAAATAAAATGACATAAAAATAAAATAAAGGCTAACTTAACATAAATCAACCAGAAACTAAATGTAACAACATTTATCAAAAATTGCAGTAAAATGTAGGTATATACAATATACAACAAAACGCACAGTGCAGTTTAGCGGCATGAATTGAAATAAGATAAGTACAAACTAAATAAGTGATGAGGAGCGATCGGGTAAAGTGGACCCATCATCCTCCTGAGTTTTAATGGAGATCACCTCCATAGTTTTTATGTAATCCTGCTGACAAATGAGCAGATGCAGGTGAAACCACCTCTGAAGTAAGGGGATGAATTCATACTAACAACACATAGGGGGCAGTATGTCACCAGAGTCACCGCTAACTGCTGCCAGCTGTTGCTGCTGCTACCTATTAGCTAGCCATGGAGCTCGTGGTGAGTGGAACTGAGAGCACCGGGGAAGTTTTGGTGTCAACACAAAGAAGTTTTAATGCCAGATAGGTCGGGGCGAGCTGGTTAGTGTCGTAACTCGACTTCAATTTTCTCGTTTGGTCCAAAAGATTTCAAAGAATAAAAAAGTCAGCAGGAGTCTTCAAGGCTGAGTGCAGTAGAACTTTATTTGCCGGCAAACAAAGCACGAGATCAGACACAGACAAAATCCGTGAAAAAAAACAAACTGACCCGAGGTTCAAAGCATTGAGCGTCCTCTTTTAAACCCAAAAAACTGGGAGTGTCTTATCAGGTTTCATGGCCTCAACCAATCCCTACTCTGCTTTATTTCTGCTGACACTGCTATTTTTCTCTGGAAAATCCCCGTTCTCCATTCTGCACCTGCGTGAAGCTCGGTGTAAGTGACTCCAGTATCTTCGACTCTGTGCATAGCTGCACGTACAAAAAACCCCAAATATCACTGCACGTAACACACTGAGCAACAACAGTTGGACACTGAACTGAATAATACATGCTGTGATGTTTGTTTAATGTATAATAGAGATTAAGAGTGAAAAAACTCTTTTTTATAGACTTGACAGTTGTTTGCTACAACTGCATGAAAAATAAATGACAGTCTGCATTTTGTGATGAAGTTTTGATGGCCGATGTTGTGGTGTAGAGGCTCATGGGAAATATTCATACTGTATAAGAACAAAGACGTGGATACGTTTTTTAAATACTTTTGTCTTTTTAACCCAATGAGTTGAGTCAGCCACACATGCAGCATCAGGATCAGTGTGTGTGTGTCTGTGTGTGTATTAATAAACACTGTGTTGACACAGTTGTGACTACATGAGAGGGCGTCACAGGCTTCATGCCTCAACCAATCCCTACTCTTCTTTATTTCTGCTGACACTGATATTTTTCTATCCAAAATCCTCGTTCTTCCTTCTGCACCTGCGTGAAGCTTTGGCCCACGTGCAGAACTGCACACAGACCAGTTGCTCTTCGCCTCACGTTGTTTTTTTAATCAGGTGCTTTTCCTCTATCTGTATCTCTGGCTCTTAGAAACTCTTTGATAACTCAGCCCCCTTCTTAATATATCCCATCATATCTGCATTTTAAAGAACAATAAAAGTGTTGTATATTTGTTTTTATGATTTTGCAAATCCACCAAACCAGGTGAGAAGATTTTATTTTTTTTGGTTTGAACTGCAGTTCTGATCTTTGATTTGACATCAGTATCTCTTAGCGACAGGTGAGTTTTATGACGACACTGCACCGTTGCCTGTTTTACACGAGGTGGCTACATTTGCATGACAACCAGAAGTAACCATGACAACCTGCAGTACAAAGCCTCGCTGGAGCGTGAGCTGAAGCAGATGGAGGAAGAGGGGCTGTGGACTTGTGTAGAGAACTCTCAGGTGGAGGACTGGGAGAGAGCGGTGTCGGAGCAGGAGGACGGCTACATATCTGGTGCTGTGTACATCTATAAGAAACTATAGCACAGTGCAAGAGGATACACATCAAACACAAAACAAGGTGCTCAAGAGGACAGAAAATATTCAGCCAACTTACTGAATACTTTATAAAGAAAGTGTCAGGGTTTGGTGATATTGTTAATCTGTTCTAGAATCAAAACTGAAGATGTGAACCTGCAATCAGGGTGTTGATGTGAGGCTTGAATTGTTCATGATCAGATGGTTCAGTTTAATTTTTAACAGTTTTCATGTTACATGCATCGACATGTTGCAGTGAAACTGACATCTGTTGTTGTCCTGCTCATAAACCACCTCAGTTTTCTACAAATATACAATATCTTGTCAATATGCATTAAAGTCTTCCTGATGAAAATATGAATATGAATGAATTTATTTCATAAATATGAGAAACGTGTAATGACTGAAGGTGTTTTTCCGTTTACTGTGCATCATTAATATCTGCATTAATAAAACATTGTGCATTTCATGACACAGCGTAAAAATTTAAGATTCAGATTTTCTATTTAAAGACAATAAAAGCACAAATCATAATCATCATGAATTATAACTGAAAAGGACTTTCGTTGGCTAGGTGAGAAACAACATTGAGGGAAACAAACCGATGATAAAAAGTAAGAAAAGTATTAAAACAACATGGAGGAACTGATGCAACATTCTTTAGAAAATTGGCATTTTGTGCGATTCAGCATGAAAATGAATATGAAGATCTGACCCTTTTGACCCCTGACCCACTCTCAGGTTGATCACAGTGCTCAATCCAAGCATGGTTTGCATATTGATTTAGAACATTTATGAGAGAATGAGCCCAGAAGAGAGACTCAGTGAAGACATGTCCGTGTGTGTGTATTAATAAACACAGTGCTGACACAGTTGTGACTACATGAGAGGGCGTCACAGTTAAAGTGTTCCTCCAGCCTGTAGCAGCTTGTATTTTCTCACCAGCACAGAGAACATATTGAATAATCTGAGGCCTTGAATCAAACTGTCAAACAAGAAACACTTGTTGTTTTTCCCATTGGTTCAGCCAGCTGAAGTTTGGAGACAACATAAGACAGACCCACTCTACCACTGTACCTTTGTGGAGACCATGAGGGTTGTTGTTGGTTTGCTGTTGTTGCTGCTCGGTCTGTGTGGATCAGGGGCTCAGGGGGAGGCTGGAGGCCTCGGTGAGCTGGCTGAGATCAACCAGAACACAGATCCAAAAGATCCAGCTGAGGAATCGACCCAGCAGACCACAAAGCAAACCTACCCTGACATCTGGACGGAGCTGAGGGCTCTGAGAGACATGGTGGTGGAGCTCAATGTTCAGGTGGAGCTGCTGCAGAGAGAGAATTCAGGTACAGACTGATTACTTTTCCTGTTCAGTGATGATCATGTTCTACTGAAGTGTGTCAGTTTTGATGTAATGATTGGAAGCTGCACAGTAAAACTTTTGTCCAAAAAAATAATTAGTTCATCACTTAATTTTATCATTTACAAACAAAACTTACATTTTTCTTTTTTTCAGTCCAAGCCACAGAACTGACATCTTTGGGAACTAGACTGACGGCAACCGAGAGCAAAACAAGTGACCTAGAAAAAGAGAATGCAGGTCTGTGACTGACAAACATGAAGGTTTTATAACTTTACTGGTTTGTTATTGTCTATGATATTATTGCAAACTGTGTTAAGAATTACATGTATTTCATTGAATGCAATTTTAGTTCCAGTCTCTTTCAGTCACATTGTGATTTAAACTTGTGATGGACATTTACAATAGTTTTGAACAATTTTGTGAGCGCTGGTTCAACAGAAGTTAAAGTTAATATGAACATTGGGCCTCATTCATGAACCGTTCTTACGAACAAATTTGTTCTTAAGTCCCACTTACGAAGATTTTATGAAGATTGTTGCATTCATGAATTTTTTCTTATCCAGGATTCATTCTTTGGTAAGAACAAATCCTACGAACACTCAGTAGTGCTCTTGTGCACATTTCAGTGCCGACATGTTGGCATGGTTGTGTTTTCTTCTCTTGTGCAGTTCAATAAAATGCAATATTACAGTGATAATTCTGTCATATTTATTCATTTATTTATTTATTAATTTCATATTTTTGGTAATTTACAGAGAATTTCAGATTTTAAAACAAATTAAATGCGCCAATGATTTAACATGAATCAAGTAAATTGGAAACCATGGCATCAATTAGTAACCCCTCCACCCTATTTATACGCAGCATTTCTCCATCCAAGGCCCGCAAAACCTGTCACACGCTTTCAATTTACGAGGAGGTGGCATTCATCAATGTACGAACACAGCTGCAAACAATTCTTAGGCTTACGAACGCGTTGATGAATCTGACGTAGGGTTTTCTTAAGGAACCTCTTAAGAACAACTTGAGAAAGAATCTATGAAGATTCTTAAGAAGATATTGGTGAATGAGGCCCATTGTTCTTATTCTATTCCGTGATTCACTGTCATTACATTAACTCCAGACCTGCAGACCAGACTGAGCAGCAGTGAGAGTGAACTTCTCATCAGCAAGTCCAGGATTGACCAGCTGGAGACAGAAAATGCAGGTGATGAAGTGAAACGATGAATTTATTGTGATCTCCAGAATAAAGCTGTAACAATCCACGGGGTGTGGATGAGATAATTCCTCAACATTTAATCAATGATACATCATAGTTTGTGTATTTCAAACTTGTGAAAAATATATTGAACCATTCACAAAAGTAAATCATGCCCATGTTTTCAGTCCAAGCCACAGAACTGAAGTTGTTCAAAAGTGTTGAGAATATTTAGGAATTTCTTCACAAACCAAACTCTTTTTGACTTGACAACATTTTGACCAGATGATGGAATTAGATGAAAAGTTAAGAGATGAACAGCTGATTACAGTTCATCCTGATGGGAACATGAGTGTGTGTAACAAAGATTAAGGTAATCAATCCAACAGTTGAGATCATTTCTTAATAGCATAAATTTCAGCCTCCTGGTGACGCGAGAAGAGACGTCAGGGCGTCACGGTGGGATCCATCCTTTGGAGAACATGAAGTGTGTTCATGAATTCATTACAATCCAAAGTGGTGGACTGTGTGAACATTTTTAAGTATTCATTCTGGAGATAAGATGAGAGTCTGTACTGTAAATGTGTTGTGCATGTTAACAGTTTGATATTTTGATGTCTGCTCTGTTCTGTGATTCACTGTCATTACATTAACTCCAGACATGCAGACCAGACTGAGCAGCAGTGAGAGTGAACTTCTCATCAGCAAGTCCAGGATTGACCAGCTGGAGAGAGAAAATGCAGGTGAGGGTTGTATCGACGCACGCACGCATGCACGCAAGCACGCACACACACATTTCTTATTTAGTCCAGGTTAAGTTTAATGATACAGATGTTCTTCTTCGTGTCATCAGAGAAACCAAAGGTGGCCTTCTACACAGCTCTGACTAATGACGGACGAGTTGGACCATACAACACAGACATCACACTGAAATACAGCAAGGTCTTTACCAACATTGGCAATGCTTACAATCCATCTACAGGTAACATACTGCAGCTCACATGTGGACATTTTACATACATCAGTTGTTCCTGTTTTTCATTTTCTGCTCTCACTCTGTAGGTTTCTTCACAGCACCGGTCAAAGGTGTCTACAATCTCCAGTTCACTGTGATGGGCTACGATGCTGGTGCTACAGGTGTACATGTGTACAAGAACAACCAAAGGATTATGTATAATTGGGAGAATAACCAGCACGATTTTACTCCTGAGTATTTCACTAACTCTCTGGTGTTGGAGCTGACAGCAGGAGATGAAATTCACCTGGTTCTCCCATCAGGCTTTTCTATCCTTGATGACGGTAATAATTACAGCACCTTCAGTGGCTCCCTTCTCTTCACACTGTGAGGATGTTGTTCAGGCTGCTGTGTGACTGATTTGTCACAAACCCTGTTGTTATTGGCTGAACTGTGAATCTTTATA
>CAEMYA010001780.1:0-15114 GCA_903131615.1 Diplodus sargus | reverse complement strand
CCCGACCCGGAGGGGCAGGGAAGCGACCCTCTTGTTCACTGGGGTAAACTCCAACACATGGCGGCTGAGCTGGGGAGCTATAAGCAAGCCCACACCAGCTCGCCGCCTCTCACTGCGGGCAACTCCAGAGTAGAAGAGAGTCCAGCCTCTCTCAAGGAGTTGGGTTCCAGAGCCCAGACTGTGCGTGGAGGTGAGCCGGTACCGCTCAACCTCCAACCTCCCGCACCAGCTCAGGCTCTTTCCCCCCCAGCGAGGTGACATTCCATGTCCCCATGGCTAGAGTCACCGTCCGGGGATTGGGTTGCCGGGGCCCCCGCCTACGACTGCCACCCAAATCCCACTGCACTGGCCCCTTCTGAACCCTCCGGCGACTGGTGAGCTCACCGGAGGGCGGGGCCACGTCGCTCCTTCGGGCTTGGCCCAGCCGGGTCCCGTGGGCCACCAGGCGCTCGCCTGCGAGCCCCAACCCCAGGCCTGGCTCCAGGGTGGGGCCCCGCTAACGCCAATCCGGGCAACGTAAACTTCCTTGATGTTCGATCTGTCATTAGGGCTTTTGAACCGATCTTAGTCTGACCTGTCACCTAGGACCTGTTTGCCTTGGGAGACCGTACCAGGGCCATTAAGCCCCCGGACAACATCATAAGAATAGACCATATATAAAGAATAATATAACATGGTGAATATAACAAGTGTCTAGATAGAGATAAGAGCCAAAATAGAGTATTCATAATTAATTTTACAATAATCCTTTTTGTTTTAATCTAAAAAAGGATCCAACCTGTTTCTCACAAAAGTGATATGAGTAGTGAGTTTTGTGATCTGTTGGTTGCACCCTTAGTAGTAATAATTAACAATGACATGTTCTATTAATTTTTTTCACAGAGAGGGTCTGCTGGCCAATCGAGTGCTGCTGCCACTACATCTCATTCTACCTCTGTAACACAGACATTAAAGGACACGTTTCAAAAACAGGCTGCCTCATCACAAAAAGCCAATGACCTATTTTGCACAATTCTGATACATTCTTTTATACTTATTTAATGTTGATTTTGCAATGTTTTGTTAAGGTTTTGGATTTGTCTCTTTATATATAATAAATCTATTTAAATATGAATCTTGGTGAAATTATTTCAATTTATCAGTGTTTTTTCAACATTTTGAAGACATTTTGAACACATAACCGTGATAATTTTGGTCACGATAACCGCGGTGTGAAATTTTCATACCATTATATCCCTATTCAGTTATAAAAAGACAATTGTAGTAAGTAGAGAAGTAAGATAATTGGATAAAATGAAACTGTAGAATTTGAAGTGTCACAGTTATGGTTAAGGTGTCCTGCAGCAATGTCCTTTGGGAGGTGTACATAAGTGTGTCAGGGCAGGGTGGTGCTCCCATTGGGCCATCCCCCCTGTTAAAAACTACCAAATATTTAACAAATAGCTAGCTGGTGTCTGGGATAAATAAACGGTTTACCCCTCCGACTAGACTCAGTCACATCAGTTTAACTCAAAAGTCTCGGTTTCTCTGTTATGAGAGCGTGACTGGTGTTCCGAGCTTGCTGTGCTGTAGCATTAGTGTCGTTAAATGGATAAAGATGCTGTTAAAGTTGTTAATAATCCGTGATGACAATCTACAGACGAGCTGATGGAAAATTTTGATCAGACCAGGAAGAGGCTGTGCGGTTTGGGTGTAGTGTCTTTAATTCCCTATTCTGATGGTGTCGGGGAATAGTTATACAAGTTCAATCAGGTCTTGTAGGTTTTATTACGTCCTCTAACGGACAAATGTGCAGTGACTCATTATGGCGTTCAGCCTAAACCTGTTCAGGTGCTTACATGAATGATGGCTGTGCCAAAGAGTGCATGCATGAATTTTGATAACCTCAGTCAGGATTTTTTTTACTAAATGTTTTTGTTAATCTTTAGGAATGGAAAACAAGGTTTGAAATTATTATTTTTTCGATTCAGCCTAAACCAGCCTAAACCTGTTCAGGTGCTTACATGAATGATGGCCATGCTGAAGAGTAATAAAACAGAGTTTCCCTTCCTAGTCTGTGCTCTGCCTTATCTGGTTCATCTTGTTCTTGTCTTAGGCAAGGCAAGGCATGGCAAGGCAAGTTTTGTTTTGTATAGCACAATTTAGACACAAGGCAACTCAAAGTGCTTTACAGGCACACACAAATTACATTAAAAGACATAAAAATGTTATTTAAAAGACATTAAAAATGTCATTAAAAAACATTAAGAATTGCATTTTAAGACCAATAAAAACATTAAGAAAAAACAAACATCAAAAAGAAAGTAGGCTAAAATAGAAAAGCCTTAAAAGAAACAAGACTGTAGAGTCAGAGTCATAATGCAGTTCAAAGATTTGAATTGCTTCAGCTAAAAGCAGGGGCAAAAAGAAATGTTTTAAGTCTTGATTTAAAAGAGGTGAGTGTTGGAGCAGACCTGCAATTTTCAGGGAGTTTGTTCCAAATGTGTGGCGCATAGTAAATGAAAGCTGCTTCTCCATGTTTACTTCTGACTCTGAGGACTGAAAGCAGACCAGTGCCTGACGATCTCAGAGGTCTGGATGGTTCATAACGTGGCAGCAGATCAGAAATGTATTTTGGTCCAAAACCATTCAACGCTTTATAAACCAGCAACAGGACTTTGAAATCTATTCTTTGATAGACAGGAAGCCAGTGTAAAGATCTAAGAACTGGAGTGATGTGATCTACTTTTTTGGTTCTTGTTAAGACTCGAGCAGCAGCGTTCTGAATCAGCGGCAAATGTCTGATGGCGCTTTTAGGGAGTCCTGTAAGGACACCATTACAGTAGCCGAGTCTGCTGAAGATAAATGCATGAACAAGTTTCTCCAAATCCTGCTGAGACATAAGTCCTCTTATCCTGGATATATTCTTAAGGTGATAGTAGGCTGACTTTGTAACTGTCTTAATATGGCTGCTGAAGTTCATGTCTGAGTCCATAATTACACCGAGGTTTCTGGCTTGGTCTGTAGTTTTCAACATTACAGACTGTAGCTGAGCAGAGACTTTTAGTCGTTCTTCCTTGGATCCAAAAACAATTATTTCAGTCTTATCTTTGTTTAACTGAAGAAAACTCTGACACATCCAATCATTGATTTGTTCAATGCATCTACTCAGGGTATGTATGGGATTATAGTCCCCTGGTGATATGGTTATATAAATGTGTGTGTCATCTGCATAACTATGGTAGCAAATTTCATTGTTTTCCATTATCTGAGCGAGAGGGAGCATGTAAATGTTGAATAGTAGAGGCCCCAGAATGGAGCCCTGGGGTACTCCGCTTGTCATTTTCATCCGTTCAGATGTGTAATCACCAATAGACACAAAGTAATCTCTCTCATTTAGATAAGATTTAAACCACTTTAGTGTTGTACCAGAGAGTCCAACCCAGTTTTCCAGTCGGTCCAGTAGTATATTATGGTCGACTGTGTCAAACGCAGCACTTAGATCCAGTAATACTAAGACTGAGATTTTTCCGCTGTCTGTGTTAGAATGAATGTCGTTCAGGACCTTAACAAGAGCCGTCTCAGTGCTGTGATGTGGTCGAAATCCTGATTGGAAAACATCAAAACAGCCATTTATTATTAAGTAATTGTTCAGCTGTTGAAAGACAGCTTTTTCAATTATTTTACTTAAAATGGGGAGGTTTGAAATGGGCCTATAGTTATTCATTACTGATGTGTCGAGAGTTCTCTTCTTCAGGAGTGGTTTAATGA
This sequence comes from Diplodus sargus, assembly GCA_903131615.1. Taxonomy (NCBI): domain Eukaryota; kingdom Metazoa; phylum Chordata; class Actinopteri; order Spariformes; family Sparidae; genus Diplodus; species Diplodus sargus. Next base: position 11,364 of record CAEMYA010001780.1, on the reverse strand, counting down.
CTGCTGTCTTAATGGCTTGGGGGAAGACACCTGAGAGAAGAGACGTGTTAACAATCTGTAGCAGATCTGGAATCATGCAGTCTGAAACTTTTTTGAAGAACCCTGCTGGTAAAATATCCAGGCTGCAGGAGGAAGATTTCAAATGCTGTATAATGTCTTGCAGGTTCTTGTCATTGATTGGCTCAAATTGTGTCAGGGTATTAGAGTTGGGTTTAGGCGGACAAAACGACAACACACCTCCAGTCCCTGGTAGAGTGGCACTGACTGCTTGTCTAATGTTCTGAATTTTGGCAGTGAAGAATAAAGCAAATTCATTACAGGCCCTGGTAGACAGATGCTCAGAGGCTACTGGCACAGGAGGGTTTGTTAGTCTGTCGACAGTAGCAAACAAGGCACGAGCATTATTTTTGTTCTTGGTGATGATGTCTGAGAAGAAGGACTGCCTTGACTTTTTTAATTCTAAATTAAAAATGTGAAGTCTCTCTTTATAAATGTCACAGTGAACCTGGAGATTTGTTTTTCGCCACCTGCGCTCAGCTTTTTGACATTCCCTTTTTTCCATCTTGACTAGCGTGGCATTTCTCCAAAGAGATTTTTTCTTACCAGAGACCACCTTCACTTTAGTGGGTGCAATGGCATTCATGACATTTGTAATTTTGGAATTGAAATGATGTACAAGGTCATTGGCAGAGAATCTAGAGAGGGGTGGTGTGGAAGCGAAAGCCTCAATGAATATGTCACCAGTGTTTTCAGTGATGTATCGCTTTGAGACAACCTCAGTTTGAACATTTGTGTACACAGATATATCACTCTCAAAGAAAACACAGTAATGGTCAGAGAGAGCGACATCAGATACCAGAACCTTAGAAATGTTCAGACCCTTTGAGATAACTAAGTCCAGGGTGTGGCCCCTGTTGTGTGTGGGCTGTGTCACATGCTGAGTGAGTCCAAAGTTATCAAGGACACAGCACAGTTCTTTAGTCCATCTGTCTTCAGGCTTGTCGACATGGATGTTAAAGTCACCAACAATTAACACACAGTCAAAGTAAGTGCAGATAAGAGACAGTAACTCAACAAGGTCATCAAAGAAATACGTACAGTATTTAGGTGGCCTGTAGATGTTTAGAAATATCGCTCGAGACGATGAGTTTGCCTGAAGAGCAACATATTCAAAAGAAGTAAAACTTCCAAAAAACATCTGCTTGCATTTGAGTAACTCATTAAACAGAATACTAACACCTCCTCCTTTTTTATGCATTCTAGTTTCACTTATGAAAGAGAAATTTGGAGGACTTGATTCAGAATCCATCTGCCTTAAAGAGGTGTCTGCGTTCCCAGAAAATGTTAAAATTGTCAATAAAGTTCACAGATTGAGCGGCACATGTAGCCTTGAGCCATCTGTTCAACATCAACAACCTGCTGAATCTCTCATCACCTCTGCGGACAGTTGGTAGAGGGCCAGTGACAAACACCACAGTATCGAGAGATCTGACTTTGTTCAACAGATCAGTAAAGTCTTGTTTCAGTACCTCAGATTGTTGTTTCACAACATCACAGGCCCCTGTGTGTAAGATGAGAGATTTCGCTGTTGGATGTTCAGCAACAATGTCCAGAATTTTTTCTGAGATGTCAGAGACCATATCTTTGGTAAAACAGAGTACTTTGGTGTTCTTCTTGCTGCAAAATCTGTTTACCTCCTTCACAGCAACATCACCCACAATCAGTGTTTGTGGTCCAGTCATTGGCTCTTTCTGTGGTCTTTTACTTTTGGATTTGGTCTCATATCTCTCAAGTGGAGCAAATCTGTTCTCCAGTTGTACTTTTGTTATTTGGGTAGGTTTGCTCTTACTTTTTGTTTTCACTGTTGTCCACTGTTGTTTCCTCTTTGAAACGGGCGTTGAGGAGGCACTCTTTTCAGAGGACAGTGCAGGCCAACCAGTTGCATCACAGATCTCAGGACCCTGGGCTCTGCCTGTTACTCATTCTCCCAAAAATGATTTATCTTTAGGCTTTGCTCCAAGAGTATTCCAGCAGGGAAGAATGTTCCTGGGCTTTTTATCCAGTCCCCAGAACTCCTGTTTTGTTGAGTCATTGTCGGGGCTAGTTAGCCGTGTGTTAGCAGACTCTTGTCTGCTGTTTTGGTTCCATGGGAGAGAAGTTTCGTTCCCAGATAGTCCATTCAATTCCACATTTTCTTCTATTTGGTGGATCTTGGTTTCCAGCTCAGCAATTTTCTGAAGGATGTTCTGAAGGTTCAGGTTAACAAGAGGCATTTTGGTGCTAGTTAGCTTTAGCTGCTAATTGGCTTGTGCTTCTTCGTAGGCCTCGTTCTGAAAGTACTGAGTTCGGGGAAAAAACAAAAAATCAAAAGAAAAGCGAAATAAGGCAGCAGCAGTTGTTGTCCCAGTGGTTTGTAAATATCCAGGAGTCGTTGCCTGTAATCTCTCAGTGAAGAAAAAGAATAACAGTGGAAAAGAAAGCAAGCAGAAGCGAGAGCAAGCAGAAAAGCGTCTGCACCCAAGCAGATACAGGAAGTAGAGCTTAGACTTGAGCTCACCTTTGCCCTTTACCTTTCTTTTGTGGACTTCAGCCTTGACAATATCATTTGTGTGTTGCTGTTCTGTCTATTACACTCACTCACACACTCATCCAATTCCCATTCTTCATCATAATGCACTGTGGTCAGGTGGAAGCCTGTGAAAGGCGACCGGTGAGCGGCTGGATGATGCCGAAGAAAAGTCGAGGAGATGGCCAGGTTTCCCAGTTTTACATTTTTTTATTTACTTAACTCAGATAACAGGCAACAGATGACATGCTGATGAGCGTCATAGGTTTAACCAGCAACACATACAGATGACAAAATGGCGCCTTATATACTGTGCTACCAATTACCCATGACTGGACTCTTCCACTACCGAGGTAACTCAAACTATGATCAAATGGCTATTTAACCAAGTGACACTTTTACCTTTTGTACAAACTCTTCACCACTCTTCTGTTCCTGATGTGCCCCTGCCAATAAATCTATAAAATACCTTTACAATAAATAAACAGAACCACCAAACATTTGAAATCTCCCCGCTTCCTATCCAGCCACTTGGTCTCTCTCGGACGTTTATCACGGTGCCCGTGCCCCTGGGGGTATCTTTTGGCCGCGCACCCTGGAGCAGACACAGGAACGGACAGGTAAGTGTTAACACAAACAACTCTGTACACGTACAGCATTCACACTTATGCCACCCGATATTGCACCACACATATTGACCAATAAACTCTGCACATGCTTCACACTGTTATCATCTCAATTACACATTTCCGTCGGAGCTCAACTTCGCTCTACTTTCTTGCAGGCGGAGCCGAGTGCCGAGTGCCGCACCTGCCCGAAGACATGCAATCACCTGCGGTCACAAGGTCTAATAACTCAATAAATATACTGTACTGTAAATATCTGTATGAACTATGCAAATACGCAATGTGCAAATTGTACTGTGCAAACTTTGGCAAAAGAAGTGCTATTGTGACTAAAGTGGAAAGTGCTGTTATTATTGTACCTTTCAAGTTATTGAGCAAACGAACATAATTACCCCCATGTGCAAAATGTACCAGTAACGAAATGCGCTTTGTTACATTTCTTCCCCCCTCTCCCGAAGGAGAACAGTACCTCAGTCCTCAGGCATCCTCGACAGACAGTCTGCCACCACATTGGACTTCCCTGACCAATAATGAACAGTGAAGTCATACGGCTGCAGGGCCAGGTACCACCCAGCAATACGCATGTTGGCATCCCTCATGCAATGCAGCCACTGCAAAGCTCGGTGGTCAGTCTCCAAGAAAAAATGTCTTCCCAGCAGAGCAGAGTATCTGAGGGTGTTGTTCGCCCACTTCATAGCCAAGCACTCCTTCTCTACCATCGAGAATCTTGTCTCCCTATCCAGCAGTTTCCGACTCAAGAACACCACAGGTCTGCTCTCTCCTTCCACCTCCTGCAGCAGCACTGCTCCCAGGCCCACTCCAGAAGCATCTGTCTGCAGGGTGAATGGCTTGTCGAAGTCTGGACTGTGGAGCACCGAGTGAGTGCAGACGGCATCTTTGAGGTCTTTGAAGGCTCTGTCACACTCCTCTGTCCATCTCACTTTGTTGGGTGCTGAGGCTTTGGTCAGGTCATTCAATGCCACCGACCTGTCTGCAAAGTGAGGCACAATCTTCCTGTACCAACCCACCAGGCCCAGGAAACTTTTAACTGGGGACTGGGAAAAGAATGGATGGCCTCCACCTTCCCCAGTTGTGGCTTTATCTTCCCGAAACCAATGATGTAACCCAGGTACGCTACTTCTCTTTGGGCCACAGCACACTTGTGAGGGTTGATTGTCAGGCCAGCTGCTTGGATTCTTTGTAGGACTTGTTGTAGGTGAAACCTGTGCTCCTCCCAAGACTGGTTGAAAACAACCACGTCATCCAAATATGCTGCCGAAAAGTCACCAACATCCCTCAGCACGTGGTCCATCAGTCTTTGGAATGTGGCTGGCGCCCCCTGGAGCCCAAATGGCATGACCTTGAACAGATACATCCCAAAAGGGGTCCTGAAAGCAGTCAGTTCCCTAGCCTCTGGTGCCAAGGCTAACTGCCAGTAGCCTTTGCTCAGGTCCAGTGTTGTGATGTATTGAGCTCTGCCCACTCTCTCCACCAGATCGTCGATTCGGGGCATGGGGTAGGGGTCAAAACTGGAAACTGCATTCAGGTATCTGAAGTCAATGCAGAATCTAGGAGATCCATCTTTCTTTGGCACAAGCACAATGGGACTACACCACTCACTGCAGGAGACCTCGATTATCCCCAGCTCCAACATCAGCTTGATCTCCTTCTGCAGAACAGGAATCAATCGCTCAGGGATCCTGTAGCTCTTTTGCCGGACTGGAACATTTTCCATCAGCCGAATCTTGTGTTGGACCAACAAGGTGAATCCTGTAGGGGTCAAGTAGGGGCTTCACCTCCGCCTGCTGTGTGGGAGACAGATGTGACACATCAACCTCAAGGGGTTCTGCTGCAGTGATGTTTGTTGGAAAAAATTTCTCATTTGTGTCTTCATCCTGAACAGCCCGCACAAACAACTGTTGGACCACAAGCTCCGGCCGAACCTGGAACTCTTTAAGCAGATTGACATGGGAGTTCTGGCACTTTTTCCGCTTTTCTGGCATATACAGTTCATAAGTCACCTTACCCACTTGTTTGGAGACTTCATATGGCCCATGCCATTTCGTCAGCAACTTGCTGTCACTGGTTGGCAACAGTAACAGCACCTTTTGGCCAGGATTGAAGACCCTCTTCAATCCTGAAGCCTTCCGATCGTTGGTTTTGCTGAGCCGACCTCATGTTCTCCTGTACCAGTGTTGTCACCTCCTCCAGTTTCTCCCTCATTTTGACAACATATCCCACCACATTGTCTCTTTCTGGCTTTGGGCTTTCCCAGAAGTCTTTTAGTAGGTCCAACGGCCCCCTCACTTGGCGGCCATACAACAGTTCAATTGGTGAAAATCCTGTTGACGCTTGTGGAACTTCCCGGTAGGTTGCCTACCCCGGAAAACAACTGTAAGAGGCAGTTTGCTACCTGTCGGGCCTTGATGGATTTGAGAGGAAAAGCTTCAGGGTACTGGGTTGCATAGTCGCAAATGACCAATATGTAGCGATGACCTGAGGAGCTTCTCTCGAAGGGTCCCACAATGTCCATGCCTATTCTCTCAAAAGGGGTGTCTATGAGACTGCAGCTGGGCACGTGCTACTCCTTTAGCTGAGGTGAGCTGGCATGTTTCACAAGAACTGCAGAACTGTGAGACTTGGCTATACATCCCTGGCCAAACAAACCGACCTCCAATTCTATTCAGCGTCTTCTGGAAAGCCATGTGACCGGTCCATGGGGTAGAATGACCAAGCTCCATGACTTTATGCCTGAACTGTTGTGGAAGTACTAAAACCTCAGTCTTTCCCTTCCGCTGATACAACAGTCCCTCTTTAATCACATAGATAGCCTCATCTAGCCAGCTTGAGTTACCCTGCTTAACCCCCTCAACCTCTGTCACCTTTTCGAACCACTGTTTCAGTGTGGAGTCCTGTTTTTGCAACATCCCTAAATCTGGGGGAAAGTCAAATTCTGGCGTACCAGGGGGTTTGGTTGGGCCTTCTGACTCTTTCCTAGGGGCACTGAGCAACTTTTCTCTCCTTCTTTGTGCTTTTGGCTTTGATGGTTTTACCGAGCCTGCCTCACAATCTTCCCCCAAAAAAGGCAACTCCCTGAGGACTCCCTTTACACTCTGTGCTCTTGTTGTGACATTACAGGGTTTGACTGTTTCTGAACTCTCAGCCTTATCTCCACACCTGTCAGACTCACACTCTGCCTGTGACCTTTGAACCTCCTCAGCCCTCATGTCCCTCTCACAATCTGCCTGCTGCAGCAGGTCACCAGAGTGGGCACGTCGTTGCCTAGAACAACTGGATATGGCAGTGTTGGCGCTAAAGCTACAGACAGAAGAAACGTCTGGCCTCCTGCTGTCAGATAGACCTCAGCTGTGGGGTAAACATGTTCTTCTCCATGAATACACCCTATCCTTCACCTGTCCTCACTCCACTTTTCTCTGGGCACCAAACTGGACACAACCACTGTCTGGTAGCATGCTGTATTCAGCAAGGCTATCTCCTGCTGAACATTTATCAGGACTGGTGCTGTTCTGCCTGCCTTACTCACAGTGTCTACTCTGGCTGGTCTTGGAACTGAACACAGGAGAGCTGGCTTAGTGTGATTAATGGTTGGGCAAAATTGTTTGGTGTGGCATAAGCCATTACAGTGGTAGCACCTGACTTCCAGTTTGACAGATCTGGGCGGAGGCTTTTTAACACGGCTTGGGGCTTGAGGAGTAAACTGCCTACTACTAGAGAAACCCCTACTTTGTGGCTGACCAGACCCCTGTTCACCCCCATAGGACTTACTTGGATGGGTCTGGTGGTTCTCCCAGCCGAACGTGGCATTCTGGCTCCCTCTTCTGGCCGACATGAAGACCTCTGCCAGGCAAGCTGCATCCTCTGCTGTCTTGGCGTCATGTTCGTTTATCCATATCTCTAGCTCTGGATGGACCATCCTAAGGAACTGTTCCAGGATAATAGTCTCTGATATTTCCTTTACAGTTGATTTTTCTGGCTTCACCCATTTGGAGAACAAATCTTTCAGCCGAACATACAGTTCTTGTGGAGTCTCACCTGGATCAATCTTCAGGGACCGGAATCGTCTTCGGTAAGTATCTGGAGTAATCTCATATTTTGTCAGAATTGCCCCTTTAACTTTATCGTAGTTTTCAGAGTCATAGAGCCACATTGGGCCAAGTACAATACATTCATCTGGAGGAATTTAGATGGTAAAGATTCCAAGGGGTCATGGTCATCATGTAACTTACAATAACCCTGCTTCAAGTGTGTTGTGAGAAGCATGAGAAACTCTGCCTGAATAAACTCAGTCCACTGCATACAATTTAAAGGTGTATTTGCTCATTACTTTAATTCAGTTATAAAAAGACAATTGTAGCAGGTAGAGAAGGAAGAGAACTGGATAATATGGAATTGTAGAATTAGAAATGTCACAGTTATGGTTAAGGTGTCTTGTAACAATGTCCTTTGGGAGGTGCACATAGGTGTGTCGGGGCAGGGTGGTCTTGGGCCACTGGGCCATCCCCTGTGATAAAATTTAACAAATCACCTACTGGATTTAGTATCTTAAAATATTGACTTAGTATCCCAAAATAATGAAAAAGTATCTCAAAATATTGACAGAATATTTCAAACATAATGAGATAGTATCTCAAAATATTGACTTAGGATCTCAATATATTGACAGAACACTTCAAAATATTGACATGGTATCTCAAAATAATGAGATAGAATCTCAATATATTGACCCAGTATCTCAATATTTATTTATTTATTTATTTATTTATTTTTTACTTTATTTAAATATGCAGTTTACAAAATATGTCAAACATTAACACAGAACTCAATGCATGAGAGCTGCTCCACAGATACGAAAGTAAAAAAGTCAATAAATAGAATAATACATGTACAAAATACATTCCTGAGATCTCACAAAGTAGTATTATAAGAAATAAATAAGTAAATACTAATAGCTAATACAATATCATTCAGTCACCACTTAAGTGTATGTAACAATCTTTGCAATCCTAAATTCCATTAACTGCCAGAGGCTATATCAAATATCTTTTCATAGTTAGCTAAAAAATGCGTATTCTTTTTATTTTTAACCAGGGCTAGGGACTTACAGAGTGAGTTAAATTCAATCAAAAAAAGAGTTAAGACTGGCTTGGAGGCTGTAAACTTTTGCTTATGAATAAAATATTTTCCTAACAAAATGAAAAAGTTAACTAAATATTGAAGACACTTGTTCTTATTTTCAAAATAACATATAACATCTTTTAGGGAAAAACAATACAACATGTTAACATGGGTGAAGACATGAGAACCCAAGTCTGACCAAAATTGCATTGAGACATTACATTCAAAAAACAAATGGATTAAAGTTTCATCAGCATGCCCACAAAAAACACACAAACTGTCCACATCCATGAATTTCGAGATGAAGGAGTTAATAGGATATATTTTTTGGAGAATTTTGAAATGAGTTTCTCTTACTTTGTTATGAATACAGTATTTGTGAGGTAAAAGCCATGCTTTTTCCCAGTTTATGTCCTCTAAATGAGAGCGCCAATAAAATTTTCCTCTTGCAGAAATCTCTTTTTATCTTGAAAAATCCTCCTTATATGTTTATTGTTACCTTTTTTGTCTTGTATATTAACACCATTCAAAAGCAAAACAGATGAGCCCTCTGGTCTAATTCTTTCACAGAAGAATAAGTGACTTCTCATTAAATTAATCAAGCCAGAGGGAATGGCTTTTATCACTGAGTTGTATTCCTTGAAAGGTATAGGAAAATTATGTCGAGACATAAAACTCTCATAGGAGAGGGCAAAACCGTGTTCATCCAAAACAGACAGGATATTATTTATGCTTCTTTCAAACCATTTGGAATAAAAAAGAGATTTATTCCTTATAGTTATACACCCGTTATTCCATATAAGAGTTTTGTCTTTGGACAGTATGACCCGAAATTTGTCGGGTGAGTAGCTGCAGGATAAAATGAAAGCAAGCCCACCAATCTTGTCAAAAATATGATTGGGGATGAAGAACCATAATGAATTTTGATGTGTCAAACAACTTTTTAACCAATTGATTTTAAAAGTATTTATAATATCTATGAAGTTAAGCACTTCGAGACCACCTTCCGCTCTGCTGTTAGATAGAACTGCATTTTTAAATTTGTGCATTTTATTTCTCAAGATGAAGTCCAGAAATAGTTTGTTGATTTCTTTTGCAGTGGCATCATTCACAAAGAGAGAAAGAGATGGGTAAACAAAATGAGAGACGCCTTCAGCTTTCGACAAAAGGACCCTGCCGTATAATGTTAAGTCTCTCTGAAGCCAAAGATTAAAAATATCTCTAGTTTTTTTAATTCTTCCAGAAAAGTTCAGTTGTTGCCTTGCTATTAAATGTTTTGTTATATTAATGCCCAAATACTTGACAGTGTTTTTTACTGGGATATTATCTATGAAAGTATCATCACAACTGTGTATGGGCAATAATTTACATTTACATACACTGAGTTTCAGGCCTGATGCTAATGAAAACTGTTTGACTAAATCAATAGCTTTGATCAACTGTTCTTTGTCTTTCAGGAAAAGGGTTGTATCGTCTGCCAGTTGAGAAATTCTTATTTCTCTATTAAGTATAGAGATGACTTTGAAGTCTATATCATGTACTATATTTAATGACAATAATTCAACAACTAAAATAAATAGAAAAGGTGAAATCGGACATCCTTGCCTAACACCACGATTTATATCAAATCTATGAGAAGTGCTGTGGTTGATGATCACTGAGCTATTAATTCCTTTATAAAACATATTGATAGTATCTATACATTTGTTACCAAAACCAAACAATTTAAGACACTTTCTAAGAAACTTATGTTCAATGGTGTTGAAAGCTTTGTAAAAGTCTAGAAAGAGTGTACTGAATCTGCATAATCTAATAAATCCAAAATAAGTCTGATGTTATTACTTATGTGTCTATCCTTAATGAAACCTGATTGTGTTTCAGCAATTATATGAGGTAAACCCATTTTTAATCTGGTTGCATAAACTGATGCCAAAATCTTGTAATCAATAGTAAGGAGGTCGCCAGTTTTCTATCAATAAGTTGTCTTCATCTGGTTTCGGAATTAGCAATATAACGCCTTGTTTCATTGTTGTAATCATCTCTCCCCGACTCACATTCACAGTACATATGAAATAAAGGTTCCTGAATGATGTCCCAAAAATGAATATAAAATTCAACTGAAAACCCATCTATACCTGGGGATTTACCCTTTTTCATTGAAAAGAGAGCAGTCTTGATTTCCTCTCTGGTCAGGCTAGAGTCACAAGTTTTTTCCAAGTCCTTATCAATTGTCACAATGTGTTGCTTAACCTTGCCAATAAACATTTCACAAGAAGAATTGTTGAATTCTGATTTTTACAAGTTGCTATAAAAGGAAAAAACAGAATCAGAAATTAATTTTTGGTCCGTACATTTACTACTATTAATATTAAGCATACTTAGTGATTTTCTTTGACCATTTCTTTTCTCCAAAGCAAAAAAATAGCTGGAGTTTGTTTCCCCCTCTTCCAACCACCTGGCTCTAGATCTCACAAATGCACCTTTGGCTAACTCAATGTAAATATGATCTATTTTTAACTGTATCTCCTTTACTTCTTACTCCTCTTCAGAAGATAAGTTGGATTTAGATAAGAGAATACCAGTTCTGCTCAGTAATTCAGCTTCTGCTTTATTTTTAAGGGCTTTTAACTCTTTACTTCTCTTTACTGCAATACTCCTTGTCATAAACTTAAAGTCCTCCCATTTTTGTGTATATTCATTGTCTGCAATTTCATTAAAAATTTCGCTGGATAGACATTTTATACTATCATTAAAGCAACTGTCTTTAAGAAGGGCATTATTAAATTTCCAGTGTCCTTGTAATTTAGTCGTATTTTGTGAGCCTCCTAATTTCAGAGTGATTTTCTTATGATCTGACAATGGAGAAAAAGAATGGGAGATATCTTTTACATACTGAAGTGCTGAGGAAGAAACCAAAAAAAAGATCAATCCTGGATCTAGATGAAAGACTAGAAAAATTGCATTTCCTGCGTAAATACAGTGTGAATGCTGAAGCGAAATCTGCTGAATGTACTGCCGAAAAGCTGAAAAAGCTGA
>CAEMYA010001778.1:0-19632 GCA_903131615.1 Diplodus sargus | reverse complement strand
CTCATTTTTCGTGACCTTTGACAGTCGATGGTGCCACTTTTCTTTCCTCCATGAACAGTGTGAAGCTGTATTTGGTCACACTGGTGGGCAGATGGGTTTGCCGTGATCTCTTGCCAGGCTTCAAGCTGTGGTCGTTCAGCCAATCAGGTTCCTATGAAAATGTTAGCGTAGCTTCTTTAGCATCAGTTCTATCAGAACTGAAGGGTTTAGCTTCTCTTTAAGAAGAGCGGCGAACGACACTGATGTTTTCACTCTCCTCTCCAGAGACTCCAGGAAGAGTTGGATTCACCAGCTGACTCCGCTGGTGGTGACGCTCTCCTGCTGTTGATCTGATTGGTTGAAGTGATGATAGACGTGCTGGTTCGTTCAATCACCTGAAAAAATGGCTGCCCTTCTCCAACAGCCCAGTCTCCAGGAGTTAATGTTGGCAGTTAACGTTCCTGCAAATCACACATATGTCCAATGTTGACATTCATGCCAAGCGTGTCGTATCACGTTCACATTATATGTTTATTAGCTGACTTTCACATCAGGAGGTGGAGCTGTGGGTGGTGGTGTTGTTACTGTCATCAAGGCTGCCATGTGGGGAGATTTCCAGCTGTTACTGTGGCGACCAAAGACGGCTGATTTTCACAGGATGGCGGACGATCTCCAACCGTTTCTGTGGTGACAAGAACATCTGGAAATCTCCGAGCGGTATTCGAATTGGCCTTTACTCCCATCACCACCATCTTCTCCACCTCCTGATGTAGCAGACAGCAGAACGTTAAATGACACGTTTGGTACAAATGTCAACCTCGAGTCTCGGAAACAATCCAACTGTTGTTGTGACCGAAGCCGACTATTCTTCACAGGAAGTCGGACCATCTCCATTACTGATCTCTGCCACCAAAGCAAAGGTATTTAAATCCAAGCCATGATGTTTTTCTAAACCTAACCAGAGCATGAACTCAGCGTTCAACCCAAACAAACAATAAGTTGCAAGATAACGAAATGTTCAGTTTGAACTTTTGGTGATTGGTCAGCTTTCTTTGCACCATTAGAAGTTGTCTAGTGATTGTTAGCAGCTTCTGTCTGGTGTGTATCCGAGGCGTCACTTTGCTCGTGTTCTGGTGCCGTTCAGACACAATAAGCGTCGACTCTCTCTCTGACTCTGCAGCCCTCTCACCTCGCTCGTACACCACCACCTTCCTGAACGTCGACTTCCTGACATGAAAGTCAGCTCGTATACAAGCGTGTGAGAGTGACATAACACGTATCGTACGACCGTCAGTTCAGTATAGAAGACACAAACAAATCTGAACATGTGTAGTTTGCAGGAACATACATTTTTCCTGTGTCATTGTATTTATCTTAAAAAACACAACATGCATCATAAAGTTGAACAGGTTCATGACTCCAAACAAGCCTCAGTTGTTCCTCCATGAGGCCCGAGCACATATATATACACAAAATACACAAATCGTTATCTCTTGAATGTTTTCCTGACTGCGGTGACTTAAAAACACATATTTTTTATCACTTTCCAGCTATTGAGACAGTTTCTTGAGCTGCTTCAGTATCAGATGATGTAATCATGTACTTTTATAACACATACAAGTCGGTGGAAGCTTCATCCTTCTCTGGAATCTGTAATAAGTGACATATGATGTAATTGTATAACTGACGAATAGGAAGCGCTGGTGTTCATTAGTCAAACAAAGACAGACAGATAAAAACTCTGTGGCTTTGTGTTGTTTTAGGAACATGTGTGACTGCTGAGTTCCTGTTCTCAGCTCAGATGGAAACTGTGGTCAGTTCAGTCGCTTCAGTCTGAGAGAAGATGAGGGTGAATATCTGCAGCTGCCTGCTGGTCTTTGTTCTGGGATGTAACGTCACTGCAGGTAACAACATTGTTATTAGATTCTGTTCGGTGCCGTCTGTCGTTGTTCGGAGTCGAAGTTTCATCGAGTGTTTTAAGTTTGTGGTTCAACATCGACGTGAAGTTAACAAGAAGTTTGACAGCTCGTCGTCAAAGTGCTATAAAGTGGTTAACATCAGTTCAGGAAGTGCGTTAGAAGCTAGTCGCGATGTATTTACATAAATAAAGAGCAGAACTAAAGCTTTAACTGTTGCTCTCCAAACGTCTGACCTTCATCTGCTCAGATATTTGATTGCTGCTTTTTTGCGGATAAAGAACCGAATCAATCAATCGATCTTTATTTGTACAACAGCAACAACTCACAACAGAAGTCATGACACGTTACAAACTGAGCAGCTTCAGAACAAACTCCTGGATTCGTTTATTTACAGAGATCCAATATTTCCCTCATGAGCACAAAGTTCCAGACGGCAGCGAGAATAAAACGGACTCCTAACAGGAAGAAAACCTCGAGCACAACCGGACTCAATGCTGGGCGGTCCGTCTATCTGCCTCAATCAAATCTGGTCCAGTTTCTGTCAGAATGCCACCAGACACACATTATAAACAAGAACTCATTTAGCTGCCAAAGTAAAAGTCGGATAAACTTTAGTTTTCAATTATGCAGCTATTTGAGACAATTTTGGCTGAAACCTTGTCTGCATCTTTAGTCTGAAAGTCTTTTTTCTCAATAAAATGTGATTCTGAATCTGATATTAAATCACTTTTGAGTTTCCTGCAATATTAGAAATGCAGACTGATGTTTATTTTATTGTAAAATTGTAAATTGTTTCTTTTACAGCAATAAAACATGAAGTAGTCGAGGAGAAGCAGTCAGTCTCTCTGCCTTGTCCTCAGTCTGTGGAGGGTGAAGTGACGTGGAGCAGAGAGACGAACGGACACAGAGAGAAGATTCTTACAGTTGGTGGGGACAGAGACAAGAAACACATTGAAGATCCAGGCAGACGATACAGTTCACTGGCAGATAAATCACTTTACATTCACAAAGTTACCGTCTCAGACTCTGGAACATACTTGTGTAATAATGCATCAGCTGTGGAGCTGACGGTGATCCCAGCAGGTAACATCACACTTTGTTTCTCCTCTTGTTTCCACATCCTGTCTCTTAGCTAAATGTTTAACAACTATATATATATATATATATATATATATATATATATATATATATATATATATATATATATTACAGAATATAATATGACTTATGACTGTGTCAAAACGTGAACACTTAAGACTTAAATTCCTGGCACAGTCGACTGGCAGCAGCAGGTGATTCACTCCTGATGCTGTAGTTGAGAAGCCTTTTGTTGCGCTTCTGCATTAAGAGCGAACTGCAACTTTAAATATATTGTTTTAATAACCAACAGGACTGAATGATATCGTTGGGATCTGCAGGACCATCAGTTAGTTTGAGTCACAGAAGAGATTATATTACTGTCTGCTAACTGAGGCATATTTGTGGACACTTTCCAGATGGTTATTTATACAAGTTATTAAAAGATAAAATAACGAATATCAGGCTTCAAATTAAACATAAAGAACATAATTTTACCAGAGACATGCTTACAAATGACCATTGAAGTTTGTTTTGATGTCCTTATCCTTATAGTTAGAGTTCTTGGTGTGGACGGCCCTTTACTCTATAATTGTTAAGTTACTAAAACTGCATCAAACTGTCTCAGCTTCTATCTTCCTCATTGAAACCTGATTCAAGAACTTAAACATGGAAGACATTTATAATATTAAAGTAACAGGTCATGATCATTTTATGACGGTACGTCAAATGAATCTTGTTTTGTTTGTTGTGTACAGGAACAACCAGACTTGTTGCTCTAAAGTTGACCACTGTCACTCTGAACTGTCCTCCTGATGTTGGAGGATCAGATGTTCCAACATGGAGCAAAGACGAGCGTGAAGTACAACAAGATGAATGGGTTTATGTTTCACCTGTGGACAAGACGTTGACTATAAGATACCTGCAGCCTCATGAATCTGGACTTTACTACTGTGATGGAAAACCTGCTGCGTACCTGACTGTGATGGAAGCTGAGACACCTGACAGAGGTGAGAGACAAGAAGTCAGAGAGGAACAAAGAAGTATCAGTCAAATATTCATCATTTTAAAGAATAGTTCTCAATTTTAGGAAATTATCTTTTTAGTTTTCTTACTGGGAGTTAGATTAGAGGACTGACTCCACTTTCATACCCGTCTGTTGGATATGAAGCTCAGCTAGTCGCTGGTTAGCTTAGCAGTCTCTGTATGATCAGGTGATTAGAGGTGCTGGTCAGTGGATTTGTTACCTTTGAACAGAGCCAGGCTAACTGTTTCCCCTGTTTCCGCTGTTTCCAGTCTCTGTGCGAAACTAAGCTAAGCTAAGCTAAGCTAAGCTAACAGGCCTCTGGGTGTAGGTTATTGAGTGTAAACACATGAGAGTGGTGTCAGTCTGCTCAGCTGACTCTCAGAGAGAAGCATCTCTTATTCCTTTAAAGAGATCCTGCAGACAGGTGAGTTCATACAAGGCTCAATAACGCTAAATTACAAAGTAAACATCATCTTCTGCATTCAGCTGCTTTATGTCCTGAAAGCACTTCTGCTAAAACTCACACCACAGAGAGACCGAAGACTTTCTATAGTGTGTGAGTGTTTGATTTCATCTCTCTGTGGTGAAAACGTTTTGAGGCTTCACCTAAAATAACTCAACACCAACAACTGCGGCTGCAGCAACAAGAAGACAAACAGCAGCAACAACTGCACCATTAACACCAGCAGAGAACACTGAGACGACTACAGCCACCAGACAAACAGGCAAGAAGGGAAACAACAAGAGCAGGAAGATAAAAACAGGTTTTAATAGTGATGAAATCTTAAAGAGCTCAAAGACAAAAACCAACAGCATGAAGACATGAGGAGCAGTTATTCAAACAGATCTAGAGTCAGTGCTGACATGAACCTTTGACACTGTGTTAAAGTTAAAGTTTGTGGTTTAATGAAGGAAGTCGAGCGCACGACGTGCTCTGAATGTGAGTTCAAGACACGAGAACAAGTGACCACGATAGTAAAAGAAGTCTGTCTGAGACTAGAAAACGTCTTCATCAAGTCACTTAGAAACAATTTAATTACATTTATAACAACGATATTAAACAGAACCATCTGTGTGATGTTCAACCACCAGCTGTTCTCCTGAGAGACTGTTTGAATCTGAAAGGTGAAGACTCGCCCATAAAACAGCTGCAGGCGGCACAGAGTGGAACGTCAGACTGGGTACATCTGATATTTAGCATATTAAGGAGGATACGAGCAGCTTCTCCCAACTTGAGCTGATCCTGGTTTCTGTTAAAATATGTTTGGCTCAGTCACTCAGTCAGTCATTAAACCGTTATGTTCCTGTTTAAATAAATAAAGAGGAGCGGGAAACATTCAAATGAGCAAACATGCTAAAAAGAAACAGCAGAAACATTAAGGGCAAAAAAGAAAAAATGGTTAATACAGGATGCCAAATTAAGAGAGCTTTTAGTGGTGGAGGGGTGAAGGTCAGCCAGGCAGTGAAGACCAGGACCCAGCAGGGTCACATTTCCTTATTGCTAAAGCAAACATATTTCAGGAGAGAGTCTGTGTTCAAAGGTAAAAAGATATTATTTTAATATATAGGCTCCATATCCTGTCTTCTACATCCAAACTCATTTATCATTGTTGCTGTTATTGTTAATATTAGCTGACAGTGTCAGTCGTGGAGTTGATGCCAGTCAAGAGAGTGATGAGGAGGAAGAGACAGATGAGGAGGAAGGTGGAGCAGGAGCCACCAACCAAACAGTGCCAGGTACAGGTGCAGAGTGCAGGACCGGGTTGGCAACAGGTCTTTGCATAGAATCATATCAAGATGTCACATGTTGATGTTTCAGTTCCAGTCACACAGAAACAATGAGCCCATCCTCTCCTGCAGTTTTGTCAGTGGCTTTCTGAACTAGACATCTGTTTTCTTTCCAAAGTTAATGAGTTATTGCTAATATTTGTTATTGCTGATGTTCTTTTCATGCAGATATAGCAGTTAACTAGATTGTTTTTATACTGCAAATAAAGCATTCATGTTGAAACTACGGTTCCACTTGCGTCCGTCATGCAATCAGATGAAACGTCTCTCCAAACCAGCTCCTCTCCAACCCAGCCCGCCCTGCCAGTGTGTGACAGACCCCTACGTAAAGCTCCGCTCCAGGCTGTAGTTCTGCACGGTTTTGTTTCATATAATCACAGTGTTTTTTTTAACAAAGCCAGCTCACTTATTTTTTGCTGCAGTTTCCAGCAGCTCACAAAGAGAAAGTTTTACAGGTCTGATGGCAGAGGCAAGAGTGCAATACACTTCTCCAGGTTGGGGTTGGACACTAACAACCCAATTCGATGAAGAAACAATGTTACTATTAGCACAGAAAAAAAAGTGCTGGAGCACGATGTGTACACATGATGCTCCCTCATATCTTTGTCTGCCGCCTCATATATGCCCGGCCAGAACCGGCCCTGGTGGTCCTTAATGTGTTGTGGTTTTGTTTAATATACATTTTTAGAGAGTTTGATGGGATTTACATACTGAACTGAATCTTGTTTCTGCCCCACTCACAAGGAAAAACAATTACACCACCAACAACAACAACCACGACTACGAAGCCGGCTACGAAGCCGACCCCGAAGCTGACCCCGCCTACGAAGCTGACCCCGCCTACGAAGCTGACCCCGCCTACGAAGCCGACCACGCCTACGAAGCTGACCCCGCCTACGAAGCTGACCCCGCCTACGAAGCTGACCTCGCCTACGAAGCCGACCACGTCTACGAAGCTGACCCCGCCTACGAAGCCGACCCCGAAGCTGACCCCGACCCCGAAGCTGACCCCGACTACGAAGCTGACCGCGCCTACGAAGCCGGCTACGACGAAACAAACTACTGCAACATCACTATCGTCCACCACAGGTACGTCTACAATGCTGATCTGAAGTCTTACCAAGTCTTACCAAGATATTAATTCTTACCTTGTCTTCCAGTCACTCCTACAGGCCAACAACCACCTCTCACTTTGGTGATTGGTATCGTTGTCCCCGTGCTCGTCCTCATCATCATCATCATGTTCTACCTCATTCATAGACGCAGGCTTAAAAGACGAGGTAAATAAAACCTGACACAGTACATGTGCTACATATTCTGCACACTTTAATATGTTAATTTATATTTGAATACACTTTTAATTTGTAAAAATGACATCAGAAAGTCAGATACAGGTTATAACTCAGATATGTTTTGTGTCACTTGATTATTACTCAACAGATTATCAGTTCTGTGCCTTTCACAGCCTTTTTCACAGGAACTGAAGAAAGATGTCACGTCTATGATGAGATTCAGGGTGGAGCAGAGTTTCAGGCTACAAACGGTGAGAAATAAGAAGTGTTTCATTCTATAAAACAAAACTACCTTCCTCTTTCTGTGAAGATCGAGACTGATGTGAAATGAAATCCCACACTGATGGATTAGTGCTGGCCAACCTGATTTATATGACTTGAACCAAATAAGCAGTATTCCTGTATGCAAGTACCATTTCATATAGACAAATGAGTATTATTCTATTTTTGATTCTCCCTGCAGCTGTAGAACGAGTCCCTGCACCAGCAGACACATACTGCATGGCAGAATTTCCAGGTAAATAATTCAACATGTTCCCACTACTTTTACTAAACGCAGAACAAACTGAGCAGTGTTTGATTGTTTTGGGGGGTTTAGCATGTAAACCTTTTATATTTTATATTGGGATAATACATCGTGTCGTGGCAACTGAAAATCAGTCGCTTGTTTAGTGCAGATGACCCCACGATTCCACCTGATTCGTGTCCGCTGCGTTACGTCTCCACCACACCAGCTGATCGGTTTCACTGTAGTCTATGTGTTAACCTCCAGCAGGTCCGCTGTGCTGCGTATCTGCTCCGTCCAGCTCCAGCAGTCCAGAACCCTCCGGAACAGATACGCAGGACTTCTATTTCTACGATACGATCCTTCGTGGCCTCACATATCCCAAGATTCTTTGCGCGCCCGAAAAAGAAGAAAGAAAGAGAGAAAATGGCGACATCGCGTGGCGTAGATCGTCCTTCAGAGGACGCAGACCCTGAACTGAGACACAGTAAATATCTAAAAAAAAAAGAGACAAACACAAGCTCTTCTGCTAATCCTTCAGTCGGGAACACTTCATGTTGTTGTTTTGATAACACAGACCTATAACTGCGGTAGCGAGTGATTGTGTGATTATCGCGGGAACTCCTCGGGCTTGCGACGCCAATTGTCGACCGGACTGCGCTGTGGCGGACTCAAAACACAACCTGGTTGCTGGACAGCGGATGGCGGAGCAAAAATGGATCGGAGCCGTTACACAGCGGACACGTATCTGGTGTAATCTCAGGATGAGAGTTGATCAAAACACCAAGTTTGACACGACATTTATTTTCTAGAAGTTCTTATTGCTTGCAAGCGAGAGCATGCATAGATGATGAGTGAAGAGGATAGAAAACAATAAACTCAGTCACAATATTACATATGATCTCTCTCAAAACATTATTTCAATCATATCCACATCCGTCTCATGATACACATAAACTTCTTATACACTTTGACCATTGTTGTGCGTCAAACATCAACCGAAGGTCAAAACACTTTTACATAGAAGACGCTTCACAGACCTCTTCAGGATAAACCCCTTAAAGTTCCTCTATGTTAGTTTTCACGGCACATTATACTTATACAATACACAAATACATCCATTCATACTCTGCTACTACATAACTATCACAAGATTTCATTACATAAATAATAATAATAATAATGTATCTATATTGTTAAGTTTCATATGCAACAACAATATATCAAAATAAGAATGGACATCTGAACATTTCTCTCACAATCCCAAAGAACATAATGTCGACTTACCATCTCTGACATTAATGACACAACAGTTGTCTCATAATTAGCAGATCTTTATGTCATAATTACAACATTTGCAGAATGAACAAGAAGGCCTAAATAGACGAGAATGTGTTAAATACAGCGTCTCTCACAGTTCATACAGTTTTTCAGGTTACAGGACATCATGATTACGAAAGCGTTGAATTTATTTTTCCTTAAAAAGGTGCAATATGTAAGTATTGGCCAGTTGTTAAATTCACTATTACAAAAAATAGAGGGCAGCATTTCACCAAATTATGGCCGCCAGCTGATGCTAACTGTAGCTGCAGATAGCTCGTTAGCATGGTTAGCTGTGCAGCTAGCAGTCGGGACTGGGGGCTAGCTAGTTAGCATGCTAACTTTATTTATTTATGTTATTTATTTATGTTATTTATTTCGGGCATGTCAATTCGTCATCATCACGTTTCATCATTGTTCAAATAATACAATACACATAGACATGGCCGAAAGGGAAAAGCGGGAGAGGCCAAAGCTTATCTAGTCCCGCCCCCATTACCCACAGGATAAAATCTTCATCCTAGTCTTTTGTTATCTTTTGTAATTTATATTTTCACCTAACAATTTCTTTTACTATGACATTTGACAAAACATATTGCAGCAGTAGCATACAGAGCTGAATTCAACTCTAGACAGTACATACAGATTACATGTGTGTCTGCACATGTGTCCATATTAGTCCGTCATGAGTGAACAACAGTCTCATCTTATAGCCTCATCTTATAGCCAGGCATGTCACAAGGTCAGAATGATGGTCCAATCAACAGAGAGCAAAAGTCCAGTGTATTTATTATTTGGTGGGATGGTGTGTGAGCCCCCTTTTTTTTTTTTTTTGCCATTTTTATATTAATCATCCGTCTCATCTGCAGCTTTCGCCGCTGCTAACTTCGCCATATCCTCCCGATTAGTTGCTACGTCAACTCGCATCAGTGCCACGAACTCACGGATTGCGGAGATGTCAGAGCGCATCCCGACCACGGCACTCCGAGTATTGGCGATGTCCGCCCGCACACTGGTCTGCTCAGTAGCGATCTTTCTCATTTTCCGATATTGCATAAGGATTCCGAATCCCAGAACGATCGTTCCAATTGTCATGAACGTGAATATGTACACATCCTCGACATCCTCCACATCCAGAGCGGCAAGGCAGATGACTTTCCACTTTCCCCAAGCATCCATAACGTAGCCGGACATGAAGGTCCCGTCCGGGCATGTCGGTTCACCAGAACCCGCACGCCGTGTTGAGAACACTCTGTCGATGGCATTCAGTGACCAACGTAGCAACTCCATCGTGGATTGATCGATTGATTGATTGGTTGAGAACGTTGTTGTTCAATATTAGACAAGTCTCCAATCGAGTGACTTTAGTGTGTCAATTTACAGGGCTCAGTGAAGTTCTTCACAGCTCAGAAGAACTTGTGAAAACTAACAGTAGTGTCACAGTTTGTATTCGTACCCAAGTTATCACATTGTTGATACACATTATAACAACATCCTGCTACGTGCGACTGGCATTGGCCTTGGAACATACAAGTTTCTCAGGTTCAACTTATTATTTGGGTACAGAATGTTTTTTGTTATGCTCACATGCCGTCTCAACACAGTGTCTGTTGAGTCGTGCCTCTGACCTTAATAAACCATCCAGTATTAATCTGTATTGATCAACGGTTAAATTTACATATTTTTTCTTAAAACTATGTAATGTTGTTGATTTTTTGACATCATCTTCTAGCTCATTCCATAGTTTGACACCTGTTACCGATAAGGAAAAGGATTTTAACGTTGTCCGTACCTTCCTTTGCCTGAAAATCATGTTCCCTCTGAGATTGTAACTCTTCTCTCTGTCTAGGAAAAGTATTTGCAGGTTGTGAGGGAGGCTTTTGTTAGCTGCCTTATACATCATTTGTAGTGTGCGATAGTTTATTAAGTCATATAGTTTGAGTATTCTTGATTCGATAAATAACTGATTTGTGTGTGCCCTATAGTTGGCATAATATAAGATTCTCAAAGCTCTTTTTTGGAGTATTAACAAAGGCTGTGTGGAGCCTTTATATGTGTGTCCCCACACCTCTGCACAGTATTGCAGGTGTGGAGAGACTAGTGCGCAGTACAACAGATGAAGTGCTTTTTGATTTAATAATTTTTGTGCTTTCCAGAGTATGGACACACTCCTGGCCAACTTCCTTTTTAACTGTCTTATGTGTGGCTTCCAACTTAACATGTCGTCGATAATCACGCCCAGTACTTTGTTCTCATGGACCCTTTCAATATTGACTCCGTTTACTTGAAAATTAGTACTGTTATTGCAGCCTTTTTTTCCATATAGCATATATTTTGTTTTCCCAAGATTTAGTGATAATTTATTAATATTAAACCACACATGAAGTTTGGCTATTTCATGATTTACTGTTTTCACAAGTTGGTTCAAGTCGCTCCCAGAACAGAAAATATTTGTATCATCCGCGAATAATATTAATTTCAGAATATGTGACACTTTGCATATATCATTTATATATAGTATAAACAGCTTTGGACCCAGAACTGACGTCCAAGCTAGTCGATGTGTTATCACCTATTTTAACATATTGGGATCTCTTGTGTAGATAGCTCTTGACCCACTGCAGTGCTACACCTCTAATGCCATATCTCTCCAGTTTAGCTATTAAAATATCATGGTTAACGGTGTCAAATGCTTTTTTCAAGTCTATGAAGGTTCCTATTGAATATAGTTTTTGATCAATAGCGTCGGTAATGATTTCCACGGACTCAATTAGAGCAAAGGCAGTCGAGTGGTTCCTTCTAAATCCATATTGGCTGTCATACAGCAGTTTGTGTTTGTTGATGAAGTTATCTAGCCTATTGTTGAACTTTAATTGTAAGTTGGTTCTAACTTTTAGTTTTTGCTTCCAAATGTTTTAACAGGTGGATCAAACCAAAACGATCACACGTATTACACCATCCCCGACCGTCTACCGATGGAAAAGACGACCGGTAAAGACTTCGACATTTACAGTCGCACATTTTAACAGTCAACCAAATATTCTGTTGTAATACTTCTGATGACAAACTGTTAATATTCATCATATTATCATTTTTCTTCACAGTAACATCTGGACCTGACGAGTCCCCGTACTCAGTGATCTGCGAGACTTTCCTCAGTGGAAATAATAATAATGAAGGTAACTTTAAGCTTTTGCTCCTCTGTGAACTCCGTAATTACACAAGTTTATAACATGAGATGATTTTTTGCAATTCCAAATAAAGCAAAATAAAACGAGAGAACAAACAAAGTGGAAATCTACAAAAAACTACCAATGAAACGGTCACTTGGATGTCAAATTTGAGACAACAGGAATAAAAGTCTACACCATCAAGTTCTGAATGAAAAGCAGACCGAAGTAATGTTTCTGTGATTGTCTCTGGATCCACAGGTTCTTCACAGCCGACTGACGACGCATACTGTTTATTGCAGAACCCCAAAACACCTGGAAAGCATCCAAAGTGACCAACATCAGCTGTTTGTGATGTCAGACATGACTTTGGTTGATGATGTCAGGTTTTTTATTTGAATTGGGAACATGTATAATATTTTTACTTGTGTTTCATGTAAATGTTAGATGGATACATTATTTTTTACAAGACAACATCTGTTATTTCTAGATTCTTACCTGTTGAAACTGACCCAGCAGTCTCCAGAATAAATGTTTGCACAGTTCTGGAAAACCGCAGATAACTTGAAGCGTTTACATTTCTTTATGTTGCAACTTTACGCTTGTTTAGGTTTGAATTTCTCTCTTGTCACAATGTTGTGCTGATGCTCTGGTTGGATTTAGACACAATCATGGTTTGGCTTAAAGTAGCTGAAAATGTTCCAGACGCCTGGTTTGGTCGCCACAAACACAACTACTGATGGCTCAACTTCAGGCAAAGAAATATCCAGTTTCGATGCCGCATACACGCTGAAAATGACCAGCAGTCTCCGTTAAAACACCCAGATTTGGTCACCAGAAACACGACTGGAGACAATATCCATCGATGTCACACTTACAAATGTTGAAACGCTGCTCACAAATATCCAGTAGTTTCACTTCTGATGTACAGGTCAGGTAATAAACATACGTTCGCAGCCTCTGACACGTTCAGACTTCAGTTTATGTCCGGACGACTCGGCTCGTTGAAATAAATCGTGTTTTCTGTCAGAACTTCCTCCTCGTGCCCTCGTTCCCCCGTTTTAGTTTAAATCTCTCTGTAAATGTACATTATTTATTAAAAAGGACAAATATTTGATTGTTGTGATCATTTCATTCACATTTACTTTCCGACATCATCATGATATCAAGAGAACGTTTCAAACTGCTGTGAATCGAACAGAACTGTTGAGCAAGGCATCGTTAAAGATGCCAGTGTGGTTTTTAATAAAGTGTTCTCACTTCTTGATAGAATGATATAATCCTCCTCCACCCACTGACCTGCACGCTGACTGCTGTTCCACCTTCCCCTTTTCTATTTCTGTGCATCATTAACAGCTACATGGAGTTTTTAGTGGCCTATAAATGGAAGTTTCATCATTTAAATGTTAAATTCGAGAGAACAGGAAGAAAAGTCTTTAAATAACGCTTCAGATTTAAAATAATGACCCTGCCGTGACAGAGAACCCATTAATTATATATATGATTGGGTGAAAATAGCTTTGTTGGCTGAACACTGAGTGTCAGTGTCACACACATACAGTCAACACACTGTCGACTTACTCTGTGCTCTGAAGACTTCTTCTTCTTCTTCTTCTTCTTCTTCTTCTTCTTCTTCTTCTCTGGTCTCACACAGGTCATGACCTCAGTGACTCACCAGCTGTACATGTTCACATTGTATACGCACAGAACTGATTCAGGCTACTGAACCTTCTCTGGGCGTCACGACGTCTTTGTCCACTGCGCCGTCACGATGACACAAGAAGTTGTGGTATTTACGTAAATTTCAGACAGTTTTTCGGTCGCTGCAAACCGTTTCAAGAGAAAACCACATCAACGAACAAACAGACCAACCAGCACACAGCAAACATGCACGAGTGTTTGGAAACTCACCGATGGAGCTTCTGTGTTCGTGTGGTGCGTCAAAATCCATCAAACCTGTCGTCTCTTATTCCCAAACGTCCAGCAGATTCATATGAGGCAAACATTAAGTCAGAAACACAGTATTCCATCCATAACAGTGACAAACTGTCACTCTTACATGCTTTTTCATGCTTCTATCCATCTAAAAACCTCACAAGATGGCTGCCGACCTCTGACCTATTGATTGACAGCTCATTTGACCAATTAGGAGCGTGTATGCCCGCCCTGTGACCTGCAACGGCCAATGAGGGACTTCATAGACATGAGACCCACACCTTGTTCCCGCCCCTCTCTCCTGAGCCAATGACACGCCAGCCTTCACATGACTGACGCACCAAGCAGCCAATGAGAGTTCAAATCTGTGAGTATCTCATTTAAATGGGTTTTAAAGGTTTAAGCTTGGAAATTATGCACATTGATGTCGTTTAATGCAATTTGTAAAGGCTGTTTTTTCACCTTTGCGCTTGTTTTTGACTGATTTATATTCAGCGTCAGTGTAAATAAGGAAATAAAGAACTATAATGAGTGTAATGCTCCTGTTACTCTCAGACAGGGTGTTCTGAGGTCACAAGTGATAATTAATAATAGTAATAATTCAGTGTTCTCCTCCTACAGATTAACACCTGCAGAGCCTTTAAATACATGAGGAAACAACAGAAGAAGACGTGTTGAGCAAGATGCTTTTTTGAGAAACACACGTCTGCAGACAGTTTCCTGTTCTCAGCCCACATGGAGCGTGAGGTCACACATGAACCTGTGAACTCATCGATCATTCCAGTCGGTATCAGCATGAAGGTGAACGTCTACAGCCGCCTGCTGCTGTTTGTCCTGGGCTGCAACGTCAGCGCAGGTAAGAACCTATTAAGTCCATCTGTAGGTAGGCTACGTTTCTTTATCTCACCTGAGTGCTTTATATGTTGTTTCACTTTGTTATTGGAAGACTTTTGTGTATTTAAAGATATATTATGAAATATTTCGTTAGCCTCATAGCATAATTGCCTAAGTCAAAAACATTAAAACATGACTTACACGGTTATGGTGTGTTTCATTCGGTCACCTGTCGCTTTAACTTGTGGGAAACTTCACAAAGTTCTTTAGAAAAGTGAAGGAGGAAGTCAGGAAACCAGACTGAACACAAATAAAGCTTTAAAACTAATCTGACAACATCTCTGACTCAGTTGCATCAGACCCAGAAAAACACTGCTGGTTGTCTTTCTGTCAGACAGGCATTCAAATCACACAACGACGGCTCAATTTACACAAAGTTTAATAATATCAATCACAACACTAGCTTTTCTTGATGACTATCCAATTATGTGTGTGGTTTTAATGTAGGAACATGATGCTCAAATTAAGCTCACATTAAATGAGTAAAGTAGAATGTGTTTCTGACTCTGATTCTGATATTAAACCACTTTTAGTTTCTTGCAACATTAAAATGCAGACAGTCTGGACACAGATGTGTATTTATGTTTCTATTTGTGTTTCTTTTGCAGCAATAAAACATGAGATAGTCGAGGAGAAGCAGTTAGTCTCTCTGCCTTGTCCTCTGTGGAGGACAGACACTGTGGAGGGTGAAGTGACGTGGAGCAGAGAGACGAACGGACACAGAGAGAAGATTCTTACAGTTGATGGGGACAGAGACAAGAAACACATTAAAGACCCAGGCAGACGATACAGTTCATTGGCAGATAAATCACTTCACATTTTCAAAGTTATCATCTCAGACTCTGGAACATACTTGTGTAATAATGCAGCAGCGGTGGAGCTGACGGTGATCCCAGCAGGTAACATCCAGTTTCACACCGTTGGCCTCTCAGTTAGACAACATGGAGCAGAATATGCAATAAACAATATTTTTATCCTCATTATCCAGGAACAACCAGACGCTCTGCTAATGTAACAACCAGCGTCGATCTCAAATGCCCGTCTGAGTTCACTGGGTCACATGTTCCAACATGGACCAGACAGAAGAGCGGAACAAACGTCAATGTTTACTCTCAGAATAGTGAAACACAGCACATGACACACTTTCTCTATTCAACCGAGGAAAAGACACTGACCATAACACAAGTACAGTGTGATGACGCTGGACTGTACTACTGTGATGGAACACCTGTTGTTTACCTGGATGTGATGGGAGATGAGCAGTCTGACACCGACAGACGTGAGGGAAGAGGTATTTAACTTTACAGTCTGCTAAAACAGAAAACAATGCTAACAGGCACAACATGTCTCCGATATGGTGAAAACATTGGTTCAAGTTGACCACAGTTAAACTGGTCACCCGTGATTGATGTGTGGGAAAGTGAATGTATCATAAAAAGATATATGTAAAGATATAATATGAAAATAGTAAGAATTCTGCATCATAATGTCTAAAAACTACCAGATCTTTGTTGAGATGTTCACTCACATCATCCTGAATGTTTCCAATAATGTCCAAACCAGAGAAATCCACAATTGTCTGTCGCTATAACTTCCTGGAGAGAGTCAGAGAGCGAGGAAGGAAGTCGACATGAGACAAAACATAACGTAAATAAAACTTTAGCTCGGCTGTCAACATTTGAACCTCCGTCACAGTTTTTCATCAGCAACGGTGGCTGTTAACTGTGTGTTCACCATCAGTGTTTGTTCTCCCCAAACAGTCAGATATTTAATGGTACAATAGCCGTAAACTTAGTCGACTTCTGAGTGAAGTCAGCACTCAGCAGAGACTCTGGTTCTGGTTCTGGTTCTGGTTCTCTGTCTCCTCTATGTAACGTTGCGTTCATGAAGTAAAGTCCATTTCTCTGACAGTGGAGGTCAGCTCAGGATCACTGCTGCAGTCGGGCTCATCGACAGGAGTGAGGATAGATCACCTCTTTAATCCAAAGTCATCTCTGAGCTCTCCTCCTGTCGGATCAGAACCGAATCTGATGAGACTTGTGTGTCTTTGTGTCATTCATGGCTGGAATGGACTTGAATTTCCATCTATTAGCATCTTCATATTTAATCGACACACGCTAAAAACTAGCATTCGGTCTGAACATCGATACTTACACTCAATTAAATGACGTGCTTGTTTGCTGATTGCATCATGGGAAATGCAGTTTAACACAGTTCAGCATCATGTCTGTCTCTAATTACATTTAATTTACCTTCCAGCTGCTGTGTTGGTCCGTGCAGTGCTCCTCCCCCTCCTCCTCTTCATCATGGTCATCATCATCTTCCTCACTTGGAGGTGCAGCATCAAAAGACGAGGTGAACGATGGACGTCTCAGAACTGAAGCATCTTAAACACATTAATGGAATAGTAGATTTAATCACAGTGGTTGTAGAAATAACATTTCTGGTTAAAACGACTGCATATCGTCATGTTTCAGTCGTTATTTGACACTAATTCTGTGATCAGCTTTCGATCACTGTGCACTGAATTAATAATCTTTTTGTTGAGGAGGTGAAGAAACGGACGAGGTTGCCTGTGGTGACACATCAGATATTCCTGCGTTTGAATTAGCACAAGGTGAGAAATGAGAGAAGATATTCCTGAATTTAAAGACTGTGTGGCCAAAAAGTAAATTATAAAGTTTGGATTTTAAAAACACTCTTGAAACATGAAGTAGTTGGTATCAGATGGTAGAAATCAATTGGATGTGGCCAACGAAAAAGTTAATTTACATAAATGTGTGTTGAATTAATGTTTTTTTAATTTCCAATTGGATCAAACCAAGAGCTCACGTACTCCGTCATCCATTTAATTTATAAACCTCCCTGCATTTGTGTGCGGATTTTTGAGACTTATCTAGATCGACTCCAATTCACGAATGTGCTTTTTCTACAAGGGGGTCGTCTGCAGCCAATCAGATGTCTCACTCCTTTACAGCCAATCACGAGTGCCTCCCCACGAGGAGTTTCTAACTGACGTCATTACAGCGCGCAACAGATCTAAGAGTTTACCCATGGTTCATAGCGGTAGTCGGCTATGCTCTTCTGGTTGAACTCGGTGTTTACGCTAGCGTAGCTGTCATGCTCGCTCTAAAAAACGGCTTTTAACACAAAGAAAGCGACAAAATGGACTAAAATCGGAGGTGGATACACAGTACGGATGTTTTAAAGAGTCATGAGGACAGTTCTCACAGTGCCTCACCGTCAGTTCTCACGGAGTGGGCAGATGACATGAAGCATTAGCCCGATGTTAGCTGCATCGACAGTTAATTAACTTATATTTTCTGAAGGTGTTGACGGCGGAGAATTACGTAGTTACAAAAGCACAGAAGCATACAACTACCTGCACAGTAACACAATCGGGAAAGTACTGTAGAAGAAACACAGCAAGTTTATATTTCTGAAGGCAGCAGTAACGTTAGCGCACAGCCACAGCGTCAGTCAAGCTAAATATACAGCATAATGCTGAAGGAAAGTGGAGTCGTGGAGACAGGCGGCTGCTCGGACATTGTCGGGTTAGGAAAGTCGTGCAGTCATGCAGCAGCTAGTCTGTGGAAGATATTCATAAACCCAAATATTTCTTTTAGTGTCAAAGCCGCGAGCGATGCTAGTCTCCGTTCCTCCCTCCTCAGCATGGCGTGTAGGGCGCAGGGCACGGACATGTTTGTCGAAGTTGTTGATGAACTACACAAGACGTTTCTGAAAAAACCTTCAACTTTCATGAATTGCACATGTTGTACCTGAGCTCATTTTAAAAACAATGTAGCGTTTATGACATAACGCTAGTTGTTTAGGGCTAGCTTAGCGGCAGCAGTCAGTCATGCAGTTGCAAGGCAACCGGAAACAGAAAACCGCCAGCGGAAGCAGTTATCTGTCATGGCAGGCAGCCCCCATAGGCTGGACTCTCGATCCATATCATCCTAGATCCGTTGCGCGCTGTAATGACGTCAGTTAAAAACTCCTCGTGGGGAGGCACTCATGTGATTGGCTGTAAAGGAGTGAGACATCTGATTGGCTGCAGACGACCCCCTTGTAGAAAAAACGCATTTGTGAATTGGAGTCGAGCTAAATGAGTCTCAAAAATCTACACACAAATGCAGGGAGGTTTACAAATTAAAAGCACTGAGACAAATGCGCGTTTGACGATTCATATATCAATGTAACAACTTCCAAATATGTTTTTGGTGAAAATTGCAAATAACTGACAATTTGTACATTTGTGAATTTTTATTGCACAAACAAGAAATATTTGTGTGCGCATCACAAATATGTTTACAAATCTCATTTTTATATGTGATTTTTTTTTTTTACTTATATATGGATTGAAGCATATTTGTGTGTGCATTGAAAATGCATTTGTGTATCAAGTCATATATATATATTAGTGCCGGGACTCGATTAAAAAAATTAATCAAATTAATCAGAGGCTTTGTAATTAATTAATCGAAATTAATCGCATATATATATTTGAACTGAGAACAGTGAGAAGCGAATGTGAAAATTTTTTTCACATGGATTTTGGTATACCATTGAATAATGACTGAATACATCAGCTTAAGCAACAAAACATTTTTATTTTTTTTTCCAAGACCAACAGACCAGTGCAATTTTTGCCATAAAGTGAAGCAATAGCATATTTAGGAATACGTTTCAGAGATTCAGGTAGCCTATAGGTAGGTAGACCTTC
>CAEMYA010001772.1:0-15701 GCA_903131615.1 Diplodus sargus | reverse complement strand
AGTAAGACTAATTTGGAATCAGAAAGACAAGAACTGAAAATTCTGAGGAATGATCTCCACAAGACGAAGGACGAAATTGAACACGGCCGGAACAACATCAGTGAGGAGAGAGAAAAACTCAATCAGACGAAGATCAGCTTTGACCTGGACAGACAAGTACTTGATAAGGAGAAAGATCAAATAAAAGGCCAATTCTCTGAATTGAAATGTAGAGAAGAGCAGTTTATGAGCAACTTACAAACTCTGAGAAGAAACCTGCAAGTGCTGAATGAAAAGGCAAGTGGACACATTAAAACCAAAATGCCTCAATTAGATCAAAACAATGAAGAAGTGCAAGTATTATCCCTTGGATTGGAACAACACCTTGAAGCCTTTCATCAAGGGAGAGACCAGATGTGGCTTTACAAGAATCTCATACAGACAGAAAAGGATGCCCTGAGAGGTTTCTTGTCAGACATGGCCATCCGGAGAGAACAGATGGAAAGTCAAGAGATGCCACATCTTCTGTTGGAAAAACAAGTTATTGAAAAACGGAAGGCTGAGCTGAATCAAGACAGGGAGGATCTGAATAAGGTCAATGAGATGATGAAGAAAGAGAAACTGGACTTGGAGTTGATAATGAAGAACATCCAGAAACAAACTGACATATTGGAACAGCAGAAACAAAATATAACAGAGGAAAGAGACAAGCTGGAAAATACAAAGGCTGAGCTATGTAAGAAGAAAGAACATGCAGACAAGCTGTTTCATGAGATACATAGAGAGAAAAACAACATTAAAGATCTGACTCGTCACATTCAGATGGAGAGAGACAAACTTGAAAATGTCATGATCACAATGACCTTAAAACAAAAAGATCAAGATCTTGTGGTAGACAAGTTCAAAAGACTAACGGAAGAACTTCAAACCAGTAAGACTAATTTGGAATCAGAAAGACAAGAACTGAAAATTCTGAGGAATGATCTCCACAAGACGAAAGACGAGATTGAAGCTGCCATGAGCAACATTCGTGGAGAAAAAGAAAAACTCAGTAAAATGAAGACTTTACTTGACAGAGAGAGAGAAATGCTCTCTAACAAAAAGGACAGAATGGAAGACAGACGATGTGAACTTAAGATGAGAGAAGATCACCAGCTGAATGGAATTAATTCTACAGACATTGTGAGAGTAAAACTTCAACAGCTGAATGAAAGGATGTGTGAAGAAATGAAAAACAACATGGAGACTTTGCAATGCAATAATGAAGATCTTCAAATGCTGTATGCTGTAACTAAACAAAAACTGTCAGAACTTGATGAACAGAAAAAAAACATGGCTTGTTACACTGAGCAGTTGGAGAGAGAAAAGGAAGGTCTGAGGAGCATAGTCTCAGATATTGCCAGCAAGAGAGAGAACATGGAAAATCAATGGAAGCAAGGGTTTGGGTTTGAGTTGGAGAAGGACCGTCTTGAAAAACTGAAGTCCAAGCTGAAACAAGAGAGTGTGGATCTGAATGGAGTGAATGATATGGAGCCAGGGAAAATGGACTTGGTGCTGATGAGCTGTAACATCCAGAAACAAACAGACATATTAGAACAGCAGTTACAGAATATAACAGAGGAAAGAGACAAGCTGAAAATCACAAAGATTGAGCAACAAAGCCAAAAAGAAATAGCTGATTCCCCTATTGATGAACTAAACCCATATAAACAAGAAGTATTTCAAACATTGGAAATAGAACTACCTGAGGTCAAAATCAAAGGTTTCCAGTTAACCAGTTTAAAAAAGTCCATGTTATGTCTGAGTGCCAAACTCATGAAACTTGCTCAACACACACAAGAGGACTTCAGTAAGAATTTGGACAGTTTAGAGCAGACAACAAAAACTATGCTTCAACTGAAATCACTATTGGATCTCAAGTGCGATGAACTTGTCAAACAGAAAAATAACATCACTGGTTATTCTAACTTGATCCAAAGAAAGGAGAAACACTTGTTGACAAAGAAGTTTGACAAGGCAGTACAAACTGAAAATGTAGCTAAAAAGTTGCTGCTGCAGCAAGATGTCCAAAAGCAGGATTTCATCAAGCCTCAAAAATGTGAAAAAGATGTTCTGCAGTCAGACGTCACTATCCACACTGAAGAATTTGAACATTATTGGAAGTTAGAGGAAGATAAATGTGCAATACTTTATGAGTATGCAGCAGAGAAAGATGACTTTACTGATCAAGATATATCAAAAACAGATTGTTTCCGAAACATTTTGAAGGACACAAAAATGGAGCGCCAGGAAATTCACCAGATGAAGCGCAGGGGTTATGAGTTGAGAACAAATCTAGAGAGAAAGCTAAAGGTGATCAATCAATATGTAAAGAGGACACGGTCACAGAAAGAAAAGGAACCATTGGAGAAGACGAACCTCAACCATGCCCTAAGTAAAGACACAGCATCTCAAGATGACTGCAAGAAAGACTGCAAAAGTCTTGATGAAAAATACACAGAGCTCCAACAACTTAAGGTTCTGATGCTTGGTGAGATTGAGAAACTACACATCAATGAAAGACTGTCTGG
Source organism: Diplodus sargus (assembly GCA_903131615.1). Classification (NCBI taxonomy): domain Eukaryota; kingdom Metazoa; phylum Chordata; class Actinopteri; order Spariformes; family Sparidae; genus Diplodus; species Diplodus sargus. Next base: position 13,152 of record CAEMYA010001772.1, on the reverse strand, counting down.
GACACTAACAACTAGAGACAAAGCTGATCAAACTTTACTATGTGGTTTTACCAAAGGGGATGCAACAGTGCAGGTAACAGAACAAGCTTCTATCAAAATGTATCAAGAAACTGAACCAGCTCCAGAATCAACCAGTGGACTCCTCTGTCAGCTCCGCCAGTACTGCTATCGCTGCTGCTGCCCTTGCTGTGCCTGCTGTGAGCGAGCGTGCCCAGAGGAGAAATGAGGGTCACATCTATTTCAGTTCTTGCTCTGGCATTTATTTAAATAAATAAAACTATTTTTACTTAAACAAGTTTTTAACTTAATCACATATACTACAAAGATAGTACCAGAATATCTTGCTCTGAATCAGGGGCGCTGCCAGGGATTTTAGGCCCCATGAAAATAAATATTATCGGGCCCCCTGAAAATTTGTTATGCTGTTTCCATAAAACTGTGCATTTTAATTATATTTTTGACTATAATTTCCTATATGTGTGAAAATAACAACATGAGAGTTACTTGGTAGGGGAAGCACTGAACACTCAGAATTCAATGGAGTTTGTTATATACGTTTATATTTTGAATCTATTAAAAATAATAATAATTTATCTCCAAAACTGAACGTGGTGGAAATAGAGTTGGGGTGGGAAAAAAATACATAAATGAGGCTCTATGGTCGTTGCGATTTAATATTGTTAACGTTTCTTAGTCTGCAAGCTCCAGAAAATTTCTCCTCTTTTCCTACTGCAAAGCAAGGGGTGAGAGTCCCAAACTACTGACCAAACATAGTATTTCAGTGAGTTTATAGTTCAGTTTCAGTGATAGCTACATTTCAACAAAACAAAATAAAGTTATAGGCCATATGCTTTTTAAACAATTTAAATCATTCTGAAATAAATACAGACTATGTGTTTTTTTTTCAGAATGATCTTTACTCATTATTTCAATGTATCTTTTTTTCCATAATAATAGATTAATTCAACACAGAGCTGCTCACCTCCTTCCTCAGTTGTGGGTTGGCCTACTGGGGCTGGTTCAGGGGTAGGTGGGGATACTGGGGCTGGTTCAGGGGTAGGGGGCTCACAGGGCTCACGGGGCTCACAGACAGCTGCGGCTGCTGCTGCTGCTGCTGCTGCACTTGTCGTGTCATGTGTCTGTTCAAACATGCATAATTTTTGACAGGAGGGGTGGTCAACTGATTAAATATGGGCAGCTTGCTAAACATGAACAGTGACATCTAAGAGTTTTCATTCCAAAATATCAGCTAATATGGGGAGAAAAGTGAGCTAGCTTAAAAACCACAAGGTTAAGATAAACAACAAACTAGTGTGTTCTAGAACTTTCCACCAACTGAACCAAATCCACCTTGTTTTTGGAAAAACTGGGTGACATACTGACGCCCCTTTGCTTCTCTCTCCTGCCTAATCTTTTTGTCTTTCCTTTTTTGGCTACCCGACTTTTGGGGCATTTTGCCTTCTCTCAGTCTCCTTACTGACTGATACACCACACCATGCAGCAGTTCAGTTGATTGATGGGAGGACCGAACCATTTTACGTATGCGGGGGGGGGCTTGAGAAATGTTTCCAAAATAAACTTAGTGTTATTATCAGTGCATTAAGTGATGCTTATTTATGATTATAAGATGACAAATTAGTGTCATATTATTTTTGTCAGTATTATAGTTTTATTAGGGGCCTTTCTGGGCCCCTGTCAATGATGGGCCCCTAGAATCCTTCCCCTTATTCCCCCCTTTTCGGCGCCCCAGCTCTGAATGATTCGGTTTTTGACTGTACAAATACTAATACAAGTACTAATACAATTTAAAACTGCCAGTCTGATTTTAGGTTTCCTCATTTATAGGAATTGTGCAAGTGAAATCAAATTTTAGAATGTTTTTTAAGACAGTCATGAAAACTAACAAAAAGTGGAAAAAGAACTCAAAATGTGACAAAAAAGTTATGTCTTGGCTTGTGCTTTTAAATCATGCTTTATTTTTACTCGCTATTGTGCCATATTTTGAACAAGGTATCATGAGTTATTCTTAACTTTTGATTATATTACTGGAAAATAAAAATGCATCTATTTCAAATAATATTTACTACAGTATATATGCCTTGGGTTGTTGTGTACCCATGGAAATTAATCTGACTATGGTGGTTTCAGACCAATGACCAATAAAAACATAGTCCGTGGCACAGCTTACCTCAAGGTAGGGGTAAAACGAGGGGTCAGGGTAGACAGCCAAAATTATTCAAAATCATAAAATGTTTTGATAATTTTAATCAATCAATCAATCAATTGAACAAAGTCAAAAACTTAAGTAAAACCATATCTTAGTGTGTGTTTGTAAAACATGCTAACTTTTGTGTGTGTGTGTGTGTGTGTGTGTTTGTGTGTGTGTTATGAGCCATAGGCTCAACTTACCTCAACATCACATGCACAGCTATATTACGTTTATCACCTTGTTCTGTAGCTTACGCTGACTTGAATTTCCATGTAATAATCTACTTTAATTAACACAAAGGATTGATAACTTTTGAAACATGATGAATTTACTTGGCATGACAATAATCATTTTATATACTCAGGTTTACTTACTACTCTCCACATGCTGCAGTCCACCATGAATTGAGTATTGTGAAGTAGACTTCCTCAATTTGTGGTCACATTACTACTTTGTTTATGGTTACCTAGATACGGGGGGATGCTCATGTTACCCACTGGCTCGATTTACCCCATTCTCCCTTAGCTGAACCATTTAAGAGTTAGTGTTTAATTTTTAGTTTGCAGTTCTGGAATTAAATATCAGCCCCTTCAAACCTTCATCAGGGCCCGGGCCTGCGAGGGCCCGTTCATCGCTGCTTGCAGCTTTAATTTTGGTTGTTTTTGTTGGAGATTTTTTGCCCCTCTTTGAAAGTTATTATTCATTATTTTGCTACTATTATTTAAGATATAAATCAATAAAAATAAATAAAATATCAAGAAATGTTTATGAAAGATTAGGATAAATTGAGACATCCAGTGGGGCTTTTTCACTGGCCTTACTGGCTGCGCAGAGTCAAACCAAGCAGCGTCGATTTGCTTTTCCATCACCAATTTTACCGTGTACAGTACAGTGTGCTTCCGAACACACACATATACAAACGAACACATACACAAACCACCATTCAACACCCTCAATATACAATGCACTATACCATTTTGTTTTTGCTTGTTCGTTCATTTATCAAATGTTAAAATATATTAAATCCCTCTGCTTCCCTTTCCATGTAAATACATAAATGTATGTTTTGAATAATTCATTTTCTCTGAAGAAAAACTTGTCAAATAAAATTATCCAAATCGTTGCAACAATTTTCTGGTTATTTATTTACTTGTATAACAAGCCACTTAATGATTCATGTCAGCCTTCTGCTGTGCTCTAGCATTGTTCCTGTATTATTCTGCTCCTACTGTTTCTTTAATTGTTCATCATCAATTTTTTTCCATTTCTAACAAGGAAAACAAAATGATTCAAGCAAATGAAAACTGAATAAATCTGTTATTTGCCCCGCAGGTGTGTGTCTTGGCAAAGCAGAGAATAACACACTGGATTTTGTAGTTTGGGTTAACTGGGCTTAGAACTGCTTCCAAACCTGGCAGAGCAACCTGATAGCATTCATTTTCAGGTCACAAATCACAACAGCTGACTTGAAAATGCAAGATGTAGATATCTACATCTTTAACTGTCTATATATTGGATACAGTATCTTGCTCCAATATGTTCAGAATCAGAATACTTTATTAATCCCCAGGAGGAAATTGTTTTTGTTCCAGATGCTCTGTGCAAAATAGGATAGAAATACAGCATGAGTGGAAACAAGAGCTAAAGAAAAAGATATAAACAGTAAAACAGACAATAAAATGAAATGAAATAAAATATACAATAAAATATTACAATAATAAAGTAGACAATCTGGAAATATATACAATATACAGTGAAATAGTGTTGATGATGAAAGATGAAATGAGAATGAGTAATTGTAGTTTGTTTTGTTTTTATAAATAGCCATTTGAGTCCAATAGTCAGAGGGAGGAGTTGTACAGTTTAATGGCCACAGGTAAGAATGACTTCCTGTGGCGCTCAGTGGTGCATTTAGGAGCAATTAGTCTCTGGCTGAAGGTGCTCCTCTGTTCGACCAGAGCGTTGTGGAGAGGGTGAGAGCCATACTGCAGTATCGCCCGCACCTTCGACAGCATCCTCCTGTCTGACTCAGCAGTCAAAGGCCCTCATTTATCAATCTTGCGTGAAAACGGGTGCAGATCTGTGCGCCGAATTGGTCTTACGACAGGACACACGTGTGATTTATGAAACGTTCGTATCTGATCAATTCCAGCGTACGAATGATCGGCTCTTGATAAATGTGGCGGCTGAATTTGATCGTCATTAATATGTTACGCCCTTAAATATTCGTAGATCGGAAGCCTCGCCCACTGAGGTCAAACATTGAATGAAGAAACTCTGGCAAGAAGAGAAACTTTTCCGAGATGGAGATCGGCATCCCGGCAGCGCCGGCACATCAAAGGCTCCATTCACTAGTGAAATGTTGTGCAAAACTGAACAGGCCAAAATAATATGGCACACTTTCTCTGGGTATACAGCAGAGTTCCCCCTGCTGGTCCGAGATGGAGCCACCTGCCCTTCAGCACCCCGAAGCAGCTCCACTGTGAACCGTGTGCGTGTGTGCGCACTGTTGAATCTGCGTTCCTGCTCTGTAGCAGGTTTGCCAGCAGGGTTATTAGGTATCCCGTTAACTAGTTGTCATGTTAGACTATTTACATATTTTATTTTACAAAAAAGTGGTATCAGTAAAAACGTAAAAAATAATCGGTTTTGATCTGTTCTAAATATGTGACTGCTTATGCTTAATGACAGCATGAGGTTTGTTTAATAATTATTTTCAGTCTCAGCCAGATTTCGCTGTGCTGCACCGCAAATCCACAGACTCAAATTTGCGTACACGACCTCAGACCTGACGTGAGATCTGATCGTAGCTTCCGCTCACGTCCAAATTGATAAATGCCGAAGTTTGCGTGGAAATGGTCGTACGCACGGTTTTCTGCCGTACGTTCGTTTGATAAATGAGGGCCAATGTGTCCAGCTCCACCCCCACAACGTCACTGGCCTACATGATCAGCTTGTAAAGTCTGCTGCCCCAGCACACCACAGCAAACAGAATAGCACTGGCCACCACAGACGCATAAAACATCCTCTGCATAGTCCGGCAGATGTTAAAGGAGCGGAGCCTCCCCAGAAAATAGAGGCAGCTCTCTCCCTCCTTGTAGAGGACCTCGGTGTTAATGTGTTCGTGTTAGTCCAGTTTATTGTCGATGAACACACCAAGATATTTGTTGATGTTGATAGTTTAACGGCCAGGACACAAGTTTCTCATTGTATAAAAATGCAATCATGGCATTTTGTATTTAACATCTTTTATGAAAATGTAAATCCTTAAATTCCTTGACATCTTCAGCAGTGACAATAGCCGTTCACAGATTGCAACCTCAACACCTGGTCTAACTGTCACAGGGCTGGCCCAATGAATCCTGAGCGTTCTCCAAAAAAGAAGTATATATACATGTGGCAAGGAGCGGAGTATTTAAAAGTACAATATGTAAGAAATCTAAAGCAACTGGCGTAAAATCATTCTAATATGTCACAGAGACTCAGGAATAATGTTCATATAACATACGGAACTCACCAACAACAACAGTACAGCCAAAATATTTGCATTAAAAAAAATCTTTTGCAGACCACAAATCATGTTGATGTTTTGAAATCATGTTTTGGCAGATGGCGCCACCCACCGCCGTTTACAAATCATTGCAGTCAGTAGAGTCTCAGCTGCAGAGCAACCACAGGTTGCCAGTTACGACTGAGCTACAATGGCGGAGGCAACGAAATCTAAAAGACCTCCTTATGAATCACAAAAACTCCAAGATAAAATTCGAGGCAATGCGAGGGTCTATATAGGAGATGCATTTGAATGGTGGAGACAGTTGAAAGCTGAGAGGAATTTGAAAACGGATGCAGAATTGGCTGCTCTTCTCCAAGACAGGTAAATTAAGCTTGGCTAACTAAGTTAGCATCATAGCTTGATGGGGATGGACAATTCGAATACTTTGAACTGTCGAGTAATAACGTTATTCATTTCGATCATAGAAACAAACGTTAGCAGCACAGCTAACGCTAGCAGCATTAGCACTGTCCTGGTACGTGCACCCGCTCTCCAGCGTGCTGCTGTTCAGTCGATGTCCAGCCGCTGTCCACTCAATGTCCAGCCGCTGTCCACTCGATGTCCAGCCACTGTCGGCGCGTTTGCCAGCAGTGACTGAACAATACGAAATCTTACATTTGATACTAAGCCAAATTCGAGTCCTCTTTAGGTCTTTGCATGTATATCGCCATAAACTATATAACGTTATAAAAGGGAGGCAAAAATGAAGGACAGTTCAGTCAGACAACTCATGTTTGAAATGTTTATTACAAGCAGAACATAGTTAGATTTGTTTTGCATCTAGGCTCTGACCTCACCACTCCCCGCGGATATGTTTACATGAGATATTGGGGAGTGATGATTAAATATATATTTCTCCCTAGACAGAGCCTGCAGGTGGATGCTGGGGTGGTGGTGGGCTGAAAGGGCGGGCGGTGATGCTTACGCAGAGCAACATCAGCATTGACGAGCCAAAGGGGGAGAAGCGAAATTCATGCATTTAAATAACCTGCTCAATAGAGAGGGTGCGCTTGTGGGATGGTCTGGAGAGAGAGGCGTATCACGTGTGTATATGGCAGTGAAGCTCGAGTTGACTGCCTGAACTAGCTCGCAGGCGTCGCTTCATTTCAGTCAGACAACTCACATTTGAAATGTTTATTACAAGCAGAACGTAGTTAGATTTGTTTGGCGTCTAGGCTCTGACCTCACCACTCCCCGCGGATATGTTTACATGAGATATTGGGGAGTGATGATTAAATATATATTTCCCCCCAAAACTGCACGGATTAGGAGCCGGACGCTTCTGACATGGGGATCTACTATGTGTGGGCCTGGCACCACCATCGTGTGGCCATTCCCCATGAGCACCTCGGCTACAAGGGGAATATACTATCTGGTGAAGCTACTATGTCTGGGCCTGGCACCGCCGCCGTGTGGCCATTCCCCACGAGCACCTCGGCTACAAGGGGAATATACTATCTGGTGAAGCTACTATGTGTGGGCCTGGCACCGCCGCCATGTGGCCATTCCCCATGAGCACCTCGGCTACGAGAGGAATATACTATCTGGTGAAGCTACTATGTGTGGGCCTGGCACCACTGCCGTCTGGCCATTCCCCATGAGCACCTCGGCCATGAAGGAAATATTCTATCTAGTGAGCAGCAATTCTCCTGTAAGCGCATTGCTGAATGAATACTAACCCAGCAAACCACCTGATATGCGATAATAGAATTAAACAGCGAGGTAGCTACCACATTTTATAGATGCATTTAGAGGGAACAGAAGCTCATGAGCTTTTGTTCAGACAAGATCTCCTTCTTGTGGAGCCTGATGTAGCGTTGGAAGGTTGAGGATGACCAGCGGCCCAGGGATTTTAGCGTTGATGTAGGCAGAAGGAGAGCTGCAGTTGTAGCTGCGCCGATTCTCAGGGAGAGAGGGGAATAGTGTTCTGGGGAAAGACCGCAGCTCAGGAAGAGGTCGCGCAGCTTTGAGGAGAACCAAGATCTCGTCATGGGTTTGCAACCATCGGTGATGAACAGCGGTGCTGACTGAAGGGTCGGAGAGCGATGTTGCAGGAATTTCATCATGGAGGAGAAGGGACAAAAAGAAGTGTTAGTCTTGGCAATGATAATTTGGGTGCCTTGGCGAGATCTATCAGACTTTGAGGGTTTCAGAAATATAGAGTACATGTGATCTTCTATGGTTAAATCAGAGAGAGTGAGATTGTGCTGAGGATTAAAGGAGAGAGATCTGATCGTATATTCACCACACCTGAGAAACCCAAAGAAAGCCATTAGCAGAACCGCTTCCAAAAGAACATCAATGTAAGGTGAAAAACACCCTTGTCTTAATCTTGACACTAATTTATGCACCAGTGAAATGGTGAGAGGCAGTCTTTTATCATTGCCTGGAGGACGTGCCTTTTTGAGGCCGTTGAGGAGCAGCTGGATGGAAGGATTCCCAAGAAGACTCTGGGATGCTGGATCATGGCATCTTAAGTGGAACTGAATCCCGGCTAGCATGGCTTTTATACTTTGCATTTGAAGATTGCGGGACTCAAATGAAAATACAATAAATGCACAAACTACTGAAATGTCTACTGGTACAGGACTAAGGATGAGGTTGGCACAGAAGGAAGAGAAGAAATACCAAGCTGAATCATATGCTTTAATGGTACTTTTTGCTAAACCAAGTCTCATGTATTTGGAGGCAAAGGACAGGAGATCCTGCAGAGGCTTGGACGTACTTAATCTAGAGTCATCTGACTGAATGGCGGGCACGGCGTGCTTGGCCTGGGGACACATAATTTTGAACTCCTGAAATTTAAAGCGGGAGAGAGCATCAGCTACACAATTTTCGTTCTCATACAGAGCAGTGGATTTGGATTCGTCACGAAGGGACTGCATTTCAGGTGGCCAGACATCTGCGAACCATTCATTATTGTAAAACCCCCCAAAACCAACGGAAGGGGCCGCATCTGTGAAAAACTGGAGGGAATCTGAAGACTCCACGAAGTCATTGTAAAAGAAAGAAATGCCGTTCCATTCATCACATAGCAAGCCCCAGAAAGGCAGATCCGAGCGACAGCCTTCATCTAAAACTACGATGTCACTAAGATTTGGAACGGAATTCGCCAAATCTAGCAAGCGTGATACAAAAGAACGACCTTGCGGAATGATGCGCATAGCAAAGTTAAGGTGGCCTAATAGAGATAAAAGATCTCTTTTAGAGTAGAAAGCAGCGGTAGACCAGGATTTGATAGCTTCTCTGATGCGAGTCAACTTGTCTTGTGGCAGAGATGCTTGCATTAGCATGCTATCAAGGGTGATGCCGAGAAATTCTAAGCGCGTGCTAGGACCTATTGTTTTCTCTTCTGGAAGAGGTACGCCTAACTCATCGAAAAAGGCTTTTGACTATGGAGATGCTGCGAGCTGGTGGGGATGAGGGAAAGTCAACTACCAAAAAATCGTCTAGGAGATGCAAGACGAAAGGGAGTTTGCAGGTGTGGTAGAGGATCCAGCATGATGCTTCTGACAGGGTGTCAAAAATGCGAGGGCTACTGCTGCAACCAAACGTCAATTTAACCGAGAAGTACAACTTGGAACGCCATTTTACACCGAAAAGATGCCATTGCGAGGGATGTAGTGGCATGACTTTGAAGGCATCTACGATGTCTGCTTTCCCCAGCCATGCACCAACCCCTGCTGACTTAATCATTTGCACAGCATTATCTACAGAGGCATAGAACAAGGAAAAGGGCTCTTGAGGGATTAAGCTAGTTATACTCGGAATGGAAGAATTATGAGGAGCTGAGTTTGAATATTTCCTGGTAGCGACACCTATTGGGCTTACTCTGAAGATGGAAAAGGGGGATTTTGACAATGGACCGATCATGTAGCCCTTTTTCACCTCTTTTGCTAGGAGCTCATCTACCATTACTGGCTCCTTGAGAGCAGACTGCAGGTTCTTAAAGACATGGGTTGCTTTTGGGAGCCAGCAAAGACCTGCTAGGAATCCTTGGACTAGCCCAGTAATGAGATAATTGACAAAGCATCTGTTAGGGTGATTTGAAAGAGCTTTGGAGAGAGCTGGAACATTCACTGGAGTCGAAGGATGCTTCTCGTTTATTTCCCCGATTTTGCAGGACGAAGCCTCCGGGGACACATGGAGCGTGGGTGGCTGTCTCCACACCGGCTGTCTCCACACCTCCACACCACACCTCCACACCAGCTACAAACATGCATACATTTACAATTAGGATAAGTACAAACATTCTCATTGAAATTAATGCAGGTAGGGGTCTTGAATCCTGAAGGAAAAAATACCTGTCGCTTTGGAGGATGATTTACCGGATTTAACACCGGATTTTTTGGCTGAGGCTTCGGGGTAGACAGATCTTGGAAAGCGGTTCTTGGACAGAGGGAGGTTGTGTGGGAGAAGGATCCACAGATCGAGCAGGCTAGAGTTTTATGCCCAGTAAAATGTCTGCTGATTAGGGGTAGGTCAACTACGGACCAATCCAGTCTCTGATTGAATTTCTGAATGTACATGGTGGCTTTGGCAGAGAAAGACTTGTGGTATTCATAAAAGAGAGAACCACCATATGAGAGGCCAAGGTCTGAGATTATAGCCAAATATGTGTCAAGTTCTTCCCTGCGTTGCAGATATATTTCGCATATGGTGTCTCTGAAGACACCAAAGGCAACATTGAATTCTGCCATAGTTAGAGTTTTTGATAGTCTTGGATCGCTATCTTTGAGAACTACGGAAAAATCCCCGCAATCCACAAATCTTTTGTCGGCTGATTCGGAACCGCATAACAGGATCTTCACCAGATTGACGTCCTGGCCTGTTAGAATTTGATTCCTGAGGGAATCAGGAATTGCAGCTGCAGGTGGCAGAAACCGAGAGCCCATTGTTGGAGCTGGAACTGCAGTTCCCAGAGTCCTTTGGGGTGTGACGTCAGCAGGGAGCGGGGCAACGAAAGCCGTGTCCGAAGTTGATGCGGATGGGCCCGTGTTGTTAATGTTATGAGCGGAGGAGTTCGCGATTTCCAGGGAGTGGATTCTGGAATTCATAACATTGAGTGCCGATTTCAGTTCAAGAAGAGATGACAGAATGGCTGCTTCGTTAGAGGTGCCGGGCTGTGACTGCCTAGGTCTTTTAATGGGAATATTGACCGCGGGTCTTGGAGCGTCTGGTTGAGGAGCGGAGCGCCTCTTTGCCACAGCTTTACCTTTGGAAGGAGGATTAGCGGCACCTGAGTTTAACTCTTGGGCACCGGCGGAGTTTTCTTGACTTTGGAGGTAGTTGAAGAGTTCTTCGTGGTTGAGGCCGGATGGAACTGGGATGTTACGGGCGTATAATGCCTCGAGGATGCGGTGCACCGGCCATCCGGCTAGTCGTTTGCGGCTGGTGCGGGAGCTGCGACGCAGACGAGGGGCATCCGATTCATTCCCGGAATTAACCTCGGCAGACTGAGCCTGGGTTTCAGGAATGACCCCGAGACTCACTCCCCAAGATGGAGATAGTGAGAGACATAGCGATCAGCAGAGCCAGAAGGTAATGAGCAATTATAGCAGTGTCTATGATTCTGAGAAGCGCTGAAAGAGCGGGCGGTGATGCTTGCACAGAGCAACATCAGCATTGACGAGCCAAAGGGGGAGAAGCGAAATTCATGCATTTAAATAACCCGCTCAATAGAGAGGGTGCGCTTGTGGGATGGTCTGGAGAGAGAGGCGTATCACGTGTGTATATGGCAGTGAAGCTCGAGTTGACTGCCTGAACTAGCTCGCAGGCGTCGCTTCATTTCTGTCAAATATCAGGCATAATGTTATTCCATCTGATATGTCCATCCCTAGTCAACAGCTCACGTTACCATAAATAATAATACATCTTGATCTTTACTGAGAGAACAGAATTGTGTGTCTTAGAGCCACTCATTTATGATAAAACGCTCATCTCTTTAGCTACATGGCAACCTTGAGTCTGGAGGGGAGGGGGTGGCGGATACGACTCGCCGCAGTATTTTGAATTTGAGTGTGGTAACCGTTTTTGGTCACATTCTTACAAATGGTGCCTTTAAATGTAAATAAGGAGGGGGAACAAAGATAACTGAGGAAAGGAACTTGGGGACCAACAACGCCACCCGGGGACTTGAACCCCAGGATATGAAAACCAAATTCAATTAAAGCGGCAAGCAGCGATGAACGGGCCCTCGCAGTCCACGCATATCGGGGCATGCGGCTGTCGATGCATGCTGCCGCCAGGCTCGTCAACGCAACAACTTCCATTGAGCACGTTTTTCCTATGATTTGGTGGGCTGCTCCTCCTGCTGAAATCAGAAGGACTCCCTGCAATCTACACAAAGAACAAATAGTGAGAGGAGTACAGTGTTTGACCCTATAGACTGCTAAACAGCATTATAGCTTTAAATACTGACTGTTAACCACACTAAATAATTCGAACTTTAAACTATAATGAGCGTGGTCAGAATCACAACAAATAGACGAGTTGCAAAATCAGCATTACAAACAAAATATTCATCATTCAGTCCGCACAATCCAAATGTATCTGCAGTGCAAGCCAAGTGCAGCTAACTACTACTGAGACACAGGCTACCAAGCTTACTCAAACTCACAACATATTTCCATGTAAAATAACACAAACTGCAAAAGTGATCAAATTATCCATAACTACAAGCAGAAACCACTTACATTTCCTCAAGAACGCACACATCATCAGAGAAACACACAGGAAGTCCATGCAGCCTTTCACGGTCTGCTCACTGACTGATCTGCTGCATTTCAGTGTGACTGAGCATGTCCTGACTTGTTCACTTGCACAAGTACAGGGTGCTGTTGCACCTTTACCTGTAGAGTTTTCTTACAGTTTCTGTGGCTGCACACATGCTGAAGCAATAACAGAGCCAAAGTTGAAAATGTCTCCATAAAAAGAATGGGGAAAATGCCTCCCAAACTCCTGCCATTTTTGAAAGAAAGCTAACTCAAAATCACACAACATATTTCCACGTGAAATAACACAAACTGCAATAGTGATCAAATTATCCATAACTACAAGCAGAAACCATTTACAGTTCCTCAAGAATGCACACATCATTAGAGAAACACACAGAAAGTCCATGCAGCTTCACACGGTCTGCTCACTGACTGGTCTGCTGTGTTCAGTGTGCCTGAGCATGTCCTGACTTGTTCACTGCTCGTTGTCTTTGTACCACTAGAGGATTAGCTGTTGCACCTTTACCTGTAGAGCTTTCTTACAGTTTCTGTGGCTGCACACATGCTGGAGCAATATCAGAGACAAAGTGGAAAATATCCTCATAAGAATAAATGGGAAAACGCCTCCCAAATAATACACACCCATTATAAAATCAGAAGATGGCCTAAAAATC
>CAEMYA010001770.1:12785-43195 GCA_903131615.1 Diplodus sargus | reverse complement strand
ACCTAATTTTATATACTTGCCAATTTTTTTAATCTTTCAAATTTGGCTCAGTGGTCAATGACACATGTTTCTGTGGTATGACAAACTCATAACACAAATTTATTTTTGCTTTACACGGACTTTAAAGTTATTAGAGAGGAGTGTTGGACAGTAAACTGATGATTATGTAAGGAGTGCTGAGAAAACACTGAGAACTATTAGTAAACAGGAAGTTGATCATTTCACTGTCAGTAAGGACATGGATTAATCATTAAAGTAAAACTGTAGATCTATGTAGCTGAAATATTATGATTTCTGTGTGAAGTAGAAGAGGCAGAAAGAGGAAGAGGGAGAGTGAGAGCAGCAGCAGAACGAGGAATGGGACGAAGAAGGAGAGCAGGCAACAGTGACACCGCATCACCACTCCATTCTCGGTCCCTACAACACAGCCCTCATTATTCGCTTTCTGGACACACTTCATGACACAGTAGTTTGTTGTCATCTGGGATAATGTCAGTTTCCATCGGGCTGCTCTGGTCCGGGACTGGTTCACCAACCATGATAGATTTATTGCACTCCACTTGCCACCATACACCCCATTTTTTAATCCAATTGAGGAGTCCTTTTCAGCATGGGGCTGGAAAGTTTATGACCATCAGCCACATGCCCGCATGCGTCTTCTCCAAGCCATGGAAGAGGCATGCGACGACACTGAGGTCCATACAGGGTTGGATACAGCATGCAAGGCGATATTTCCCCCGTTGCTTGGCAAGGGAGGACATTGTCTGTGATGTGGATGAGGTGATGTGGCCAAATGCCAACAGGAGACAGGATCCACCGTGTAAATGTCTTCCAATCATTCCCTTACAACACTAGGTTTTGTAGAACATTCTAGTTGTACCATGTCTTTGTGTTTTTTTCACTTTTGCAAAAACCTGAAAAAATGTTTTGATTCCGAAGCATTTCCATTTTGTTTTCATGTGTCTAGATCAACTGTAGTGGATCAATCTTTCACAATCTTTCTTTTTTGCATAAAGCACATCCGTGTGTTGTTGCTGCTGCTAGGAAAGAGTAATTCAAAGGTGCGTGTGTTTGATGCTAAAAACAGTTTTGAAATGGGATTGTTAGATTTTGTTTCAAGAGTTTCATATTGCCGTACAAGTTAGGAGTTTATTTCCATGTGCTGTGTCTTACTTGGCATGTATGTTAAGTTATGACACAGTGAGCCAAAACTGGGTGATACCAACATGTATGTATATTTGTGTCATCGTTAACACTTCAAAATCACCAAAGACATTTGATGTGAGGTTGCATATATATCTATTTATATATATATATACAAATATATTTATATGCAGATGAAGGAGACCTGTTTCTGTGTGTGGCTGATAAACCAAAGTGACCATGCTAAAGAGAAGTGGTAGGTTGAACCTGATAAGGTCATGACCAGAGCTCTAAAGGAAAACCTTAGAACTAAACGTAAACAGGGAAGTTGGTTTGCTGCTTCTGTCAACAAGTCCTCCACACAACTCTCTGAGACAAAATGTCCTCTTCATGTGTTCCTCAACTGTGTTCACTGTCCATGTATTGACTATTTTTTCTTTTACTGATCTCTTTCCTTCAGTTACGCTTTGTTAACAGATCATCCAAATCTTTACCTCCTGTGACTCAGTTTCTTTCACATACTGCCCTTTTCTGACTTTGAGCCCCTGCACCTCTATAATCATGTGCACGGCCCTGCACTTCCTTAAGTTGGTTTTGAAGTTGTTGTTAAACGCAAGATCTTAAATTAAGTTGAATCAAGGTCATGCAACATAAAGTTCTCGATATTGAGAGTTTGTTCCTGTTTCTTAGAAGTGTTGCCAGCCGTTAGACACCCAGACTGTCACATCTGCATGATAAACTTTGGATGCACTTTGGTGAGTGTTTGTATGTGAAGCTGTTAGACATTCTTAGAATTGTACAGAGGAACAAAAAGCTCCTCTGAGTACAACACTTTTAATATAAGCTCACACTGAAGTGTGTGTGTGTGTGTGTGTGTGTGTGTGTGCGCGTGTGTGTGTGTGTGTGTATCAAATGAGACATAGAGAAAAGTAATGTGCTGCTAATGAAGTATAAAATGTTTATCCCTAACATTGACTAGATTACTTCTAGTTTCAGTTGGTTCTCACTGGGCCTAATTTGAATGAGGTAGGCCTAACTGACAACAGAATGGAATCCCAACTGTTAACTGTCAATGCTAATGTTAGCTTAACTTAGCTGACTGTTAAAGCATAGCATGAGCATGCAAATTAATCAAAAATACGTGAAGGAGATGGGTTTTCAGGGTTTTCCAGTTCCTTTTCATGTTTTTGTTACAGACACGTCCCCTCCATTTCTTAGTAGATGAATGTTCTTCAGTACCTTGGATGTAGATTGTTAGCTAGCAGAGCTAGCAGAGCTCCTGGTTTTGTCCTTGTGTCTGCTCCTCTGGTCATTATTTGTCCACTGTAATCCTTTCTTGTCTTCATTTCTGATTATTATAATTTTTTTTCCTTTTGAGGTTGTATTTGCCTTCTTTTTCCTTTCTTGTTGCGTGTAAGTGTAACAATTACGCATTTGACTCTGTTTTAACAACAGATACAATAATTGAAGAGCTCTTGTAAAACATGACTTCTGTTTTTCTGATGCCAAGTAACTCTCTCTCTCTGTCTCTCTCACTGTCTCTCTCTCTCTCTCTGTCTCTCTCTCTCTGTGTCTCTCTCTCTGTCTTTCTCTGTCTCTCTCTGTCTCTCTCTCAGGACACAGATGAAGCGGACTATGTCAACAGAGTGATTGAGATTCAAGCATCATGAAGGAGAAGAGGAAGACTTCATGTTCACCTAAATGGAATATTTCTCTGTTTCATCATTGGTTTGTGTAACATTGAGCTGATTTGTTGCATTTTAATCTGAATCCTTTTTTCTGTACATTCTTACAGCTTGTTTTAATGCAGCAATGAATCATAGTAATGATCATATGAATGTAAACTCATTCTACAGAGTTACTCTCGCTGCCACAGAGGTAACAGAGGTCATGTTCTCATGTTTTGGAGTCCCCTGATGTGAACTTTACCTTCTGTGACCAACATTTACACTTTTTAAGGATCCTCAAAGGTCTTTAAAGTTGACTTTTCCTTCATTGTTCATGAGGTTTTCACACCGCGCACAAAGAATGACACAAACAGCCTTTTTTACTACAATAAGTTTATATTACAGCTGTAGTTGATCGTCACATGTTTGCTTTAGCTACCTTGTGTGTGATTATGTAAATATAGTCTCATCATTATTTGATCTGTATGAAGGCGCTTGTCACTAATTACTCAAGTCTCAAAGACTAAAGTAATAAGAAATAAATTAGAAAGTATCTTGTGTTTGTAAGGGTTTGAACATTTGATTTGAAATAATTGGATCACTGTTGATGCAGATCAATCAGTGCTGTTGTTAATTGTCATGTTTGTCTGTGCTGAAGGAATGACTTTAATAAAACATGAACTTCTGGCTCTGAGTCTCTGTCTGAGCTCTGATTAGCTGTGAGCTTTTTGTACTTTAAGCCATGAGTGGTTCATACACCAGCAGCTGGTCATGGTGACAATCTAAACTGCTCCTATTCACAACTCCTCTGATCTAAATTCATCACTAGTCACCATCACAGACATGAACAGTGATGCAGATTTTTGTGTTTGTGTTGGAGCTTTTAGAATTCATAGTTTGTGTCAAAATCATCTGATATCTACGGTGGCCCAGAGGTGTCAGGACAAATACAAAAGCCACAACACGAATACAAAAGCCACAACACAAATACAAAAGCCACAACACGAATACAAAAGTCACAACACGAATACAAAAGCCACAACACGAATACAAAAGCCACAACACGAATGCAAAAGCCACAACACGAATACAAAAGTCACAACACGAATGCAAAAGCTACAACACAAATACAAAAGCCACAACACAAATACAAAAGTCGCAACACAAATACAAAAGCCACAACACAAATACAAAAGCCACAACACAAATACAAAAGCCACAACGGAAGTGACCAAAACGGAAGTGAACGGCAGCGGATGTTGACAATGCAGCGGATGGTTGCTGCCATTTTAGGACCCGTGTGCCGGCTGTCTCTGGGCAACACAGAGTCCAACTTCGTCGCAGACTTTTTTCCAGGCTCTCTCCTGTTTTGTCCAAGTCTCTGTGTATCTGGTTCTGTCGCGGAGCTCCTGAGCTCCGGTCTCTATATGCGTATGGAGTGTGGTAGTATAGTACGGAGCTAACGAGCTTCGGGGCGCCGAGCACGGAGCATTAGCTCCAGTTAGCACAACAGTACAACAGCAGGCTTTTCTCGCTTGTTGTGTCGTCCCGAGCCGGGGCTGCAGCGCCGATAGCAGCGCTCCGGTCTGCTCCCCGAGCTCTGTGCCACCATACCGCTGTACACGCATACAGAGACTGGACAATAAAGCAGAGCGCTTGGAGAAAATCAGAGAGGAAGTTGGACTACTTGCTAAGTTATGAAAATATGTGTCTGTTACTTAATTACAGCGGTCTGTTGTACTTTACTATGAACCACAGTAGCACAATCACAGCCGACTTTCCCCACATACTGACTTGTTGAGTTTATTCGCTTTGACTCTAAGGAGTGTTGCAGCTTCTGCATTCGTGTTGTGGCTTTTGTATTTATCCTGACACCTCTGGGCCACCGTAGATATCCTCAAAAAAGGCTGAATATCTCAGTATAACAACCATCATGAAGGTCATATCATTACTAGATGCAAAAGAAATAGAATGATTTGTTAGTTCAATGTTGCTGAAAATGCAAATGTCAATATTATTATAATTTATTATCATTATTCAGTCAAACGTTCTTGGCTACATGAGGCTCGATGTCATTCTATCATGTGTGTATGGTTTACATGTGGAGACGACTGCTGAATTAGAAGCAGTCATAGAATTTTGTGGTTGACGAATTAAAGTTATTAAAGAGGAGTGTTGGACAGTAAACTGATGATCATGTACAGAGTGCTGAGGAAACACTGAGAACTTTTAGTAAACAGGAAGTTGATCATTTCACTGTCAGTAAGGACATGGATTAATCATTAAAGTATAACTGTAGATCTATGTAGCTGAAATATTATGATTTCTGTGTGAAGTAGACGACTTAGACATGTAAAGTTTCAACTCACTCATTTTATGATTTAACATGAACACTGTTAAAGACTGTGTGCTGCAAACACAAGAGACCAAAACTGGGTGGAACCAACATGTATGAAACCATCTTTGTCTCATTGTTAACACTTCTGACTAACCAAAAGCATTTGGTGTGAGGTTGCATTCAAATAGATATGCAGATGAAGGAGACCTGTTTCTGTGTGTGGCTGGTAAAGTGACCATGCTAAAGAGAAGTGGTGGGTCATGAACAGAGCTGTGAGAAAAACCTGAGAACTTAAAGGAAACAGGGAAGTTGGTTTGCTGCTTCTGCCAACAAGTCCTCCACACAGCTCTCTGAGACAAAATGTCTTCATCATGTGTTCCACAACTGTGTTCACTGTTGATGTATTGACTCTTTATTCTTTGACTGGAACACTTTCCTTCAGTTACGCTTTGCTAACAAATCATCCAAATCTTTACCCCCACATCCTCCTTTGTCCCTCTGATGTGTGTCTATGTCTACATCTGATATCTACTGATCACCAAAGTCATGACTACATGTGATCAGTACATGAAGTTGTCATGGTGCTGTGGTTTCTGTCTCCTTTAATTTGTGTTTTATGTGTTTCCTGGGTTTTTATTTGTTTTAATCTTTGTTGTGTTTCCCTCCTGTGTTCCTGAGCTCCTCCTCAGCCTGATATTTCCTCTACACCTGCCCTGCATCAGCTTTATTAGTCCTGTCCTGTTCCCAGTGTTGTTCTCAGCCCGTCAGCTCCTTCCTGCTCTCTTGCTTCCTCCACTCATTCCCCTCACCTGTGTTTCTCCACCTCTCTCCACCTGCACCTCATCCCCTTGTTACTTTAGTTTTGATTCAAGTCCAGTCATTAGTTTAGTCTTGCCTGCCTGCTTTAAGTCTTCTGTATTTGGCTCCAACTTTTCTGACCCAGTGTGAAAATGTTATTTTCTTGGTATTTGTTGAAATATGTTTAATGTCATTGTTAGTAATAAATTATCTACTAAAGTAGTAGTTAAGACATACAGGCTTCAATAAATCTCCTGATCAAAATCGTATTCAAGAATAAATCATCTGAATTCTGATGAGCTGAAGACTTCCTCACTCACAGTGTGTGAACAGGAAGGACTTCTCTTATCTTTGCAGTGTTTTAGTCGTGTGAAACCAGAAGTCTGTTTGCTTTTATACTACAACGTCTTCGTCGGGACGTCTGTTACTGGGTCTGTTGGAACTCTGCTGACACAAATTATCAGATTTTTAAAAGACAATTATTTCTCCGTTTGAGCTGCAAGTTGATTTGGTAAGGTCACATGTTACTGCTTTTTATTTTTTCAAATGTTTAGATATTCCTGCTTTAAAAGATAAAACATGACACATTTTATTTGTTGGTACACAAATTAGAAGTTGCTTAAGTGACATTTTATTACATCTATGATATCAATCTAACTCACACTGGTACACTTTTGGTTTTCAAATCCAGGTGATGAGTGTCGTGTCAGTCCTGTGTGTGAATATGGTGACAGCCAACATGTTGCTGAGCCTCTTCTTTCTCTCAAGTGAGCTGTTTGTTCACTCACTTTTATTTGGAGACATTGATTATTTACAGTTTAGACAGCATACATCATACTGTTGCTTGGTTTATCATCAATTTATCTTCCACATTTTGTTAATCGTGATTCTGGTTTACAGGTGCTTTGGCTGTTTGTATGAAGAGTTCAGGCCTCTTGATTACTGCACAAAAGAAGATGGAAGCACTGAGTGGATCTTGTTTGCAAATCCCATGTAACTTTAGACCTGAATCAGAACAAAAGTTTGACAGCAGCAGAGAAATCTTTGGAGTGTGGATTAAGAGTGACTCAAGATTTGAACAGAATCCTAGCAATGTGATTTTCAACAGTAGTCGGTCAGCTAACACGTATCCAATGAGTATTACTGGAAAGCTGAGAGAGAAAAACTGCACCACTTTATTTTCCCGTTTAATCACTAGTTACACAAACACATACTACTTCAGGATTGAGAGCAGCCCATTCAAGGCAACAGCTTCTTGTGATCCTCTTCAAATAAATGTTACAGGTAAGAAAGTTTAGTTTCTTTCAGTCTGTCTATATTGTTATTGTTCAGAATAAAAATACTTTTTCCACACTGTACTGGATTTAAGTTTGATTGAATTTGACATTAAAGTTACTAAAAGCTTTTCACTTTATGCAGTTTCAATAAAGAAGTGTGAGATTATATGTGAGCTGTGTTTGGAAATGTGTTTTTGTAATTTCTAGGTTATTATAAAGAGTAAAATCTGTGTTTGATTTGAACCTACAGATTCTCCTCGTCGCCCCACAATTGAGATCTCAGGTGATCTGAAGGAGAAGGAGTCTGTCACTATAACCTGCTCAGCTTTCACTCCCTGTCCACACTCCCCTCCTAAACTCACCTGGAATCTCCAACAAGACTCTCACAACAAAATAGAGGAAAACACAGATGGAACCTTTACAACTAAAATCCAGGAGACCATCACTCTGTCAGACCAACATGATGGATACAACATCAGCTGTTCTGCCACATATCCTGTGAATGAAGGAAAAGATGTCAAGGCAGCAGAGGAGACAAAGACTCTCAGTGTTTCATGTAAGACAAGCAGAGTTTGTTATTGGATCCTGTCAGCACATGATACAAATAAAGGATCTTATTCAGGCTCTGATGTTACTCTCATATCTCACATCTCTGTCACATTTTCCTCAGATGCTCCTAAAAACACCTCAGTGTCCATCAGTGCATCAGCAGGTAGCTGGGTGAACCTGACCTGCTCCAGCAGAGCCAAGCCTCCCATCAGCAGCCTTACCTGGTTCAGGAGCAGCAAAGATGGACTGATGAAAGTAGCTGAAGGACACTTTTACAGCTTTAATGTGACCGATGGAGGAGATTATTACTGTGTGGCCACAAATTATCTCGGTAACCAGACGTCATCACAGATCCATTTGAATGGTTCAGGTAAATGTAGAACGGAACTGAATCTGCTCATTTAGTCTAACCTGCTCTCCTTGTTTTAGTTCCCTGTAAAGCTCTTTTAAATGCGTATGAAATGTATGAAATGATTTTATCCAAACAATGACTACATCAATATTGCTACGTGTTTACATCCAACCTTGTTTTTTTCAGTCACTGTAGTTTAATGTATTTCCTTTTTGTTGAACAGAGAACTCTGTAGTCTGGGTCTCAGCTCTTGGAGGGATCCTTGTCGTCATACTCATCTGCCTTGCAGTCTGTGTTTGGTGAGTATCACAAACCTTCATTCATGGAGAGGACACGGATAAAGATGTGATTAAAGTAAATGATTCTCAAACTCTATGAAAAGAAGGGGAACAAAAGTATTTTACAAGCTTTTCTGTCACCTAGCATCAACAAGATTCATTTATCTTCATCACTAATCTGTGCTGAGTGGAATTTAATCTGGATTTTTTTTTCCCACTCATGCACCTCAGATAATCCCATCAGTCCATCTACTCCTATTGTCCTTTTAACCTAAAACCTGCAGAATTGTTCATTATGTCTTCCAGGTGGTTTAAGACTAAACATCAAACTACTCAACAAACTGAGGTGAGTGAAGAAACTTCATTGCACAGTACTGAAATGTTTGTGTCACATCTGTTCACAGTGATTGTGTCTATTTTATGTCAAAATATTAATTTAACAGTACATAGAATCTGCCAAGTAACAGCAGATGTAGCTGCTAACTGAGTGAAGCTATTGACAAAGCTAACATTAGCTTCCTAATATATGACCTGTTTAAAGTGAAGAGCAGCAGCTGAGAGGGACAGACACATTCTCCAAGTCAAATATTCACTACTGACTGATCACCAGCATGACCAGCATATGTTGTGTTTTGAGTCCAATTTATCCAAAAAGCCATTTAGTGAACTTTAGTATCCAGCTGACAACATTTCTTGTTTGATTCACTTTTCAGAGTCAAATTTATGACGAGCTGGCTCCTCAGCTACCATCCAGCACAGCAGGAGAAAACATCCACTATGGAGAGATCGACTTCTCCAAGCGCAGACCTGAAGCGTCCTCTGACTCAGTGCAGGACAGTGGACAGCAGCAGGACACAGTGTATGCACAGGTCAATGTGTCCCAGCCAGCAAACACCTCCAGACAGACTGCTGACGGGCCAGAGGATCTCTACGCTCAAGTGAAGAAAAAATGAGTATTGTCTTGAGATCATATTTGTCTTGGATTTATAGTATAGATTCATTTTTTACATATGCAAGATGTTTTATGTCAGTTAATGCAGAAAAGACACTGGAGCCTGGACAAGAACATGTCATCTTCACTGCCTACAGTTAAATAAAGGGAAGCTCAAAACCTCCTCACCCTGCTGCTCAGATGGTTTTTTGGGTTATCTCATCATCATAATTTGTATTTATGTGCTGACCTCATGCAGCTGTTACCAGGTGATCAGTGATCTGTAGCTCAGATATGCACAAGAAAAAGTCCCAAAGCTCTAAATAGATATAAACACATTACCAGCACAAGATGAGTCTATTTCATTTCTAATGTTTGTGTGATTATTTTTTATGTTTTATTAGGGTCTGGGGGGAAAATTGACTCCGATTGGCTGCTGGGTGTCAATTAAATTATAAATAAATTATTTCATACAGGTTTAATTCGGAAAGCAGAGAATTTGAACTTGTAACTCAGCATATTTTTAATGATCAGCTTTATTCAGACAGACATACAGCGAGTGAACAACACCTTCTGTGTATCACCTGAGTCTCTGATCACAAACAGGCCTGGGGGACCAAAGGTTGTAGCAGAAGTAAGATAAAAAGAAATCAAAATGAAAAACTAAAAGGATTCAAATAAGTATGAAGAAATATGAAGGTGATACGTTGCAACAGATTTTTTGTGAGAATATTCGGATATGGAAAAAGTCCATTGTTTGTTAAAGCAGCCAGCTCCAAAAAGTTTGTCTTTTTATTTCTGGATTTAAACTGAGAACATAAAATTTGGTCAACATAATAAGCAAATTGATCAAATAGAACTGACACACAGAAAAGTTACTGTATTCCAGTAAAGTCACAGAAACAAAGGTGTAATAACAAAGAGTTGAAGTCTGTAACTCTGCACATGTGCACAACGACAACACTCTCTGGTCTGAAGTTAAACTAAATACATTCTAGCAGAATACACACCCGTTATTAAGATGAACATCTTATTCATATTTCTTAATATCCTCCTCTTAATATTCCTCCTAACTGTGAAATTTAACTGAGATATAAATGAATTAAATAAGTGATATCAGTTTATTTACTTGCTCTACACACTGACACATTGAGTCTACCTGCTGTTGAATAGTAGAGTGGCCCAAGAGTCAAATCCTGGAGACTCAGATTAATGATCACTGCAAAACAGTATCGCTACGTCCAAGGAAACTAGTGAGGATTGCTCCAGATAACCAACATCACTTTACTTTTAACAATATTAAAGGTCACAGTGTTATCGACATCATCAAAGCTAATTGTTAACCATAATCAGTATTTATTAGTTAGTCTCATTTAACTGTGGAATCTAGAAATCACTATCATCATCAGTGAATCTAGAAAAATCCCTGATATATTGACAGTGAAAGACTTTCTCGTTAAGGATGAATTGCATTAGTTCACTGATGAACCCAATTTAAAACATCTCATCCCTCCACAAGAACCAAACTACTTGTAACAGAACACACTCACATGGACAATGCCGCTCCTCTCGCCTGTCACTCACAGGTGAAATCAACTCGAACTGTCTCTCTGTTGCTCAGCAGATGGAGAGAAGCTCTCACAGTTAGTGAGCGGGCTTTGTTATGGCAGTATTGTGACGGCTTTATTAAACCTGATGAGAACAATGTTTTCCCTTCGGTGAGCATTTCCCCAGACTTCAAGGACTCTACAGGATCGCTCTTAAATAGTGGGAGTCCCTCTGAATTATCTTTTCAGGATGCAAATAGAAAATTGATGTATAAAATGTTTGTCAAAGTTTTGCATAGGGACAAACTGAATGGTAGAACTGACACTCCATGGAGAGCTCAACAATTAATGAATTTGAATATGTAAATTAGCTATACACTAATTGAATATAGGCTACCCAAATATACCCGCATCGGCTTAATTTTTCCTTTACTCCTACCACAATAAAACATTACACAATTAAAGTCTACATGAAAAGTAAAACATTTTCTATTAGAAGTTTCTTTGAAAGCGAACTTGAATATATGCAAATGAGCTAATTGAATATGCCCAAAATACACCCTAATGGGCTTATTTTTTCCTTTACTCCAATCACAATCAAACCTCACACAGTGAAAGTATGCATGAAAAGTAACATTTTTGTTTTACAAGTTTCTTGGAAAAATCAATTTTAAATATGCAAATGAGCTCGACCACGCCTAATGATTTATGGCCAAGAAGCCATAAAGTCACAAGGAGAAAAAACAGGGGCCAAATAACTAACACGTTCATGTCCATTCAGTAAGTTAACCTATGCATAAACACGATACATTTGAAGTCACTTGTCACACTTTGTTGCATCATGCTGATCTGAATGCACAGGTGCTGTTTCTGGCACCAGAACCAAAGAAAGCAACAAAAACAAGATGGATATGGTGCATAAAGCAGACAAAGGAGTTACTGGGTCCCAAGGTGTGTGACAACCTCCCCTTTATCCTTGCCAATTTAGGCTGTGATCTACATCTCGTCTATTTGGCATAGGAAAGGGAATGGCACTGAAAAAGTAAAGAATGACACTAGCTTTCTCGAACAAGCAAAGGTGTTCAGCCATTCACAGGAAAATGTGGGAAAAGTATCATCATTGCAGCAGGTGAAAAAGCTCTAGTATCACTGTATGGGGGCGAAAAAGATGAATCACTGGATATGCTGAGATACAGGCGATTCTGTGATAAAGTAACTCAGAACTCATCTCCAGTGGAACCTCAAACTCTCCCTCCAATGTCAACAGCTGCAAAGTTCCATAGTCTTCGGGTCTTTTACCAAATGATGGAGTGGAAAGGGGGAAGTGAACTTATGGACCCAAAAGACTGGGGGTGGCATGTTTTGGATGGGAGATTTATGCCAATAATGACCGATCAGCCTGTGGCACCACCAGAAATACTCGATGTAGTCCGCTGTAGTTGCAAGAAAGACTGCAGCACAAAAGATGCACATGCAGAAAACATGGACCCCTTGCACTGCCATTTGTGGAGAAAGTCACGGTACCAGCTGCACAAACTCACAGTTGCCTGATTTATCAGATGAATATGATCCAGAGGGGAAGAACTAAGCAAAGAACAAACCAGAAACTGATATAGGGGTGCCAGAACCAAGAGCCACAGAGAAGGGGTCGAGGACCCAGGCTGGATTAAAAGAAAAAAAAAAAAAAATTCAGAAGAAAAACTAAAAAAACTAAAATATAATAAAATTCACCAAATAACCCCTCCTCTCTTGTTGCATGACCCTGAAGACTATACCAGCAGGGGTTATTACCCTGGCAGGTACTACCAAGCCAGGCAGTTTTCAGGTTAGAGGCCAGTCTAAAAGCAGCATTGCCATCACCCATTGACAGTAGGATAAATGGATGAAGATTGGGCCAATGTATATGTCATACATATGAATGGTGTTTCTGCCTATGCAGATTAGGACATATTTAATAAGTATGGAGCTCATGTGCATTTTCAAATTCATTTCCAAAAGAGACTTGTAAAACAAAAAAAGTTACTTTTGGCTGTATTTTGGGCATATTCAATTAGTGTATAGCTCATTTGCATATTGAAATTCATTTTCAAAGAAACTTGTAATACAAAAAATGTTACTTTTCATGGATACTTTTATCATGTAAAGTTTCATTTTGATAGAAGTAAAGGAAAAAAATAGCCCCATTGCGGTGTATTGTTGTCTGGCCTTATAATCACAAATCTTGGATTGATGAGAATTTAACATATTTCCTCAACTAGGGTTTCTTAGGACTTTTAGTATGTTGTTCTGGACACCTCATAGAAAAGATCTAAGCTGCAAAAAATTATTTTACAATTAGTCTGTCGTAAAAGGTTACTTTGCCTGGACTATAGCTGCCACAGAGGTAACAGAGGTCGTGTTCTCATGTTTTGGAGTCCCCTGATGGGAACTTTACCTGCTGTGACTAACATTTACACTTTTTAAGGATCCTCAAAGGTCTTTCAAGTTGACTTTTCCTTCATTGTTTATGAGGTTTTCACACCGCTCACAGAGAATGACACAATCAGCCTGTTTTACTCCAATAAGTTTATATTACAGCTGTAGTTGATCGTCACATGTTTGCTTTAGTTACCTTGTGTGTGATTATGTAAATATAGTCTCATCATTATTTGATCTGTATGAGGGTGCTTGTCACTAAATCTTAAAGTCTCTATTATTACTGAAGTAATAAGAAATAAATTGGAAAGTATCTTGTGTTCATGAGGATTTGAAGATTTGATTTGAATCAGTGCTGTTGTTAATTGTCATGTTTGTCTGTGCTGCAGGAATGACTTGAATAAAACATGAACTTCTGGCTCTGAGTCTCTGTCTGAGCTCTGATTAGCTGTGAGCTTTTTGTACTTTAAGTCATGAGTGGTTCATACACCAGCAGCTGGTCATGGTGACAATCTAAACTGCTCCTATTCACGTGGTCATTCTATCAAGTGTGTATGGTTTACATGTGTAGACGATTGCTGAATTAGAAGCAGTCATAGAATTTCATGGTTGATGAATTAAAGTTATTAAAGAGGATTGTTGGACAGTAAACTGATGATCATGTACGGAGTGCTGAGGAAACACTGAGAACTTTTAGTAAACAGGAAGTTGATCATTTCACTGTCAGTAAGGACATGGATTAATCATTAAAGTATAACTGTAGATCTGTGTAGCTGAAATATTATAATTTCTGTGTAAAGTAGACGACTTATACATGTAAGGCTTCAACTCACTCATTTTATGATTTAACATGAACACTGTTAAAGACTGTGTGCTGCAAACACAAGTGAGCAAAACTGGGTGGAACCAACATGTATGAAACCATCTTTGTCTCATCGTTAACACTTCTGAATAACCAAAAGCATTTGGTGTGAGGCTGCATTTTTATGTTTTATATATATTTATATGTGACCAATATATATGTATGTATATATATATATATATATATATATATATATATATATATATACATGTATATATATGTATATATGTATATATACATATATATAAATGCAACCACACATGAAATGCCTGCGGTTATTTTGAAGTGTTAACGATGAGACAAAGATGGTTTCATACATGTTGGTTCCACCCAGTTTTGGTCACTTGTGTTTGCATACGTGTGTGTATGTATGCAGATGAAGGAGACCTGCTTCTGTGTGTGGCTGGCAAACCAAAGTGACCACGCTAAAGAGAAGTGGTGGGTTGAACCCGATAAGGTCATGACCAGAGCTCTGAGAAAAACCAGAGAACTTAAAGGAAACAGGGAAGTGGGTTTGCTGCTTCTGTCAACAAGTCCTCCACACAACTCTCTGAGACAAAATGTCTTCATCATGTGTTCCACAACTGTGTTCACTGTTGATGTGTTGACTCTTTATTCTTTGACTGGAACACTTTCCTTCAGTGCCGCTTTGTTAACAGATCATCCAAATCTTTACCTCCTGTGACTCAGTTTCCATTAAATTACCTGATGACTGCAGTATTTAACAGTCCCAGCTGGTGAGACGTCGGCTGTATGAGAAGCAGCTCTGTGTAAAGGTCCAATTTAAAAAGGCAAAACTAAAATATTTTATTTGTCTTATGAAACACTGTCTGTCTGTCCTGATGGTCTCACATCCTCCTTTGTCCCTCTGATATGTGTCTATGTCTACATCTGATATCTACTGATCACCAAAGTCATGACTACATGTGATCAGTACATGAAGTTGTCATGGTGCTGTGGTTTCTGTCTCCTTTTATCTGTGTTTTATGTGTTTCCTGGGTTTTTGTGTTTTAGTCTGTGTTGTGTTTCCCTCCTGTGTTCCTGAGCTCCTCCTCAGCCTGATATTTCCTCTACACCTGCCCTGCATCAGCTTTATTAGTCTTGTCTTGTTCCCAGGCTCTGTATGTGCCAGTCTCCTGATCAAAATCATATTCAAGGACAAGTCATCTTCTGCTTATTTAATTTTTGTTTTTATTTTATTTTATTTTATTTTATTTTATTTACATTTTTATTTATTTATGTATTTTTATTTTATGTATTTATTTATGTATTTATTTATCCTTTCATTATTTTCTAACTTTTATTTGTTTATTTTTATTTATTTATCTATTTATTCATTTTTCTGTTGCCTTTGTTTTTTACTTTCTGGGGTGAGGACAATCATGAGCTAACTGAAGTCATTTTGGTTTGGACAGTGGTTTATTTTCCTTCCTGTTTTGATATATATGTGAATACAGAGAGCACTTGTATGTTGTCTATGTTTTGCTTTGATAAAAATCAAGAAAATCTTTTTGTAAAAAAAAAAAACAAAGAAGAAGAAGTCATCTGCATTCTGATGAGCTGAAGACTTCCTCACTCACAGTGTGTGAACAGGAAGGACGTCTCTTATCTTTGCAGTGTTTTAGTCATGTGAAACCAGAAGTCTGTCTGCTTTTATACTACAACGTCTTAGTAGAGACATCTGTTACCGGGTCTGTTAGAGCTCTGCTGACATAAATCATCTGATGCTTAATTTGGTAAGGACACATTTTACTGCTTTTTACATCTAAACTTACACACACACACACACACACACACACACACACACACACACACACACACACACACACACACACACTTCGAGGATGAAAGAACATCAACGATTTGTTTAAAATGTGCTTTGAATAATATTTTGAAAAGGACCGTTTTCTTTCAAATCCAGGTGATGAGTGTCGTGTCAGTCCTGTGTGTGAATATGGTGACAGCCAACACGTTGCTTAACCTCTTCTTTCTCTCAGGTGAGCTGTTTGTTCACTCACTTTTACATTGATTCTTTACAGTTTGGACTTCATTTAGAAACAAAGCAGAAAGAGCAGACAGAGTAACTTCATCCAGCTGTTCATGTTAACAGAATGTTACGGTCACGGCTGGACTGGGACAAAAAAACGGCCCTTTTGTTTTTGGCTTAGACCGGTCCCTCATAATTAGCGGAGCACAAGCAAAAAAAAAAACATAACTTTTTGCCTGTAGGCTTATTAGAAATTTACAGTGTGTCATTACTTTAGAAGTCTATCAAATAATCATTGTGGAAAGCAAATGAGTAAATTTACTCAACACATAGTTCTACCTCCTCCTTCTCTATTTCAAGCATAATGTATCATCAACATCCTAAATCTCAGAGGTTTAGTGTCTTTTGTTCACTCCACCACTTTTGTCTGCTCTGTGTAGTTCAATTGATTATTTTATCCTTTTTATTGAAATCATCTCTAATATGTATTTTCTGAATTTCCCTGATATAGCAGCTCAATTCTAATTCTTCGGGTTAAAAGGTGCTCCCTCCTTTAAAAAGCTGAAACATTGTTATATTAAGCTAAAGACAGGGCTGCTTTATGAACTCATGCAAAGAAACTATGTCTTAAAAGCATTTAACAGTCTTACTCATCTGCATACCTTTTGCTAATAATACTTTTATACGTTTTTTACACTTACTTTAGTTCTTAAATTGTAAAGCTTTTACTTCTCATTTAGCAGTTTTAAATCTGTTTTTTAAAACATGTTTACCCACAGCATAGAGGGCTGCTACAAATTCAAACTACTATGCAGCCTTTCAACACACCTTTAACCTAAATATCTAAAATGCCATGATGGAGCCTGAAATGGACACTTGCTGCTCATCCAACACTTCTCGGCCTTGACCGTTTGCTATTTTGCCACGTTAACCTGACCGGACCTGAGCCCGCGGGTCCGGTCGGGTTTGTTCGGCTGGCCCGACACGTTGATAATGCTTCATATAATAGAGCTGCCGTTACCTCCATGACCTCACAGTCCCTGTTTTAACGTTATTACCTGCTTACCGGCTGTACTACACTGTCCCTGTCAGTCAGCCTGCATCTCTGGCTGCTCCTCTCCTGCCCGCTGCTGCTGTCTTCACCTTCAACCTGCTGTTGCTGGTTCACTGCTGTCTCAGATGACGTGGAGGCTACAGCAGCTTCTCCAGCGCCAGATCTCTTGCACATCTTTCTCTTTAATTGCTCCATGTTGTCACTCCTCGCGCTTAATACTTTGAAACTAGCAGAAGTAACAGGAGACAGTGCAGGAAGGGGTGGGGCCACTGTCGTACTATATCCTGATTGGTTCAGTCCACTGTCTATATTGAAGATGGACCAATGGGCCGCCTCCTTTAAACTTTCCACTTAGAAAAAAAAAAAGAGGAGGGCTGATCAACTAATTTACAGGTAACATACTGTACTCAGATATTGATATTAATGGTCATTTTGTATGTCAAGTGATTGACTTTAACAGGATTATTTTGACTGTCACTAATGTTTATGGATATAACAGTAAAGTAGAGAATGAGATCCTGTTTGACACCATAGAACACAAGTTATTGATATGGTTAGACAAGTTGCCAAAAAAATACTAATGTAGAGTTCATGTAGCTCTTCATGCAAAGATTTGATCTGATAGATATTTGGAGAGAAACATTTCCAACTGACAGAATATACACATGGTCTAACAAGACGGGATCCTCCCAATCTAGAATTGATTATTAGCTCATTTCCAGAGGTCTTAAAGAGAATACAGCAACACAAATTCTGGCTACACCGTTAACAGATCATAAAGCTATACATATTATCATCCCTCTGTTCCCCTCTGCTTGTCATAACCGTTCTTCATTTTGGAAATTGAATAGTTCAGTTTTAATTTATGAAGATGTAAAAGCTGAAGTTAAAAGACTTATTCAGAAATATTGGATTGAGGCTCAGATTGTTAACAAATACTGTATCAAGTGGGAACTTGTGAAATTTGCTAAGTACTTAAACAGACAGTGTGTAACTTAAATTAGTTTTGGATGCTGTCATAGACGAATCACAATCTGGATTCATGAATAATAGATACATATCTGATAACACCAGATTGGTTTTAGATTTGTTAGATTATTCTGAATTAATCACTGATAACAGTTATATTCTGTTCTTAGATTTCTACAAAGATTCGGTTTTGGGCATTTCTGAAGTAAAGCTATTTGAACCTTATATGCTAATAGTAACTGTTCAATTAAATTGCGTTCTGGCAAGACTCCACGTTTTGACATTAAATGAGTGAAATCAAGTGCTCTGAAAGGCATCACAGTTGCAGAAAGAGAAATTGTCACCAGTCAGCTTGCAGATGATACGACTATTTTTTTAAAAGACTCTACTCAGGTACCTCATGCTCTAAACATAATCAGTGTGTTCTCTAAAGCCTCTGGACTGTACTTAAATGTAAACAAATGTGAGTTAATGGCAGTGAAAGACTCGGCTGCTCGCTCAATATCAAACATCCCTGTCA
Organism: Diplodus sargus; assembly: GCA_903131615.1. NCBI lineage: Eukaryota > Metazoa > Chordata > Actinopteri > Spariformes > Sparidae > Diplodus > Diplodus sargus. The sequence continues at coordinate 24,508 of CAEMYA010001770.1, read as the reverse complement.
AAGACACAATAATATATTTGGGAATCTCCATCACTAAAGATCAGAAAGCTAGGAATGATTTAAATTTTACCCCGGTTATACAAAAAGCTCAAAAAAGATTTAATCTTTGGCTCCTAAGAGATCTTTCTTTAAGAGGTAGAAGGTTAATAACAAAAGCAGAAGGAATAACTAGACTTACTTACGTTGCCCTCTCATTACATATTGACAATAAAACCATCAAATGCATAGATCAGATGTTATTTAATTTTTTATCGGGAAATAAAATGCATTACATAAAAAAGTCTGTTGTCATAAACACATGGGGGGCTACATTTTTTGGATTTTGATTCTTTGAACAACACCTTCAAGATTAATTGGATCCAACAATTCCTGAAAAAAAACAGACTCAATATGGAATTGTATCTCCAATTATGTTTTTTCTAAAATTGGTGGTTTAAAATTCCTTTTAGTGTGTAACTATAACATTCAAAAGATTCCTGTTCGCCGTTCCAATTTTCATAAACAAGTATTGCTTGCTTGGTCCATGATATACAAGCACAATTTTTCGCCGCACCGTTACTCTATTAGGAATAACAAAGATATACTCTACAAGAACAGATCCATATTCTTTGGGGAATGGTTTAACAACAACATTATTTGGGTAAGACAACTATTCAACAGCAATGGTGTTTTATTTTCTTACCAGGAGTTTCTTCAACACTATAGGATACCTAGAACTCCTAAACAATATGCTATAGTCTTCAATGCTATTCCATCTGGTGTACTCATGTTATTTAAGAGTAATATCTCTGTTTCTGTGCCTCATATTCCTTTTACTGATGTAACCGACTCAGCAGTTGGTTCTGTGCTCTTTTCCAAGGTAATATTGTTTCTGTTCCACCTGCAATATCTTACTGGAATAGTCGTGTAAACAACTTATGTTGGGAAAAAATCTGGTCCCTGCCTAAAAAATTCTTTGTGGTTAATGAGGTAAAAGAATGCTACCTGGTTCGATCCTTCTTTATTGAATTCAAATATGTTGATCTAGATCTAAACTGTGCCTTTTGTGACTCCAATATTGAGACTGTTATCCATCTGTTTTGGAAATTTAAATATACCCGTAAGCTGTGGCAAGATATCTGTAGATTTATTTAATCTGTGACAATATTTTCTGTGACTTTAAGCTCCTCTTGCAGAGTGTGCTTTTTGGTTTTATAATGAGTGACATTTCAGTTGAAAAAGAATTTTATTTAATTAATCTAATTATAAATCTTGCAAAGTTTTACATCCACAAATGTAAATTTGCCAAAGTGAAACCTCTTTTTTGTGTCTTTATGAAAGAATTTGAGTTGTATTTCAAGTCAGTATCGTCTGCTAAGAACAAGAAAGCTATCAAAGCTGTAAGACTGTGCTCCCACTTCAATATCTTTAATTCAGTTTAATTTTTCTCTGTTCATGACCCCTGGCATCTTTTTTTTTTTTAATTGTTTATTTTTATTTTGGTATTTATTTTCTGTATCATTGATTTGTTTTTCAATTACTACGGTTATATTGTTTCTGTGACTACTGCACTGCAACCATGTATGTAAATAAGTGATAAATAAAGCTAAAAGAAAAAAAACAACAAAAAAATCAATCAATGGGCCGTCGATAAAAATGATTTATAATAAACTTTTTGATTAAATTATGACAGCCCGGCCCAAAAAGTGCTCGGCCCACCGGGCCCGGTATGCAGACAACAGAGACAGGGAGTAGTGACGTGAAGATTTATTGTACAAACTGGTGCTGGGAGGTGATGTGGACGAGATGAGGGGGGTTCCTGGTAGGCAGGCAGGCAGGCAAGTAGGCTGGCAGGGTAGGAGGGTTGAATAGGGCTGGCGTAGAGGGACTCAGGACAACACATGCAGAGCAGAGTGGATACGGCGCTGGAGACCTCTGTGGAATGCTATAAAGAGAAATGGCATGAGCACAAAAAGCAATGACACAGAAAACATTAAGCAGCAGTGCTGTCAAGTCAGCATATAGGATGCAATAGTCTAGCGCCGAAATGGTGGAGAGACCAGGTAGAAATAGGCAGTCATGATGTGAGATGATCCCTCTCTGGTGTGCCAATCAGCTGTTAACGCCCACAGACACACACACACACACACACACACACACACACACACACACACAGAGAGAGAAGGAGCAGGTGAGGGAGAAAAGAGGGGGGAAAGGGAAAACATAGAAAACACAATGAGGCTGCCACAGCAGCACTGTGATACAGAAGAGGGGAAAAGACCAGCAACAACCTACTGTTGCTTCGTTTTTCATCAACTCTGTCTTCCAAACTGTGTTATTCATGATTCTGGTTTACAGGTGTTTTGGCTGATTGTCCTGGTGGTTCAGACCTCTTCATCACTGCACCAAAGACGATGGAAGCACTGAATGGGTCTTGTTTACTAATCCCATGTAACTTTAGACCGAGATCAAAAAAAGAGTTTAAAAGCAACAGAGAAATCTTTGGAGTGTGGATTAAAAATGACCCCAAATTCAAAGATCATCCAAAGAATGTTATTTTTGATCGCTCAGTTAACACCCATGGAATTAACATAACTGGAAACCTGAGAGAGAAAAACTGCACCACTTTATTTTCCAGTTTAATCACTAGTTACACAGACACATACTACTTCAGGATTGAGACAGAATCATTCAAGGCAACAGCTGTTTGTGATCCTCTTCAAATAAATGTTACAGGTAAGAGTTTAGTTTCTTTCAGTCAGACTATAATGTTGAAATATAAAAGTTACATCTTTTACATTTTAATTCAAAATTAAACACTGAAAATATAGTTAGACTCATTAAATGGTCAAATTTTGAAAATAAACAAAAGTGTCATTCAGTTTAAACTTTGGCATTTAAAACACAAATTAAAGATTTTCAAATGGATTTCTTTAAAATCTGTGTGTGATTTGAACCCACAGATTCTCCTCGTCGCCCCACAATTGAGATCTCAGGTGATCTGAAGGAGAAGGAGTCTGTCACTATAACCTGCTCAGCTTTCACTCCTTGTCCACACTCCCCTCCTAAACTCACCTGGAATCTCCAACAAGACTCTCACAACAAAATAGAGGAAAACACAGATGGAACCTTTACAACTAAAATCCAGGAGACCATCACTCTGTCAGACCAACAAGATGGATACAACATCAGCTGTTCTGCCACACATCCTGTGAATGAAGGAAAAGATGTCAAGACAGCAGAGGAGACAAAGACTCTCAGTGTTTCATGTAAGACAAGCAGAGTTTGTTATTGGATCCTGTCAGCACATGATACAAATAAAGGATCTTATTCAGGCTCTGATGTTACTCTCATATCTCACATCTCTGTCACATTTTCCTCAGATGCTCCTAAAAACACCTCAGCGTCCATCAGTGCATCAGCAGGTAGCTGGATGAACCTGACCTGCTCCAGCAGAGCCAAGCCTCCCGTCAGCAGCTTCACCTGGTTCAGGAGCAGCAAAGATGGACTGATGAAAGTAGCTGAAGGACACTTTTACAGCTTTAATGTGACAGATGGAGGAGATTATTACTGTGTGGCCACAAATAATCTCGGTAACCAGACGTCGTCACAGATCCATTTGAATAGTTCAGGTAAATGTAGAACTGAAGTGAATGTGATCATTTAGTCTAACCTGCTCTCCTTTGTTTTAGTTCCCTGTGAAATACCACAACAGACTTGTTACATGTCTACATTCACTCTTGGTTTTCTTTCAGTCACTGAGTTTACTGTACTCTTCTCCTTGGATCGAGCTTTTGGAGGGATTAATGTCACTCTAATCATTTTCATCATCTGCCTTGCAGTCTGTGTTTGGTGAGTATCACAAACCTTCGTTCATGGTGAGGGTGTGATGAAGATGTGATGTGTCTGTGTCTGACCTGCTCTGAAACTCTTAGAAAAGGGAACAAACAAAGACGTTGTTCTGTGACTTTAAACATAACTTTTTCTTTTAATTCCACTGATACACATCCAAATCTGTCTGCTTCAGTCCTTAGTCCTTATTATTCTGACAGCTCTCTGTTGCTTCCAGGTGTTTTAAGTTGAAACATCAAACTCCACAACAGACTCAGGTGAGTAAATGCTAAACTTTATTGTACTGTACAATAACGTTGTGAACATACTCAACTGTTTGTTGTGAGTGTTTGCATCCGTTCACAGATTGTGTCTATGTTACTGAAAAGTGAGTAGCTCCATTCACGCTGCCGTTTGGATGCAGGGATCCTGCACCGATTATCCGCCTCTATCTCTGTGTGAATGTCTCAGAGGCGGCGAGGTGTGGTATTTCACTCCAGCGCTGATACACCTCTGGAGGTAGTATCAGGGAAACACCTTGAAATACAAACAGCTCCTGAAACCCACCCTGCTGGAAAATCCAGCATAGACCGGCACCAAAACACAATCTTGTGCTTTGAGTCCAATTAATCCAAAGGGCCATTTAGTAAACTTTAGTATCCAGCTCACAACATTTCCTGTTTGATTCACTTTTGAGTGAATTTGAGTCAAATTCACGACGAGCTGGCTCCTCAGCTACCATCCAGCACAGCAGGAGAAAACATCCACTATGGAGAGATCGACTTCTCCAAGCGCAGACCTGAAGCCTCCTCTGACTCAGTGCAGGACAGTGGACAGCAGCAGGACACAGTGTATGCACAGGTCAATGTGTCCCAGCCAGCAAACACCTCCAGACAGACTGCTGACGGGCCAGAGGATCTCTATGCTCAAGTGAAGAAAAAATGAGTATTGTCTCGAGATCATATTTGTCTTGGATTCATAATATAGATTCATTTTTTACATATGCAAGATGTTTTATGTCAGTTAATGCAGAAAAGACACTGGAGCCTGGACAAGAACATATCATCTTCACTGCCTACAGTTAATAATAATAATAATAATTCATTTAATTTGTATAGCACTTTTCAAGGACCCAAAGTCGCTTACACAGATACACACATAGCAAACAAAGATAGTACACAGATAGCAAAAAAATAACAAAAGACAGAGCATGACAGGGGAACAAAGGCAATGGGAATAAATAATGCTGGTAGAGACAATTAGACAGAGACATGTATAACGGTGGACAAGAGGTGGGGGGGTAGAATTGAAGAGCGGTGGGGGGGCTGATAGAGGGGAGGGTCAGGGGGAGAGGGCAGGAAAGAAAGTAGTTATGGGTAGGGGAGATTGTAGGCTTGTGAGAAGAGGTGGGTTTTTAGGCGGGTTGTAAATGTGTTAAGTGAGGGAGAGTCACGGATGGGTTGGGGGACAGAGTTCCATAGTCGGGGTGCAGTTCTGGAGAAGGCTCTGTGTCCAAAGGTTTTGAGTTTGGATGGTGGTAAAGACAGAGTGAGAGAGGAGGAGGATCGGAGGGCTCGGGAGGGTCGGTAGGGGATAAGGAGGTCAGACAGGTAGGGTGGGGCCAGGTGGTGGAGAGCTTTGAAGGTCAGGAGGAGTATTTTGAAGTCAATGCGTTGTTTGATAGGGAGCCAGTGGAGGGTGAAGAGAACGGGGGTGATGTGTTCACGGGACCGGGTGTGATTGAGGAGGCGAGCAGCAGAGTTTTGGACCGTTTGAAGTCTATGGAGGGAATGAGAGGTGATGCCAGTGAGGAGGGAGTTGCAGTAGTCAAGACGTGAGGAGATGAAGGCGTGAATAAGGGATTCAGCAGCAGGGGGGGAGAGGCAGTGTCTGATTTTGGCAATTCGGCGGAGGTGGAAGTAGGAGGTCTTGACAATGGAGCGGACATGGGGATCAAAGGAGAGGGTGGGGTCCAGGATAACGCCGAGGTTGCGTGCCAGAGGGGAGGGAGAGATGATCGAGCTGTCAATGATGAGTGAGATGGGTCCAGTTTTGTTCAGAGAGGATTTGGTGCCAATGAAGAGGAGCTCTGTTTTGTCACTGTTGAGTTTGAGGAAGTTCTGGGACAGCCATGTTTTTATTGCAGAGATGCAGGTTTCGATGTGGTTGAGTGGTGGGTTTGGTGCGAATGTAGATCTGGGTGTCGTCAGCATAGCAGTGGAAGTCAAAAGTTAAATAAAGGGAAGCTCAAAATCTCCTCACCCTGCAGCTCAGATGGTTTTGTGGGTTATCTCATCATCATAATTTGTATTTATGTGCTGGCCTCATGCAGCTGTTACCAGGTGATCAGTGATCTGTAGCTCAGATATGTACAAGAAAAAGTCCCAAAGCTCTAAATAGATATAAACACATTACCAGTACAAGATGAGTCTATTTCATTTCTAATGTTTGTGTGATTATTTTTTATGTTATATTAGGGTCTGGGGGGAAATTGACTCTGATTGGCTGCTGAGTATCAATTAAATCCTGATGTAAACTGTAGTTCACCATTCTAAGTTAATACACTATAGCCTGTATATAAAAGGAGTATTGGTTTCAGCTGGCTGCAGACACCTCAGTGTTAGAAATGAGTTAATTTCATTGAATGAAAAAAAAGTGAATATATTATTTACAACACTGATTGTTATCCATCAGTGCAGCATCCTCTGAGCGCCACAGGATGGCGCCTGTAACACGAGCTGACTAAACTGTTCAGTGTTCAGTCATGAGAAAGGTGGGTAATCTGAGTATGTGCCAACAAACACATGGACTATCATCTGTTAGTGAACATCTTAATATTGATCTTTCACAGTCGTTCAGTGTGTTTCATAAAGTTTTGAGTCTTGGTCTCAGCAGTGAGGACTCTGTAGATATTCATACAAACACAATATGTAAAATATTTAACCTTTAGTCATTTCACTGTATTTGTCATGTAGATGCATTCATGCTGTATAGTGTGTGTGTGTGTGTGTGTGTGTGTGGGTGTGTGTGTGTGTAATGGATGTAACTATTACAGCGGCTGCATACACTTGTTGATGGTTTGTTTCAACTCATTGTTTTAAGTCTTAGTGACAATAAATCTTGAAAAGATGTGTTTTGTCTTTTTATGACTCTGAAAGCAGAGAATTTTAACTTGTAATTCAGAAATTCCCTAATTTAGCATATTTTTAATGATCAGCTTCATTCAGACAGACATACAGCGAGTGAACAACACCTTCTGTGTATCACCTGAGTCTAAGATCACAAACAGGCCTGGGGGACCAAAGGTTGTAGCAGAAGTAAGATAAAAAGGAATCAAAATGAAAAACTAAAAGGATTCAAATAATTATGAAGAAATATGAAGGTGATATGTTGCAACAGATTTTTTGTGAGAATATTCGGATATTGAAAAAGTCCATTGTTTGTTAAAGCAGCCAGCTCCAAAGAGTTTGTCTTTTTATTTCTGGATTTAAACTGAAAACATAAACTTTGGTCAACATAATAAGCAAATTGATCAAATAGAACTGATACACAGAAAAGTTACTGTATTCCAGTAAAGTCACAGAAACAAAGGTGTAATAACAAAGAGTTGAAGTCTGTAACTCTGCACATGTGCACAACGACAACACTCTCTGGTCTGAAGTTAAACTAAATACATTCTAACAGAATACACACCCGTTATTAAGATGAATATCTTATTCATATTTCTTAATATCCTCCTCTTAATATTCCTCCTAATTGTGAAATTTAACTGAGATGTAAATGAATTAAATGAGTGATATCAGTTTATCTACTTGCTCTGCACACTGACACATTGAGGCGTGGGGCTGGAGAAGCTCACACGTAGACACGGAGTCAAACTTTGTCCGATTGTTTTTTGCTCTGTGGAGGATTGCAGTTGAGCGCTCGGAGAAATAGTCGGTTATGATGTTGTTACGACCCTCTTTAAGTGAGGTCGAACATCAGACAGAATAAGTTGTGATTTAAATGAAGGTGAATTTTATTAACTCAATCATCAAACAAAGCAAACAAACTGATGGGCCCGCCAATCCCAGACCAACCCACCAGGGCCGTCGAAAACTGAACTACTGCACCCATCAGAATAACAAATCAAAGGCATAATACCTCAGACAGCCTCCCGGCTGACTGACAGCACTGCTGGTCCGGTGGCATGCAGTGAGCAAGGTGAGAGAGAGAGACCAGAGCCGAGTGCCCGACCCCCTCCTATTAATTCTTCCCAATCAGCCAGACCGCTATCACCTGGCAGGCAAGCCAATCACCAGCCATGGTGACATGTCCTGGCCAGCAGACAGAGAGCATGTAACAACGGTACAAAGTCCGCATCAAGGATGAACAATGGAGTCGTTATTTTTCTGGACAGTATTGATAAAGTAAGCACGGTTGTTGAACGCGGTGTAGTGATCCAGGACACCTTCGTTCAGGTGGTACCGCTGGTTAATCCAGCCAGAAAGATCATTGTGTCCAAAGTTCCTCCTTTCATTAGTAATGAAATTTTGCAGAGAGAACTGGCGAGACACGGACACTTAATGTCTCCAGTCAAACTGATTCCTCTGGGCTGTTATATCTCCACACCTGAAACATGTCGTCCCTTCAGAAGGCAGGTCTTCATGGTTCTGAAGAACAGCACGGAGGAGTTAAACTTGATGTTGAAGTTCAGAGTGGATGATTTTGATTCTACTGTTTATGTGTCTTCTGAGAGGATGAACCTGTCCACAGAAAAAGGATGCTGGTACAAGTAATGGTGAGACTGCAGCACCAGGTCCAGAACAACAAGACACACAGAACACACAACAGACTGAGCATCAAGGGGATGCTGGTCCAGGTTCTGTTGGTTCAGGTACAGCTGGTCAGGTTCCTGTTGGTTTTGGTACAGCTCTTTTCAAGCTGTGTTCTCTCAAAAAGCTGGATGTTATTCTGGTACAGGAGAAGTGATCAAGAAATGTAATAATGAGGAATATGTATTTATCGGTGGAGATTTGAACTGTACTGAGGACAGCAGGTCAGACAGGAACCATGCAGAGCCTCATGCTGCCTCTTGAACTCGTCTGCTTCACCTTATGTAGGCTCAGGAGTTTTGTGATATGTGGAGAGGCTTTCATAACAGACAGACGATACACCCGGACACATGCTAAAGATCACTCACTGCCTATGGCTGGGCTTGATCGGTTTTATTTTTAAAACATCATTTTAATGTGTTTAAAAGTTGTGTTATCAGCCCTATTGGCCTCTCTGATCTCTCACTTGTGACAGCTTCTGTTTTTATAAAATGTGTAAAACCCAACAGTGCCTACTGGCATTTTAACACGGAGGATAGAAACTTCAAAGGAACGCTTGTCTCTTACTGGAAAAAATACCCAAATATGAAATCTGAGTTTTTGTCTTTACAACAGTGGTGGGATTTTGGAAAAGTCCAAATTAGGCAACTCTGTCAGCAGTACACCCCAAGAAAGGGGGCGGATCTGCTCTCAGTACTGAGTGACAGTCTCACAGCGTTCAGGCGATCCTTCATTTGTTCTTAATAACTGGGAGAATGTTCTCAAAAAAGTTAAAGGTCGTCTTGCGAGGTGGAAATTGATTAAAACAAAAATGTCATACAGAGGATGAGTGCTCATAATTAACAATTTAGTGTCGTCCACTTTATGGCATCTCCTGTCATGTGTTGACCCCCCACCTGATCTGCTGTCAAAGATCCAGGCTCTTCTTGTGGATTTCTTCTGGGACAGACTGCACTGGGTGCCTCAGAGTGTGCTGTATCTGCCGAGGAATGAAGGAGGACAGGGCCTGATCCACCTGAGCAGCAGGGGGGGCGACTTTCAGGTTCCAGTTCTTACAGAGGTTTCTGTGTGGTCCTGCTGATTTAGTGTGGAGGCCGCTGGCTTGCACCATTTTAAATAAGTTAGGTGCGGGGCGCTGTGTGGCTCGGTGGGTAGAGCGCGCGCCCCATATGCTGAGGCTCTGCAGCGGACCTGGGTTTCGACTCCCGGCCTGGGTCCCTTTGCTGCGTGTCACTCCCCCTCTCTCTCCCCCTCTTTCCTGTCATGTCTTCAAGCTTACCTGTCAATAAAGCCATAAAAGGCCAAAAAAATATTTAAAAAAAAAAAATAATAAGTTAGGTGGACTTGGACTCAACAGATCTTTGTTTCTAATGGATTTAAAGCAACAGAACATAAAGGAATTACCTGTTTTTTTTTATGGTGGACTGTTTAAGGTTTGGAGCTTCCTAAAGAAGAAGAGTGTTACAGCTGAGTGGCGGAGGTGGACCCAAAAGCGGCAGACTGGGAGATAGCACAAAAAGGCTTTATTAACAAAAGGTTCAAAATGAGCAACAGAAAGTGTCCGCGGCTGCAAACGGCAGGCGGCAGGAATAACAAAGGAAGACCGCGGCGTCTGGCGGCTTAAGGCAGGCTCAACAAAGGGTGTCCACATCTGAAGGCGGCTGGAGACTGGAGGCAGGTTCGCGGGGGGAAAACAAGGCAGCGAGGCACCGAGCTGATAAAGAAAGCACAGAAACGAAATCAGAACAAAACTCTTCGCACACTAGAAACAATGCCGGGTAGCAGAAGACGCTGACTACTGGCTCTACCGATGAGACGGAATTATCTGGCACAGGAGTTGAGTCAGGGCCGGCTTCTTATAGAGTAGGTGATTAGGTGGGAAAGAGAACCAGGTGTGCCTCGCTGCGCTTGGCTAAGTGGGTCAGCTCCACCTCCCGCCGCTCTCCAACACTGCAGGTAAAGCAAGGGGAGAAAAAAAAACACAAGGTGCACACAAATATGCATCCCCGAATAAATCGGGGCAGCACGAGCCATGACAGTACCTCCCCCCTAACGGACGCCACCTGGCGTCCTGCCCGGCTTGTCTGGGAATCTCTCATAAAAATCAGATAACAACTGAGGGTCTAACAACAGCGACTTGGAAACCCAAGAGCGCTCCTCGGGACCATACCCCTCCCAGTCGACGAGGTACTGACCCGGCCCCGCCTGCGGACATCCAAAATGCATTGCACAGTGTAGGCCGGTTGACCGTCGATGAGGGGGGGGGGGGTCAGGTTGGGGGTGTAGGGGGCTGTCAAACACAGGTTTCAAAAGTGACACGTGGAAGACTGGGTGTACCTTGAGTGCAGCGGGGAGCTTCAGGCGGACGGCACTGGGATTGACGATGCGGTCGATGCTGTATGGGCCGATATATCTGGGGGCCATCTTCCGGGAGTCTGTCTGGAGAGGGAGGTCCCGTGAAGACAACCAGACCCGTTGACCCACCTTGTATTCTGGGGCCGGTGTGCGATGACGATCTGCTATCCGTTGGTTTCTGGCGACTGTTCTTTCCAGGGCGGCTCGGGCTTCCCGTCAGACTCGGCGAGCTCGTTGGAACTGGGCCCGCACTGATGGAACGGCTGTCTCTGTCTCCTGGCTGGGGAACAAGGGAGGTTGGAACCCGTGCGTGACCATGAACGGGGACAGTCCGGTGGCAGAGCTGACCAGGGAGTTGTGTGCATATTCCACCCAGGGCAGGTGCGTAGACCAGGAGGCCGGGAGACGAGAAGCCACACAGCGGAGAGAGGACCCCAGACCTTGGTTCGCCCGCTCCGTCTGGCCATTAGATTGTGGGTGGTAACCTGAAGTGAGACTGACCGAGGCCCCCAAAGCTTGGCAGAAAGCCACCCGGACTCGGGAGGTGAACTGGGGACCCCTGTCTGACACAATGTCCTGAGGAATGCCGTGCAGGCGGAAAACGTGTTGCACCAGCAGGTTCCCAGATAGCATACGGATGTGGGCCACTTCAGGCATTGATCCGGCACTGTAGGCATTCTTCTGGCCCAGACAAAACAGATGTGAACCTAAAGTGGCCCATGTAGTTAATGCTACATTTGGCCC
>CAEMYA010001769.1:0-10350 GCA_903131615.1 Diplodus sargus | reverse complement strand
AGCACAGGAGAAGCTTTCATTAGATGAGATGGGAAATACATAGTTTATTGTCTCATTCTGTCCCCCTGAGTTACTGCTACTGTACACTTTAAAGGCAGTCTGAAGATCAGTCTGAGGACAGCTGGTGTTACAGGACAGACTGACATGGCCTGGTGCAGCTGCAGTCTTTTGAACATGTAGTTCTGTTGGGAGAAGATGAAATACATTTTTCATTGATTCACTTCTTCCATGTCCATTTTATATAAATTAATGTTGTACAAACTGATTACATACATTGTGAAATAAACCCTCACAACATGATAAGTTAACAAGACAGAACATGATGAATTGTAGTTATTATACCATCAACAAAGTAAAAACTAAATAAAAAGAAAGCAAAAACATGACAGTGTGCAGCGACATGCACAGATATTTTGAGGTTGTTTTGCTGGAACCTAAAAAAAAACAGAACTCTAACCCTGCTGCCTGTATGTGAGTCAGTCATGACATGATGGGCGCACAGGTAGTCGGGTGGTTAGCGCGCATGCCACAAACGCAGCGGATTGTGGTTCGAATCCCGGCCAGTGGACCTTTGCTGCATGTCACACCCCTTTCTCTCCCATTTCACAAATCTATCCACTGTCTAAATATAGGTGTCTATGCCTAAAAAAATAAAATAAAACATGACATAGCATATGTGGAGATGTTTGGTTTGTTCTGTACATTTTGATAACTGTATCTTGCACAGTTGTAACTGGTAATGATCAATTTTTACATATCTCCAGATATAATTATCTCTGTTGATAAAATACCAATTGAAATGAATTAGAGGTGGATGGAGGAGGATGGTCAGTGTCAGTGGAAACTACACCTGTTGGATCTGTGATGGAGCAGCGCTCATCCTCTGATGTCTGCTTATAAGAACACATTCTCCCTTTAGCATAGGTCACACTGAAGCAGGCTGAGGTGACAGAATCTGGACAAAAAGAAACTGTGTCAGTTTTTAGTGAATTTAGTTGATTTTTCATTGTGTGTCATAAATGTTATAGTTTAAGGTTCTAGTGCATGAATCTTTCTTATTAACACATTTAGTCAGTTTAGTTTTATAACATGATGAGGAGTTAATGGTTGTCACTCACCCACTGAGACTTCAGGGGCTCTGAGATCCTCGTAGCCTTTGATAGCACAGGAGTATGTGGCTGCTTCCTCACTGCTGACCAGCTGTTGGTACCAGGGAGACCAGTCCTCATAGAGAAACTCTCTGTTCTTGTACCAGATGTAGGCTGCAGGGTTTTCAGTCAGAGGACAGCTGGTGCTGCACATCAGTGTTACTGTGTGTCCCTCTGTGGAGGGAAGCACCTTCACCTGCAGGTCTGAGATGATGAGGAGGAAAAGTAAGAATTCATATATTTATGTCAGACTGAAAGTAATTCATCACTGACGGTCACTGTACCTGCAACACGGAGCTCAATCATGCCTTGCTCACTCTGTTGGGGGGTTTGTACAATCTCTTTGCTGCTGCAGCAGTAAAGCTTTTCATCACTCTCTGTCAGATCTTTGATTGTTAGATTGAAGTTATTCTCTTCCAACATGTACTTAACATGGCTGTCATTTGCAGTGAGATTCTTCAGAATAAATGTAGCTCCAATCCGCTGTACTTTGTACCATTTCCTGGTTGTGTTGGGATGTTCAGCTGAACAGGGCAGATCCACTGATAAACCTTTTAAAGCACAGATGCTGTTTGCTCGTCCCTGAACCCCTTTAACAGAAGATTAAATCATCAGATATCTGGACACATATATAAGTCTTGTATCACTTTATGTTCTCTATAATAAGTCAGAGATAATATGATATTGTAAAGGGTGGGGCTGGGCGATAAATCGGTTAAATCGATTAATTAAACTTTTTGGTTTAAGACGATTTTAAAAAATGAAAATCGAGTTTTTATTTAACTTGCTCCTCCGCCGCTCCTCATGGGCTTCCGTAGTTCATAGTGGCTCCGCCCCCCGCACAGACTTTCTGCAGAGAAGCCACAACAACATGCAGCGAGCTTGTTCCTAAAACGGCAGTAGCTTGGTTTTGTGCCATCGGACCTCAAACAAACCACGGTCCGCTGCACAGTTTGTTCAAAGGCTGTTGTGACTAAAGACAGCGGACCGACACATTTATCTGAGCCTCTCAAACAGACGCACGCAATTGGGACACTTGTTGTTCACTACGAGATGCACAGACCGCTGCAGCCCACAAACACTATAACACTAACGCTATAAAGCAGCTAATATTAGCAGAATCAGTTAATCATTGTGCCCCGTATGAAGGAAAGGGTCCCGGTGAACAGCTGTTACGGATGCAGTCACGTTGCATATCATTAAAGACATGCTGCCCGTATATACAGAGGAGCCGGAGGTTCATCCACATGCTGAACATGTTCGACCCCAGGTTTGTGCTACGAGGTCACAACGGGTCATGATGCCTCGAGCCAGGGGAAGCAGACGGGCTCGTGTTCTTGGCCATGAGTTATAAAGACAGCCAGCACACACCTCATGTCTTGTACATCTACCAACATGTCATGTTTACTGTGCAGCATGCAGATGTTTAATTTAGTTTACATATCTTCAGGGATATAAAATACTATTTGGAAACAAAAGGCACCTTTTGCAAAATAAAGTATTAAATAAAAGCTAGTTGTCAATACCAATATGGAAACTGATCTGTTTTTCTAATAGCAAGCAATCTTACATGTTCAATTTATGTTTACAAAAGCATTTTATCAAAAAGGGACACATTCTTTTCAAAAGGATGCACTTTTATTTATTTTTTCAAGTGAGTTTAAAGCTGCACTCTTTACAACAGCATGGCAAATTTGTTTAGAATCATAGCATTAAAATAAATGCAATGCTTTTAATAATTTCTTTCTATTTTGAAATTTGTTCTTGAGAAGGAAAGAAAAATCGCTTAAAATCGTAAATCGAGTTTGGTGTGAAAAAATCGGAGATTCAATTTTTAGGCCATATCGCCCTAGTAAAGGGTCACACTTTTCACACTATTCTGTTATGCCTTAAATCTCACTACAAGAATTGGTGAAAATCCTGCCAGCTAACATTGATTCCTCTGTTGTCTTATATCGTACTTACACAGGTACACTCCTGAAAAACTTTAATCTATTGTATTCACAGTTTTCAGTTAAATATTGTTATATAAGGAGTGAAAACAATTATTCCTACCTGAGAAACACAGCATGAAACCCACAAACACACATCCAACTTCTGCCAACAACATGGCTGTCGTAGTCTTCAGCTTCTCATCAGAAAGTTGATTGTATGATTGAATTAACTTGTAGCAGCTGCTGTGTTTAGTAAACCGGATAAAACACCAAGAATATAAATATTGTTTAAAATCAGCAGCAGTCTTCTTACAGAGACAGAATGATCTGTTGGTCAGTGTGAGAGCGGCAAACACACACGGCTCTGCAGCCAGAACGTCACTTCCTTCCCTTAATATTCTCAGTAAAAATAGACCTCTAATGAAGAATCTATGTTCTACAGTAGTTATTTGATTTCATATTTTGTTTGAATTTAACTTGAGTTTATTGTTTCTGTCTGTATTTTATCACAATCATCATTGTAGTTTGTTTTTTCTGTCCTCATATGCAGCTGGAAATTTTTTTTAAAATAAATTTTCAACAAAATGTTTTTAATGGAGTTGGGAGCGTGAGAACAGAGTGATGTCAAGCTGTCTGTGGTTGGTTCATGGAAATGTCATCACTGAGGAGGAAGTTGCAGTGACTATGAGTTGGGTTTTTTGGCCTTTGTAAGGCTTTATTGATATTACAGCTGAAGACGTGACAGGGAACAGGATGAGAGAGGGGGAGTGACACTCAGCAAAGGGCCCCAGGCCTATGTAACTGTTTGTGTCTGTAATGTAATGTTGCGTTGAAATGTCTTTACTAATATGTCTGTCCAGTCTTCATAGATTCTCTGATTTTAGTGTTGAAAGCTGAGATGGTTAATTTATCTGTAGCTGAGACACTGATTCACCTGCCACTGATGGGGCTTTTAAACTGTCCAGTCCAATTCAACAGTGAAAAGGTCATCTAAGAATCTGATCTGTTGCCTGATCAGCGAGGAACATAATGTGTTGCCTTTTTCACTGCACATCATGGAATGTGTCTATAAAACGATTTTCACACAGTGTTGCATACTGCAACCCTGACAGGGTGCATGATTCAAAGGTCCATTAACATTTACAGCTTCTTTTTTTAGAAGTTAAGTCTGTCCGGCAGCAATCCACAAAACATCTAAAATCCATGTTATAAGTAGTCCTCGTTCCTCTCTTAGAACATTGCAGCTAACAGTTAACTTTAAGTGCCAAATCATGCCAGGCAGTAACGGAATACAGCTTTTCAGACACCAGTTGCCTAATGTATAAACCATGCATACACACGAAAAATGTACTCACGCCACTTTCCACACAGATTTCCAAATATGTAAAAACCCACTGAGGGTGAGACTGCTTCCTGGTACACATCTTTAACACCACACTGACTGAGCGGCAGTGTGTTCAGTCTGATCTGTGTGATGTTGGATGTTGTGAGTTGGCAAAAAAGGATAAGAAAAGTGTGGATTTATTTTATTTTGAGCTGCATTGTGTCAGGATCACACCGGTAGTTTAAAAAAAAGCATCACTATGAAAAATTATAAAAAGCTACATGACCTTTATATAAATAAAGATTATTCTCCTGTATTATTGGGGAGTAAAAATACCTTCAGGTGCAAACAGCACTAAATAAAAGCTGTACCCTAAATAATGGCTGCGCTGCTTGGTACAGTAATTGTGTTGACATTGCTAGAGGACATTGCCAATGCACAATTTAGACAAAAGCTAGTGTTTCAGGGCCTGTACTGATGTTCTGGCCCATGATAATGACCTCTCATCAAGCTGAGAGAGCTCTGGGATCCCCTCTCCTCCTCCAGGAGCTCGATCAATGACCAGAGCTTATCAGTGGTGAATGACATGGCCTACGGGTGTAATTGTAAAACCAGCCCAGTCACCAGAATAAAATGCTGGCACTATATGTTTCATGTTACCCTCATGTTGATCAGTGGTTAAAGAAGCAGCTGTAGATATTCTTATTCCCAGTAGTATTGATGAGGAATCCCCTCTAACAAAGCTCCGCTAATATGACTATAGACACCTTTTTTTTCTCTAATAAATCCTTCACAATAAAAGTCCCCTGTTGTGTAGTCATTAAAAAGCTTTTATTATGAAGCTATAAAATCAGGAAATGTTGGGTTTTCACCAGCAGCAACTTTACACGACTCCTGAAACAACTGAACGTGAAACGTGAGTTACCAGTTGTGAGCCAGGCTGAGACCTCAGCTGCTTTCAGTTTAAATGTTAACATTTTGATAACCCTCTGCTGCTGCTGCTAGTCTCCCTTCAATGTATTGGACAGTCAAGGCTTTTTCACTTGAAGTAATGAGGGTTTCACCAGTTTTGACAGCACAGGAGTAGTTTCCTTCATGATGACTGCCAACTGGATCCAGAATCAGCTGTTTGTTCTGGTTCTCTGGCAGGTTCAGAGGTCGACTGTTGAAGGTCCAGATGTAGTCTGTGTTCAGAGGACAGCTGGTGCTGCAGGTCAGTGTGACTCTCTGACCCTCTGTCACCACTGCAGAGGGAGTAAACTTCACTTTAAGACCTGAAAGATGGTTTAACATGTTATCAAACATAAAAAAGTCATTTTAAGCTGTTTATGTAATAGCCAATATTTCAGTGCCCTAAAAAACCCTGTTCCATGATTTTTCCAAAAGTGACTCATGAACTTTTGTCTTCTTGCACACTGACGAGTCAATTCATACGTTTTGGCTAATTACAGCTTTAGTACATTTCACTAGTTCTTTTTCACATTTGATCCTGTGAGAGGACAGGTGTTTATTACCAAGGAAGAAAAACATTTACTTTACTCCATGAGGCATCAACCAGCCACAAAGGTCCAGTGTGTAGGATTCAGTGACATCTAGTGGTGAGTTTTCAGATAGCAAACAACAAAATAACTTTGCCTCACCCTCCCCCTCTGATGGCTGCTAAAAATCCCCAAATTGTCATCATACTGTTTCCATATTTCTTGCTGCTCAGCTCTGTTTAGATTTGTGACCTCAATGTTAAAACACACTACGCAGTATGTCAGTGGCTCGTACTCACAGACTTCAGCAGACATCAGGTCCTTGGAGTCATTTACAATGCAGGAGAAACTTTCAACATTTAAGATGGAAGTTAATAACTGCTGATTCTCAAAGTATCTAACTCCACCTCTGTACCACCTGTAGGCAGTTTGGGAGCCAGTGAGAGGACAGCTGGTGTGACAGGTCAGTCTGACATCAGTCAACAGAGGAATCTTTCCAACAGTAATGGGGCTTTCAAACTGTCAAATTTAAATTGCAAAAGGTCGCCCAAGAATCTGATCTGTGGTCTGTTTGCTTGTAAAATCTGGAATCTATTCTTAGAACATCTATTCTCTATTCTAACACAGTGTTGCATGCTGCTCTGTCTTCACTTAAAGTTTGGATATCAAACACTTGTGACAAAGATATGCAATGAAGATGAGGGCAGGATATTTTACAGTTTAACTATCAACTTTATTGTTAAAGATTACACGAGTGCACCGTCACAATAAACAACACTTAATCATGAGTCACACCAGGGCCTTTTCTTCTGCATTACGTTGCGTAAAAAGATTTGTAATGGACATTTTGGATAACATATAGGTGGATATAAATATATCCCAGATATATCTATGATATATATAATATCGAACAATATATTGATCAGGCTCTAATTGCAAAATACACTGACAACAAACTTTGGTTCAGTTGGAAGCAGCTTGATGGATGGTGGAGTAGAGATCTTCTGTGTGGTTCTGAGAGAAGTGGAGTCTCATGTAGTGATTGTCATCCTGCTCTGCTGATGGAGCTGAGATGTTTTCATACATGGAATCAGGGTTTGGCTGAAGAGACAAGACAAATCATTTTACTTACATCATACTGACTGAAAATGTTTGGCTGATTCTCTTATCAGACGATTATAAAATGCAACTAGAATTCAACTGATGAACGTTGTCTGAAGAATTTTCAGGTATATTTTGCAAGTGTCAACCCTCAAGGTTATTATAGAATAAGTTTTATTTTAATTGTGCAAATAAAATACTCTAACCAACACAGGTCAACTCACACAGGGTGAGACTGTTAATGTTGAACATCATGACTGGTCAGTGAATTACAAGAGCCTGATATTATCTTAATATATTGTATTAATGTTTATTTATGGTAGTCAGTGAATCTGGATTGTAGTTAAACAAAGTTTACGTCTAAGATCACACAACAAGGAGATAACAGCCGTGTGTCTTTATGTGGCTATCAAGTGAAGATAAAATTGTATATTTATCATATAAAAATCTGAGGGAAAGCATGGAACAGTTTAGCAGGAACGTGATCAGGTGCAGGAGAAGAGAAAAACTAAAGAGAGGCTACACAATTAATAGAAGATGATTCAGGTGCTCACACCTGACACGGCGAGCTAGAAGCTACTGCTGAGCTGTCACTTTCTGCCACCATTTTGTATACAAACACAACATTGGTCTATAGTTTTGTTTTCTCTACCTGCTCCGAGTTGTCTGAGGGTTCAGTTCGAGGAGACTGGCTGGATGTTCTCTTTTTTCTGGTTAGTGACACAAGAGAATATACAAATTAATTAGTGATTCCAGGTTTGTATGTGAATATCATTAGTCAGGAAGAGCAGAATGTTACTCACCTCATCCACAAGAAGGCAGCAAGAGATAATATAACCAGGAGAGCAGCACACACTCCTGCAGCTGCTGCAGATGTTTGTTTCCCTTTAGTATTTTGGACAGTCAGAGTTTTTTCCGCTGAGCCAATGGTTCTGCTGCCAGTTTTGACCATACAGGAGTACCTTCCTTCATGCTGACTGCTGACTGGGTCTAGAATCAGGTGTTTGTTTTGGTTCTCTGTCAGGTTCAGAGGTCGACTGTTGAAGGTCCAGGTGTAGTCTGTGTTCAGAGGACAGCTGGTGCTGCAGGTCAGTGTGACTCTCTGACCCTCTGTCACCACTGCAGAGGGAGTGAACGTCACTGTAAGACCTGAAAGATAGTTTGATAGGCAAATGTTAAGGAGACATACAATCTCACAAGGTCTCATAACTATACATCAAAATAGATTGTCCGTTATTGTCTTCTAAAAGAAGGCATAAAGCCACAAGCCAAAGTCAGTACATTTATTTTGATTAATACATTAATTGAATTAGAGTGAAAGGAGCATTGAACCTGTCTTTCAGTCTGCTGACTGCTGATAGTACATCACGTGGTTTTGAATCAATAATTCACTCTTCAAAAATAATGTATTTAATCTAAAGACTTACCTGTGACAACCAACGTCACTCCAGAAAAATCTGACTGTTTCCATCTGGTGTATGTCTGGATCTTGAATTTGTATTCTGCTGAGTCACTCCTCATCAGGTCTTTAATTGACAGGATGTGATGATTCATCATGTTTTCATGGTACTCAACACGACCTGCAACTTCAACAGGCTTTTCAGTATCCTTCTTACCACTTCTGATTATTCTATACCATGATTTAGTCTGGGGCTGCTGGTTGTCAGGATGAGAATATTCACTTGAAATGTTCACTGAGGAGCCTTGAACAGCACAGATTCTCCTGCTGACATAATTCACACTCCAACAGTTCTTATCCTCAGCACCTGAAATATAGATGAAAGATAAGAGACAGTTCACTTTAAATGTACTACAAGAAACTTTTTACCAGTTTTGAAAAAGTCTCAATTTAATATTGATGCCACTATATGACGTATATAAACAAACAAGACCATAAGCAAGAAGATTAGTGATATGATTATTATTCATGTCTGTCAAGGGGTCGGATTCCAGCTTAATTGGGATGGTTTTATCATATGTATTTACAATTTGCAATTAATTTTTCAACTATTTTAACTGTGTAATCATGCTGCATGTCATAAAACTGAACCTAGACAAATACCAGTTATCAGTATGTATCAACTCAGTCTCTTTCTCTCAATCCCTGTAACATTTTTGCATCAAAATTAGCTCATACACTAATATGCAGGTTTCTTTTTTTTATTTAACCCTGATAAAACTAGGCAGTCGGTTCCTTCCTCATTGCCAGTTGGCAGTTTTTTTTTTGTTGTTGTTGTTTTTTTGCATGTGTAACTGCATTTATGGTCAAGAATGCGTTGTTACTGTGGTGACTTTTTGTATCTTTTAAATTCAGTCTTTCTTTCAATCTCAGCGTTGACTGAAAAATGTTGGAGTGCTGCTTGACTGGAGATGGATGGAAAAGTTTTTTTTTCCACCTATCATAGCGTTGTAGCATCGTCACAGGGGTCATGTTTACATCTTTGTTGACGGGAGCTAGAGTCAATAAATACCTTGACCCAAGAATACCTGCCCTTTGTACACTGAAGTCCAATCAAGATTTTTTGTCTAGTGTGGAAGAACTAACATAGACTGACAGACATTTAACAAGATATCAATGCTACAACTGCAGCCTAGAAATGAATATCAGATTCAGATTACATGTCTGACTGTCTCATAATCAAACATGAATTCTCACAGCTGGTGTTTAGTGCGTAACAACTGTATTACACTGTATTAAGTTTCTGTTTGGTGTTAATCCCAGGAGGGACTGGGGGAACATGATCCGACAAATCTGGGAAAAATATGATTTATACCCCCCAATATATTTCTGAAAACTCAACTATGTAATTTCAATAACATTATTAACCCACAATAAAAGCACTTGTGCCACTATAGCCCTCAGCAGTGGCTCATGATGCAGGTTGACCCAAAATACATGCTGGGGAATCTGAGCCTGTCGTTGGTGCCTGACCACCAGAAAGTAGGCAAACAAAAGATGTGTTAGACAGAAGTTTGCATGTGTGCCACAGTAACATTAACTAATAGATTAGATCTGCAATACTGTGAGTGTCCACTGGGCCAGATTAGAAGCAACGCTGAGCAGCACCTTCCTGAGCCTGCATTAACCAGTGATGGCAGTAACAAATGTAGCACTGTAGTTTTACTTAGCTGGCAGGATGATGCAGTGTTTGTTAGCAGAGTTACAGAAATGATTTCTGTGCGGCCCTCAGGAAGTGCTCTCAAGAAAATGTCATGTATTTCTCCCCTCCGAAGTTGATATCTAGATTTTCAGCTGCTATTTGCCGACAAATAAGTCACAGACCTCATTCTATAAGTTACAACAGACCGTAGTTGGTTTATACTCACAGACTGCAGCAGAGTGTAGATGCTTGAGGCCTTTTACA
>CAEMYA010001768.1:9661-22956 GCA_903131615.1 Diplodus sargus | reverse complement strand
GAAGAGATGGATGCCCTCTTCATTGAGGCAGATGTATGTACAATGGCAACTGAGATGGAGCGGGTGTTTTTGGAGATGGAGCTCGTGGATATTGAACAACAAATGCTGTTATTACTAATGTTGAAGCGAAGGCGACGCAGAAGACATACCCTCACCTATGGCCATGAACTTTGGGTCATGATCGAAAGAATAAGATCCCGGATACAAGCGGCTGAAATGAGTTTCCTCCGCAGGGTGGCAGGGCGCTCCCTTAGAGATAAGGTGAGGAGCTCTGTCACCCGGGAGGAGCTCGGAGTAGAGCCGCTGCTCCTCCACATCGAGAGGAGCCAGCTGAGGTGGCTCGGGCATCTGTTTCGGATGCCCCCTGGACGCCTCCCTCGGGAGATGTTCCTGGCATGTCCTGCCGGGAGGAGACCCCGAGGAAGACCCAGGACACGCTGGAGTGACTATGTCACCCAGCTGGCCTGGGAACGCCTTGGGATCCTCCCGGAAGAGCTGGAGGAAGTGTCCGGGGAGAGGGAAGTCTGGGTGTCCCTGCTCAGGCAGCTGCCCCCGTGACCCGGCCCCGGATAAGAGGACGAAAATGGATGGATGGATTTGTGGTTTTCACAGTAAAAAAAATCTAACTTTTTCTACTCGGATTTTATTTGTTTTTTGTGATTTTAGGTCCATTGTGTTAATACAGTATGTCAAAATGAAAAAATAACCGTACAGTCACACATGTGAGGTTGTGCTGAACATAATGACACCAAGTAAATAGTTTTTAAGGTGAAATATAATGGCAAAAACAAAAATAGTCATAAACTGCCAATTATACCCTGGAATATCACAACAAACCTAAATATCCCTGACGTTCCACCTTCAAACAGCCTCATTTGGCCATCCATGAAAAAGCTTTTAACCTCCCACTTTTCTATAGGAACACATATTTCCTTCGGGCAATGCACTAGTTTAATTAATATTAATAATCAATTAATATCCAAATTGATTCCCAGCATAAGAGAAGAATAACCCGACACATGGCTGTGCACACAGGAGAGAAATTCTTCTGTTGCAGCGGTTGTGAGAAAACATTCCCCCGGCATGGCACGTTAAATAAACAAGTGTGATCGTTGTAACACGTCACAGCTTCATCATAACCAAACTTAGAGGTTCAGCTGAACAGGTGTCAACAGACACTGATGGAGAGGCCTGAGGAGAACTAGAACCAGCCAGGATCTCAGATCCAGATTTACCAGAGTCATTTACCAGAGTCTGAAGACAGGACTGAAGACTCCTGGTTGTGACAGGGAGTTTTGGGTTTCAATCTGGCTATCAAAGATAATTAATGATTATCAGGAATTATGATTAATTATGACAAATAATATGATCAAATTTACACTGGAGAACCTCGGGTTAATAATTAATTTAATAACTACAACACAGAACATTCGCTCTTGTACACTATTGTCAACCACCAACACAACTACAGAAGAAGAAGTTGTTGTGGTAGGAGGACAGAGAAGAGTCGCAGGTGGGTTAGCAGAATGTTTATTCACTATGTTTGAAATGTTTCTTGTCTTAATGTATGTATATTATGGCTGGAGTTGAAACATATATGGAAAGTTTGCGAAGCTAACTTGGCAGTATGAATGTCACAAGCTATAAACTGTTTCAATGTAAGTGTTGTTTAAAAGAAAGTATTTAGTGTCAGTAAGCCCCAGTGTTGTAGAAGGCCATTAAAAAGCCTAACCCTAAAGTCAAAGTTCAGTGCTGGTTTAGCTTGATAGTGTTGCTCAGTCTGTGTCATATTCTTGAAAGGGAATTCAAATTTGTTTTCCGTGCATTCATCCTAGCATGTTCTGGGGTCCAATTGCATGAGTCAACATTCAGTACAAACGGGTTGGGGGCCAAATGAAAATATACAAAGTATTGCAAAGGAATGTCCTTGAAATGCTTGGCCATAATGTTAAGGTTGCCATATTTTGATTTTGCACCTGTCGGGCAAGATGAAGGGTGTGATGTGGAGAGGGAGACACAGGGTGACATTGATGAGACGGAGGTTCAGGTACAGAACATCACCTGCCTTATGCATTTAGCTGAAGTACTTACAGGATTCTGCCTTCCGCAGCCGATGTGCCTTTGACTTGTTAAAGCCATATCAATGAGAAAAAAAGGTTAATCATCTTAAAATCTGGCATGCTGCCAATTTTAACTTCTCTGTCTTTACCAGCAGATAATCAACTTTCCCATTCAGATAGTGACAGTGATGGTGGAGTCGATCCCCCAGAGTGTGATCTGCAAAGTGGATGTCGACGCCAACCACAATCCACAAGTTACTGCAGTGTTACTGTTTGTATCTGTTTGCTTAAAATAACATTTCAACATGACGTGGATGAATTTGTAAATTGATTTGCTTTAGATCAGTGGTTCCCAACCTTTTTTCCTTGAAGCCCCCCTTGCTTCTGTCCAAGACAAGCCAGGCCCCCCCTCATCCCAACCCGCATACACTAAAAGAATAAAGTGATTTATCACAAACATTTATTTGCAAAAATAAACAATAGTTGAAGGTTTTTGCTCTTATTCTCCTTGTTTTACAATGTATATAGATACATTTCTTCCTTTCTGTGTCATCAGGTGTAACACACACACACACACACACACACACAGACGCACACACACTCGGTTTGAATTTTTAAACCAGAATAGACGTACCAGAGAACAGAATAGGCCTCATAGGGGTGTTGGTAATAGATAGCTTAATGATTTTAAATGTGGACCAAAAATATGTTTCAATTTGGATTATAGAGAGTTTTGATTATCCAGTTGGGTGTGTTATTGGGATTTTATGGAGTCCAGGGTATAATTGGCCGTTTTCGACTATTTTTGATTTTACCATAATATTTCACCTTAAAACTACTTACCTTGCCTTGTTTAGTATCATTATTTTCAGCACAACCTCACATGTGTGACTCTACCGTTATTTTTTCTTTTTGACACATTGTATTAACACAATGCACCTAAAATCACTGTTAACCCCTGTTCCTCCGCAACCAAATCACGTGGTTTGCCATATTATTTTGTGATTGGCTGGTGTGGTGCATTTTTCCACCAATAGGAAAGTGTTTTTCGCTCACAAACACTTCCTGCTTGCTCAGAGCAGACAAAATTGGGCGCACCCCCTGCGATCTCTGGCGCACCCCTAGTGGGACCCGGACCCCAGGTTGGGAACCACTGCTTTAGATGACAGCAACCAAAGAACACGACTTCTGTAAGTTTGTTTGGTGTGAGTGTCTTCTGTGATATTGTAATGTGATTTGTACATGACGTCTGTAAATCAGTTTGAGAATTAACATGAGAACGATACATGACAATCACTGCGTGTATAAGTAAATGTGTGAGCGACTAAGAAACACTACTGGATCCACAACGACTTGCCAAAGATGATATCAGTTTCTGTGCCTCCACTGTGAGAGCTGTGGTCGCAGTCTGGACTCCCCTGTGAAAATGATCTGTCTCAGCCACTAGTTGTATGAGACTCTTATCTCAGTCACTGTATTTAGTTTATTTCCTAAAAACTGCAATGTGTTGAAATAATAAAGATTATAATTCTGTCATAACGTGCTCTGAAACATAAACTTCAGAAAGTTAAAGCCTGCTCATCCAGAAGGAACCAGAACCACAGGTCTCTGTGAGGCCGTGACTCAGTGTGACCTGTGGACCTGAGTTCATAAAGACACTGAGGACAGTGGAGATGCAGGACAGACAGAACACCAGCAGGTGGAGATGCAGGACAGACAGAACACCAGCAGGTGGAGATGCAGGACAGACAGAACACCAGCAGGTGGAGATGCAGGACAGACAGAACATCAGCAGGTGGAGATGCAGGACAGACAGAACACCAGCAGGTGGCAGCACCGTTGGATCACAAGCTGGAGGATGGAGACAAAGTTTACAGGAGATGAAGGAAGTGACTCTTGAAGCTACAGACACTTGGTATCTCACATCCACTCAGAGTTCAGCAGCTTAATCTACATGCTTTCGTCCCTTTGAACTGTAATGTCTCTTTTAATACATGTGCTGTGACCTGATGTTGATCTGGTGTTGAGTTGGTGGTGATCTGATGTTGACACATCTTTATCTAAGCTGCACTCATCCGATGACAGTTTGGATGAAAGGATGTCTCATTTCTCTAGAACAGCTTCCTTCTTTCCATCTCGTCACATCTTCAGGTGAAATAGTGACAGTCTGAGAGGTGTAACGCTCGATATGTTTGGTCTCATAGAACAACATTCTGTATATCTGCTCATGTTCTCGACTGCAGTTTTAAGCAACTGACTGAAAGACTTTTATTCTCTGAGTCAGATGACTGAAATAAATCAGAGCACTGAAGCTTCATCTTGACCTGAGATCCACGTCTAAATGTCTGAATGGATTTTGATTTCCTCAGTTTGAACTCTTGAAGTCTGAATGTGTTTCTGTGATCACATGTTCACCTGACCATTGAAACAATGTGAAGCTGCTCTCTGAATGAAGCCAGCTGACCCAGTTATTTACTACATAATGATGCAGTAACTTCACAGCCTGAATCTTCTCAGTGGTTCACCGACTGAACAATCAAAGCTCTTCAAACTCAGACTGTGTGTGCAGACTGAACGATGCTCGGGCTCCTTATAGTCTGCGGTTGTGGTTTAGTTTGTTCTTAATCTGCACTGAAGGGAGGTGTGTGTCGGTTAGCCACAACCAAACCAGAACAGGCCCAGTTTTCCATCTGACAGCTGAGCTGAACTGACAGAAGCACACCAGGAAAATAAGAAGTGAGAGCAAAGTTTATTGATGCTGCAGAGAAATAATAAGTCACAGCTGCCACAACAAGAGCACATTCCAATAAACACAAATACAGTTAAAATAACAATGAAGTCAGATATGACACTAAACAGGTGGAGGCTCTGTTCAACACAAACATATGAATGAAACAACTGCTGTGAACAAACGTTTAAACAATTACACTTAAACTTAACATTATTTATTATTATTATTTTTATTTTTTCACTTATAGACTCTAAAAATATGCTCTAAATCTGACCTGTCAGTCTCTCCATAGCTTTTTTAGCTTCAACATATCAAATAAGAAGTGAAGCAGATTACTGTGCTGAGGTGCCAGGGCAGCGTTATCAGAAGATTCGATTCCTCTGGTCTGCATGTCGAACTGTCCTTGGGCAAAATACTGAACCCCAAACTGCATCGGATGTGCTGGTCGGCACCTTGCATTGCAGCCACCATCATCAGTGTATGAATTACTGTAAGTCAGTTTGGACCAAAGCGTCCAATCACCGGCCGGCGGGACAGCACTGGTTGGTCTGGTGTGAAGATCTACTTCAGTGATGAGTAGAGGACCTCCGACTTCAACCCTTAACAAACAAACAAACAAACAAACAAATAAACAAACAAACAGTTCAGACTGTGCCCACAAACAACAACTTATGAACAGGAAGTCTCAAACTACTGATTAACTATATCAAGTTGCAAGTGTGGCCTCACATGGGGGACCATATGTCGTGCCTCATGCAACATAAAATTGAGTTTTGGGTTAAATCAATAATCAATGATTCACATTTATCACCAGCTATTTTAATAATGTATGAATCCATAATGCTCCTCCTTGAACCAGCACCTTATCGTGGTGGAGGGGTTTCAGCACCTGACTGACCCTAGGAGCTATGTTGTCCAGGGCTTAATGGCCCTGGTAGGGTCTCCCAAGGAAAACAGGTCCTAGGTGACGGGTCAGACTAAGATCGGTTCTAAAGCCCATAATGAAGAAATTAACAACAAGGAAGTGTATGTCGCCCGGATTGGCGTCACCGGGGCCCCACAATGGAGCCAGGCCTGGGAATGGGGCTCGCAGGCGAGCGTCTGGTGACCGGGTTTGCCCATGGGGCAGCCTGAACGAGCGACGTGGGCCCACCCTCCAGTAGGCTCAGCATCCGCAGGAGGGTTCAGAAGGGGCCGTTGCAGTGTGATTTGGGTGACAGTCGTGGGCGGGGGCCCCGGCGATCCAATCCTTGGACGGTGACTCTAGCTATGGGGACATGGAAAGTCACCTCGCTGGAGGGGAAAGAGCGCTAGCTAGTGCAAGAGGCTGAGCGATACTGGCTAGAGATAGTCAGGCTCACCTCCACGCACAGTCTGGGCTCTGGAACCCAACTCCTTGAGAGAGGCTGGACTCTCTTCTAGTCTGGAGTTGCCCGCGGTGAGAGGCGGCGAGCTGGTGTGAGCTTGCTTATAGCTCCCCAGCTCAGCTGCCATGTGTTGGAGTTCATCCCGGTGAACGAGAGGGTCGCTTCCCTGCGCCTTCAGGTCGGGGATAGGTCTCTCACTGTTGTCTCGGCTTATGGGCCGAACAGCAGTGCAGAGTACCCAGCCTTCTTGGAGTCCCTGGGAGGGGTACTGGAGAGTGCTCCAACTGGGGACTCTGTCGTTCTACTGGGGGAATTCAAGGACCACGTGAGCAGCAACAGTGTTACCTGGAGGGGTGTGATTGGGAGGAACGGCCTCCCCGATCTGAACCCGAGTGGTGTTTTGTTACTGGACTTCTGTGCTAGTCACAGTTTGTCCATAACAAACACCATGTTCAAGCATTAGGGTGTCCCTATGTGCACTTGGCACCAGGACACCCTAGGCCAGAGGTCAATGATCGACTTTGTGGTCGTGTCACCTGACCTCCGGCCGTATGTCTTGGACACTCGGGTGAAGAGAGGGGCTGAGCTGTCAACTGATCACCACCTGGTGGTGAGTCTGATCTGCTGGCAGGGGAGGAAGCTGGACAGTCTCAGCAGACCCAAACGTATTGTGAGGGTCTGCTGGGAACGTCTGGCGGAACCCTCTGTCAGGGAGGTCTTCAACTCCCACCTCCGACCATGTTCTCCAATTCCATTGTTGACGCGGCTGAAGGTGCCTGTCGTGGCAGCAATCCCCGGACTCGGTGGTGGACTCCGGAAGTAAGGGATGCTGTCAAGCTGAAGAAGGAGTCCTATCGAGCCTGGTTGGCTCGGGGGACTCCTGAGGCAGCTGACGGGTACCGGCAGGCCAAGCATGCGGCAGCACGGGCAGTAGCGGAAGCAAAAACTCGGGTCTGAGAAAAGTTCGACAACACTGTTTACAGTGGAGGTGGGGAGCTGTTGACCTCTACTGGGGACATTGTCGGGCGGTGGAAGGAATACTTCGAGGATCTCCTCAATCCCACTGATACGCCTTCCATGGAGGAAGCAGAGGCTGGGGACTCAAAGGGTAACTTATTCATCACCCAAGCTGAAGTCACTGAGGTAGTTCGGAAGCTCCTCAGTGCCAAGGCACCGGGGGTGGACGAGATCCGGGAAAGTCTATTCCAGGGTACTGGAGAGGAGAATTCAGCCGATAGTTGAACCTCAGATTCAGGAGGAAAAATGCGGTTTTCATCCAGGCCGTGGAACACTGGACCAGCTCTATACCCTCCGCAGGGTGCTCAAGGGTTCATGGGAGTTTGCCCAACCAGTCCACATGTGTTTTGTGGACTTGGAGAAGGCATTCGACCGTGTCCCTCGTGGCATTCTGTGGGAGGTGCTCCGGGAGTACGGGGTCGGAGGCCCTCTGTTAAGGGCTGTACGGTCCCTGTACGACCGAAGCAGGAGCCTGGTTTGCATTGCCGGCAGTAAGTCAGACCTGTTCCCAGTGCATGTTGGACTCCGGCAGGGCTGCCCTTTGTCACCGGTTCTGTCATTATTTTTATGGACAGAGTTTCTAGGCGCAGCCACGGGCCGGAGGGGATCTTCTTCGAGAGCTGCTGGATCTCATCTCTGCTTTTTGCAGATGATGTGGTCTTGTTGGCTCCTTCAGCCAGGACCTCCAGCATGTCCTGGGGCAGTTTGCAGCCGAGTGGTAAGTGTGAGGTTGGGGGAGAGTTCCTGCCTCAAGTGGAGGAGTTTAAGTATCTTGGGGTCTTGTTCACGAGTGATGTAAGAATGGAACGTGAGATTGACAGGTGGATCGGTGCAGCTTGTATCGGTCTGTCGTGGTGAACAGAGAGAGCTGAGCCGAAAGGCAAAACTCTCAATTTACCGGTCAATCTACCTTCCTACCCTCACCAATGGCCATGAACTTTGCGTCATGACCTAAAGAATAAGATCCTGGATACAAGCGGCCAAATTAGTTTCCTCCGCAGGGTGGCAGGGCCCTCCCTTAGAGATCACCCGGGAGGAGCTCGGAGTAGAGCCGCTGCTCCTCCACATCGAGAGGAGCCAGCAGAGGTAGCTCGGGCATCTGTTTCGGAGGCCCCGTGGACGCCTTCTTCGGGAGGTGTTCCGGGAGGAGACGCTGAGGACGACCCAGGACACGCTGGAGTGACTATGTTGCTCGGCTGGCCTGGGAATGCCTTGGGATCCTCCCGGAGGAGCTGGAGGAAGTGTCCGGAGAGAGGGAAGTCTGGGTGTCCCTGCTCAGGCAGCTGCCCCCGCGACCCGGCCCGGATAACGCGGAAGAAGATGGATGGATGGATGGATGGATATTTTAATAATGGAAGCTTCATAATCAAAGCTTAGCTTAGCTTAGTGTAGCAGCATGAAACTTCTGTATCCCGGTCCCTAATTGAAGACCAGTGGTAGCCACTCACGGTAGGGGGAATGGAGTATAAAAGCAGCAGCTCTCCCCGGCGCTTTCTCTTTGCGCTCCTGTCTGACGCGTCACTTCCGGTCCGGAAGTTTTGGCTCTCGGCAGGTAAGAACGTACGCTGCTCGTTGCTTCCATGTTGTCAAGTGCTAATCCCTTTCCTGGTTCTTATGGCACCTGAATGTTGTACTGCAGAGCGGCTGACCTGACGTTCCTTGCTTGTGTGTGCCGCTTTTTGATGTGCGCTGATCCCTCTGGGTTGCGGCGGTAAGTGTCCTCTCTGTCTGCAATCTTGATCGATACCTTTTTAAAGCTAACATTAGCATGGTTACAGGTAAAATGCTGGTAGCCGCGTAGGTCTCTCCTCTAACAAACGTGTGTGTATCCGATCCGGCCAAAAGGTATGTTGTAGTTTTACTGCGGCATTTGAAACGGGTATGGTAGGTTCATTGTAATAGTGTTCATTTTGTGCTTTGTAGATGAGATCCAGCCATTGGGCCGAATGATCCATGTGACACAAGAAAAGTCACGATCAGCTGACCGCTGCTGCTTTGTCTGCTGCTTTGTCTGCTGCGTTGTCGCATTGTTGCTGCTGCTCTGTCGGCTGCTGTATCGCAGCTGTGGCTGCCGAGTTACCGCTGCTTTGCAGTTGATAAGCCACTG
Organism: Diplodus sargus; assembly: GCA_903131615.1. Taxonomy (NCBI): domain Eukaryota; kingdom Metazoa; phylum Chordata; class Actinopteri; order Spariformes; family Sparidae; genus Diplodus; species Diplodus sargus. The sequence goes on along the minus strand of CAEMYA010001768.1, from coordinate 13,674 downwards.
TTATTTGTGTTAACTGTGCCTTTATGGCCGTGTGTCTAGTTCTATCTTGACACCTTAATTTGTTTTGTCTGTTCTGTTAATTTACTGTTTTCGTTACCCCACCTGCCTGGACTTTTGATATCCTTGTGGTTAATTTGATTTAATTAACTAGTATAATTCATTGGTTTTAGGGCAGGTGGTGTTTAGTTCTTTTTTTCATATAATTCGTACTATTTGTTTTCTTTCTTTATAGTTTGTTTGTTCTGGGCAGTAGTGATTTCGTTTGTTTTGATTATAATTTGCCCAGTTCCCAGTTTATACAAATATTGTTGCACTGTGTGACTATTCTTGTTTTCTTTTCTTGCAGAGGCCGGTGGTGGTGGTGGTGGTGCTGGTGATCTGGGTGGTGGTGTCCCTTCCCTCCCTGTGTGCTGTGCTCCCCTGGGATTATTTTGGTTATTCACAAAGTGTGTGAGTGTGTGACTGTCACGTGCCCGGGTGATTTATGATATTTTGTTTGGACCCCTTCCCTCACTAGTTTCTCCACACCAGCGAGCCTCAGCTTGAATAGTCCCTTTTTATAATTTGTGTGGGTGCATTGTTTTAATATTTACTAATAAAGTGTATTGTGAACCACGTCTCATGCCTAGTGAGTAACCTAACTTGCGTGTCCTTAAACCAGTTGATGGAGTTAAATCTTTGGGTGAAAGTCCCAAGGTGGCGTTGTTGCAGTCAATAGGCTACGAGTGGGACTCGTTAGCCCTACTACCCTTCAAACACAGGCAAATCAATCTTGCTGTGTCTTGTGTCCTCCCTACGCTCGCCACATTAGCATAAACACTGGAGCCAGACTGTCCAAAGCTGGTTGATGGATACAGATCAGTTGTACCTCTGGTCCTGTTTGTCTTCTTGTCTTTGAAGACGACTTGTCCATAACTGACGTCTTCTGCTGGTCTCACTGCAGAGTAAACCACAGCTTGATCATTCTCTGCAACACAACAACACATTCTCATTACATGACGGCATGTACGACCATTGACACAGAGCTGCTGCTGTATTTACTGCTAGTGTTGTACTGCAACACAAGAAGAGAATCAATCTTTCTGCTGTAGAAATAGTCATTTTTCATGTAGGATTATAGTTATTTTATTAATATTGTATTATTCGATAAATGGCAGCAGGTTGCTTTCTCCCTCAGAGGGTCTCTGTCTGAAACAGGAAGTTAACTGTGATCACCACGAAGCAGCTCGCTTCGACTAAAATAAGTTATACATTAACCACAAGGCTCAAAGCATCACCATCACTCTGACATATTATACTCGTGTTCGTTCAAGCTGGAGACAAAGCAGAGCAGCTGTACCTCAGACAGAGGAATCGTTCCATTATCTGTCATGCAGGGCTATAATTCGATTGATTAGGGAGTTTATAAATGTCAGCAACAGTTCCTTTCTTTTTAACACCTCTACTGTGAAAAACAACACATCAAATTTAAACCTTGACGACCACAAACAGGTACTGACGGGTCACTCCACCATCACTAAAGTGAGACACATCACCAGCTTCAGTTCAAAATTTGACTGGAAACAGCAGGAGGAAGTTGTTGTTGTGGTTTGATTTGGAGGATTGAAAGAATAAAACACAAAAATATAAAGTGTGTTTCATTTAATACAAAGTCAAGTTCATTTAGTTTATATCTTATATACCTCAGAGTGAGGAAGGAAACACGTCCTTTTCTTTGTTGTTTCTGTGTTGAATCTCTTCTTTCTTATTTCTTCTTAAGGTATTGAGGTTATATTCTATATTAAGTCCATAAATCAATAATTTTACACTCAGATTAACACTGAATCAAGTGTTAGTGACAGTGGTGAGGTGAAGTGTCTGCACAGAGTCTGAAAGGTACTGGAAGACAACAACCAGCCCGGCCCAAGTCTGGGCCCGTTCTGGTCTACAGGTTTATGCTTGAAATTCACCAAAAACGGGATGAAGAGACAGAGCATGTGCAATAAGATTGCGCACTGTAAACAAACAGACAGTGGATGGAGAAACCGAACACAAGAAGAAGAAGATGACAATGGAGGAAACCAGAATCATTTGTGTGGACCGATAATGAGGCTGAACTGCTGCTGCGACTCACACTCAACTAAAATGCGAGTAAGTTGCAAGAAAGGCTCAATATCTTCTGCAGCACGAACACAAGCATGTAGTCCGCCATTGTTGTTGTTGTTGTTGTTATGAGACTTTGCAGGGTTCAGAGGTCGGAGGCAAGAGGTCGAGGGGTGGGGCGATGGCGTCATTTTTTTCGGATAGTATGTGGATTCGCTGTCCACACGAAAATGCAATGGCTGCGTTTTGGCATTTTTCCACCCTGAGACCTTTGAAAAAAGTGTGTTTTTAGGTGCTTCGTTTTCAGGATCCATGTGGACGGTCGGCCAAAACGATGCAATATATGTGCATTTACAAAAAGTGCGTTTCCGTGTGGACGGCCTCTTAGTCCATTGTGTCAATCTAACAAATTATGACTGTGAAGAACTGGAACTGATAATAGTTCTGGTATTGTAGGTGAATTATACAAACAGTTGTTTTTCCTCTTATTTCAATCAATTATCAAAACTCAGCAAAACTTTTAGTTTGAAAAGTTATTTCATTATTTTATGTAATTATTCATCTGATTTGATTAATTTAATATGAAGTAAATGAGTGAGTGTAAATGTGAACAGCAACAACATGTGACTGCAGGGAAGATACATACACACAATTCTTGTATATCATTTCTTCTTGTTAACAGTCCTGTGGTGAAACATGAGCAGGACCACCTTCAGCTCAGGTGTTTTTGATTAGAAACAGGAAGCAGGACGACCACAGAGCCGTTAGCTTCTGTTAGCAGATTCACCACAGGAAACAAATGGACAGAGCGCTAACACAACACACAGTATCACCTGAAACAGACTACAGTCTGAACCTTTGTGGAGTAGGAAACATTGATCTATTTTCAGTTTCATGAAAACACTTTCTTAAATATTCTATATAAATATAAAGGTGCTGACATCACGTTACAAAATGTCCTCATGGTGTCGAGCTGAGCTGTGGTCCTCACAACGACACAAGAACAAGAACACACACACCCACAAAATGTAATCAATTAAACAATCTTTACCTCTACGCCGTCTGATTGGCTGTTCTGGGGGACGTGATATTCTGACACCACTGTATGTGATGTCATCTCTGATGTCATCACCTCCTCCTTCTTCTTCTGCTGCTGAAGTGAATCAAAATGACAGAAAATTTCCATTTTAAAGTCTAAAGATGATCAAAAGCTCCTGAGCTGAACTGATGAACGAGAATCTGAATGAATGTTTGACTTCAGGAAACAGTTGTTACACTTAAAGTGTGTAATGATTCGTGTGACACACTCAGCTCTGAGATGTTCATATTAATGCTTGCATGACATCATGAAGCTTCTGTGAGTCATAGTGAGTCCAGCATAGAGAACGCAACCAACAAAGCAACCAATCAGAGGAGGAGTAGGGCGGGGCTTGTGAGAAGTTGAGTGGCTAGCTAGTTAGCATGCTAACTTCAGAAGCCATCTCTGTAACACAGAACAGAGACGTCTTTGACAGAACGTCAACACTGTTGTTTCTTCTCACTCTGGTCAAATCTCAGCCTGCAGAAGTGAACTGCAGCACACGGCTGAGACAAATAATGAGACACAATTTATGTTTTTGTGCTGAATGTGTCTGACCTTTAGGTTTCCTGTTGATGAGCCGTCTCAACAGTAGAACCAGAAGAACCAGTGCAACCAGAAAAACCACAACACCCAGCAGAATGGACAGAATAACAGTCAACATCACAGGGTCAGGAGGAGGAGAAGGAGCTGAAGGAGAGGAGGTTGAAGGAGAAGTTGTCGCAGGAGGTTTCTCTAAAATGAACAAAAGATTCTCATCAACAACACAGAAATCAGATGAATTCATTCAGTCATTTCACTGCAGAGAGAAACCAGATCAGACTAAGAAAGTGAACTTGCTCCTGTCTGGTCT
>CAEMYA010001767.1:0-54040 GCA_903131615.1 Diplodus sargus | reverse complement strand
CACTGACGAGTCCCTCTCTGTACGAGCTACGATCATGCGCAGACAAGCTAACGTTAGCTCTCAGCATGGTTCGAATTACGGGGGAGCTAAGGGGAGCTCGGCTCCCCTGAAAAGGACCTGAGCTCCCCTGAAAGCCTACTTGGAGATATTTAGGGGGAGCTCTAAAACACTGTTCATTTTTGTGTCACATTTTGATTTTGATTTTCTGTACATAAGGTAAACTTATTGTTTTAAATGGCCGAACACGCACCAAAAGCGTTATGACGCGAAGATAAAGGCCGGTAAAGTCCGGCGGGGAGGATCGGAGCCTCCGCCGCTCCTCAGCTGTTGATCCTCGGTGTGACTGCTGCTGCCGTCACCGCCGTCACGGCCGGGCTCGGCTGCGCATGTCAGATCTGATCACTGCAGGCATCAGATTCTCCCGCACTGAAAGTGATAATTGAGTCGCGCTGATCATCACTATCAGTGCGTTGAGCCTGCTTTCTTTGCGTGGTTGTAAACAGAACTTTTCAGCCCTAATTCAGTTTACCCACCCATTGTACCAAACCACAGAGAGAGGAAACGACAGTTCTGATCTCAGTTCTGAGTGAGAAATTGTGCTTCTGCATGTGTTCTGTTCGTGTTTTCCAAATACAATTGTTAAAGCTGCACTCATCCGTTTTTGATATCAGCAATGGAAATAATAATAGTACACGCACAAGAAGTCTCTTTATTTCTAAAGTTTCTTAGGTTTGCTATACGATGTTTGACAAATGTTCAGCTTTATTGTTTTACCACATGTGATTCTTGAAGGAGTGTGTATGAGAAGCAGAACAACTTTGACTGTGTCCCTGCTGATTTTGTATTTATTTATTTATTTTTTTGCTTTGATTATTAAATGTATTAATAATGTATTGAAGATGTATTGAAGCAGTAGCCCTACAATGTTGTTATTTAGCATCTCTGAAATGCTATTAACAGTATTAACTGTCTGCAGTAGTAACAGTAGAATGTTTTTCGCAGTTACCCTGCAATTGATCACGTTGCCGTGCATTTCGTATGTGCGTGTGACATGTTTAGTGGCGGTGCACACTGGAAAATAGGGCTCCCCCGAAAGCCACTGTGTAATTCGAACCCTGGCTCTCAGTGCAGAGCGAGTGGACTCATGACAGGCTATTGTAAGGCTTATGGCTCCTGACAGGCTGTAACATGGACATGTACGTTATGAACAGAAAAACGAAAATGCTGGAATATGTTTCTGTCTGCAAAAGTTTCCGTCTGCCAGTGAGGGAGTCAGCGTACGCTCGACGGATCGACTAGTTTGGGCTTCGGGAAGACGAGATGTAAACAAACCGGTAAGTAGCTGCTTGCACAAACACGCTGTTTTAACCACTTTTTTATTCATTTTGAGCCATACACGCTACAGTGCTGTGTTGTAAGGTGTCTGCTGATGTTGCATAGCTTTTGGGGTGATATTTGGAGCATGTTAAGATGTTTAAAACACAGTGTAAAGTTGTTACCCCACGATGTTAGCTGTCAATGCTAACTCTCCATTCAAGGAGCCCTGTAAGGGGTGGACCAAAAGTGTTCGCGTTTTCGGTATTGGCAAGTCAAGGGTAGCTTGAGCAATAAAGCTGATGTTGAAATTGACCGAAGTTCTCCTTTAAGCTAGCTGCTAATTAGCGTCTCAGCGCCACTCCAGAACCCGAACAACATTAATGCCCAAAACACCGCGATCATTCGGCTCATCAACAGAACATCATCTCGAACATATTATTTTACCATTCCAATAACATCAACTCTATAACCACTCTATACATTCTCTACCTGAAAAGGGGAGTGAATGAATGATACTATCGGACACGATGCTTTTCTTCTGGCAGCTTCATTCAGAATGAGGCATCGTGGCCCGAGAGCCTCCCCTTTGGACCTCTGCAGGCTTAACTAATCGAGCACAGGGAATCAAAAGGATCAACAGATGATCACAGTTTAATTAAACTTCTGACAGGTAAATATCCATATGCCATTAGTTTTTAACTCTTAATTCATCGTCTTACAGTTTTTAACTCTTAATTCAATTTCTGACAGGTAAGTATCCTTATGCCATTAGTTTTTAACTCTTAATTCATCATCTTAACATGCATGTGACTGTATTCATTGCTTTTTAAACAACTGTTTCTTTTGTACATAAAATCAATCCATCACACACTCCCCTGCTAAATTAGATGTCGTCCCGACATCTCAATATTTACGAACCAAACATAATGATAAGTATGGATGTACTGCTTATACATGACCCTACTCAATTTGGTGATATTTTCTCTTCAGCTAAACAGTCTTTTTCAGTACTGGCCAGTCCACACCTGTGTCATGCCTAGTAACTCTGCATCAGTACAGTTTGGTAACTTTGATATGGGTTTGTCCACAATGGCTGAACTCCTCTATATAATACAGGCTGATACTGGTAAAGCATTTCATTTGCATGTGCTGCACTGTAACATGCTGGAGTCCCAAGCCGGTCGTAGGTGAAGATTTTAGGAGCTCTTCTTTCTCTCCTCTGCAAGTCATGTCTTTGTTCTCTGTCATTCTCACTTGAGTCTAGACACAGGGATTCTGGAATCTCATCCTGTCCCACTGGTTGTAGATCCTCACTACGATCATCTTCTTCTTGTAGCACATTCTCCTGCTGTATCTCAGGCTCATTTGTGTTCGTTAGGAGTCTTTCTTCAAACACTGGCTCATCATTGCTCAACGCTGGTGTTTCCAGGTTATCCTCTTGTGTCTCATCATGTTCCATGGTTGTTTCAGGGCTGGGCACTTGAGACTGTATTACTGGCTTGTAATAGTACTCACATTCATCATCTTCTTCTTCCTCTTCCAGGTTTGCATTTTCTGTGGCTGTCTTTGTCGATCTTTTCTTTTGCTTTGATGACTCTTTTGGCTGGGTCTCGAACGGTAAGTGATCACACGGTAGCAACAGATTACGATGTATGACTCTTGACCTTCCTCTTCCCTGCTCAGGTTTAACTTCATAGACTGGGATGTCTTCCCCAACCTGGCGTGTTACAACATGAATGTTCTCTTCCCAGTGATTACGTAGTTTTCCAGTGCCTCCTCTAGGCGTCAGATTTCTAACAAGGACGCGGTCACCTGGACACAACACTGAGCCTCTCACTTTTACATCATAATGTCTTTTGCTTCTCTCGGTTGACTTCTTTGCATTTTCTTGCACTATTCCGTAAGCTTCCTGCATTTCTCGCTTCCATTTCTCTATGTACGCTCGATGGTCTGTTTTTCCTGTCTCTGAGGTGAGCCCAAACAAGAGATCAATAGGTAACCTCGGGGACCTTCCAAATAGGAGATAAAAAGGGGAGAAACCTGTTACCTCACATCGTGTGCAGTTATATGCGTAGATCAACTTGTTTAAGGATTCTTTCCAGTTTGTCTTTTGTTTGTCTGTGAGTGTCTTTAGCATTTGTAACAGTGTTCGATTAAAACGCTCGACTTGGCCATTCCCTTGGGGGTGGTATGGTGTCGTCCGCGACCCCAACACACCACAGTTCTTCTTCAGCTGGGAGAAGAGCTGGTTCTCAAATTCGCCACCTTGATCATGGTGAATCCTTTTAGGCAGTCCATACTTCAGGGCATAGTCGTTGAATATGCGGTCGGCAACTGTTTTGGCAGACTTGGAGGTTGTAGCATAAGCCTGTGCGAAACGAGTGAAATGGTCAACTATTATCAAGATATACTCATATCCACCTTTGCACTTGTCCAAGTGGAGAAAATCTATCGACACTAGTTCAAATGGCTGTGTGGTTATGATGCTGGTGAGAGGAGCCCGTGTTTCTTTGCATGGTGTTTTTTGTTTCAGGCAAGTACACATTCTGGACACATAATGTTCAATCTCCTTTTGCATGTACGGCCAGAAGAATCTGTCCCTGATCAGTGATGTCGTACGATCAATGCCTTGATGGCCCATTTCATCATGCAAATCTTTAAGCACAATGGTCTTATACTCCTCGGGTAATACAAGCTGTGTTTTGTTTGTTGTCTTCCTTCGAAGAATGCCATCTTCGTCAATATGAAGTCTTTCCCATTCACGTAGCAGACACTTACTTTGCATAGTGAAGGCGCTAAGTTCATGTCCTGATGGCTTGTTATCTGTCAGTTTGAACCGCATCACTGGACCAATGTTCTTGTCATCCTGCTGTGCTTGTCGAATCTCAGCAGCTGAGAATGCTTTGTGTGTCGCTTCATTTACTGCTGTGCACTGTACTGGGCAGACACCCGGTGAGCTGGTGTCCTGAGACTCAACAGCTTGAATGGTTGCTGCCACACAATCTGATGCCAACTCTTCAGTACACTGCGTCATCATGTCTTCAATATTTACAGGCATTCTTGACAGACTGTCGGCATCCACATTTTCTTTACCTGGACGGTACCTGATGGTAAAATGAAAGTCTGCAAGCTCTGCTACCCATCTGCATCCAGTTGCGTTGAGCTTTGCACTTGACAGGACATAAGTGAGTGGATTATTATCACTAAACACAGTGAAAGTGGGAGCATAGTACAGGTAGTCTCTAAATTTTTCTGTGACTGCCCACTTCAGGGCAAGGAATTCCAATTTCCCTGAGTGGAGATGATAGTTTCGTTCAGATGCAGTTAGTGTCCGGGAACCATAGGCTATCACACGAAGTTTCTCATCCTGCAGCTGATACAGGACTGCTCCAAGGCCTTGATTGGAGGCATCTGTGTGGAGCACAAATGGCTTCGAGAAATCTGGGAATCCAAGGACAGGTGGCTCGACCAGACAGTCTATTAGCTGCTCCAATATGCGCTGGTGTTCTTCAGTCCACATTATTGGTTTGTGTGATGGCACTCCTTTAATTTTGCCTGTAGCTTGTCTCATGCCAGTTCTGTGTCGTGGCACATTGCTGTCCTCTGGTGTTCCTTTTAACAAGTAATAAAGTGGTCCTGCGATGCGAGAGAAATTCTGTATGTATTGTCTGTAGTAGCTTAGCAAGCCCATTATGGCTCGTAGCTCACCTACATTGCTTGGTCTCTTGTCTTTCAAAGCTCTCACAGCAATAGTGTCAGCTGGATCAATTTTGCTACCTTCTGCTGAAACGATTCTTCCCAAATAGCGGACTTCATGTTTGAATAATTCACACTTACTGGGTTTTAACTTGATTCCATGTTTCCTCAACAGCTGGAGCACCTTTCTGACATGATTCACATGGTCCTCAAATGACTGACTGTACACAAGGGTGTCATCCAAGTAGGGGATACAGATGTTGTCTCGCACCTCTTCCAAACACTCTTCCATGCAGCGTTGAAAGGCTGCTGGCGCATTCATCAGCCCGAATGGGATCCTTATCCATTCATACAGACCCCACGGCGTCACAAATGCAGTCAAAGGTCTGCTGTCTTCATCCATAAAGCCCTGATGGTAGGCCTTTCCTTGGTCTAACAGTGAAAACCATGAGTGACCACCAAGACTGTCGAGGATGTCCTGCACGCGAGGGATTGGCTGTCTGTCCGGGTGAGTCTTTTTGTTTAGCTCCCTGTAATCTATGCAAAGACGTAGGCTGCCATCCTTTTTCCTTACACAGACGACGGGTGAGGCATATGATGAGTTGGATTTCTTCACCCATCCTTGTGCAATAAGATTGTGCAAATAGTCTTTCATCTCGTTGTATAGTGGCTTTGGTACTGACAGGTAAGTGCGTGCTACAGGATCCATGTCCTTCAATGATATGCTCAACTTCAGCTTCTCAATACATCCAATGTCATCATCTGATTTAGAAAAGGAGGAGCACTCTTCTCGGAGCATGTTCTGTGCTATTACTCTTTCAGGTTCACTTAGATGAGTCAAGTTAATTGGTGGATTCCATGGAATGTCTGTACTTTGCTCATGTTCTGCATTCACTTGACTCACTGACACTGGAGGAGGATGATTGGGTCTCTCGAACACTGTGGCTGGATACACAGCCTGAACTTGCTGCACGGTGCCCACAACAGTTCTTCCTGACAGTTCAATATCATGGTCAGTGGAGTTTTGCGCATCAACAACAATGTATGGTGAAACACCACGTCTGAGTTTTATCAACGTCTCACTAAACTCTAGACCTTCAGCCCACTGAGGGTTTATGTCAGGCTCAAAGAGGAGTGTTGAGTCTTTTTTCAGTGGCCGTGTCTGTACCTTACAGTCTATTTGAACAGATGTGTGTTTGGGTACAATGACTTTCTCTCTAGTTGTTTTCACAATATAGTCACATGACTGCCCCACAGTCACCAGATCAATGAAGGCTGTAACGTTTTCTTTCTGAAGGCAAGGGAAAGCTGTCCTCAATGTCTCATGCAACTGCTCTCTTCTCATAATATCTGGTGCTCCTATAGTGTTAGTTTTTATTATATGCTCAATGACATTAAAGCCTAGGATGGGCTGTGAAAGACTTCCACCTTTCATTACTAGAATGGGGACAACAAGTTCTTTGGAGTCAGCTTCATCTGCAGCTAATCCAAAAGTGACTTCAATGAAGCCCTCATACGGCATGTTCTGTCCATTAGCAGCTGTGATTTGCAAATTGTTGGGAGCATCAAGTAACTCAGAGACATCTCTTAACTTCTCATAAGGTAAATGCCTTCCTTTCCACTTTTGATCAACAATGCAGACTTGAGAGCCAGTATCCCATAATGCTCGAGTTTTGTGGCCTTGTATATAACACTCAACCATACATCGTTTCCCTACCAGATCAACAAGACGGGAATGACTGTCTTCTTTCTTGTTGTTAGGGGCATTTACACTTGGGTGAGAGCACTGATTTACTTGTGAGGGAGGGTGTTGGTTGCACAGTTCTCTGTGTTTTGACCAATGTTCAGCTTGACAGGTTTTAGAGCAGTAAGTGTCTTTTTTACAGGATGCACATCTTTTCAATCTTTGTTTTTTTCCAGAGACACCACAGTGAGAACAATACTGTTGGGACGTTGCACTGTTGCTGGTTACTCCCTGTCCCGTGGGGGTAACCCTCTTTCGTTTAAAGGACCATCTTTGTCCTGTCTGAATCCTCTCATCCTGCAACCTACGAGGAAGTGCTCGCTGCTGCCACATCTGTAGCAATGGGTGCAATACTCACTCCCGCTCCGCTGACAGCCAAAGCATTTCCTCAGGCGTGCGTGATTTGGGGCAGGGTTCTGCCGTTGTGGAGCAAATCTCTGTTGGTATTGAGCCGTATCTCCTCTTCGCCCTGGCCTTTGTGGTGAGCACTGGAACTGCGGGGGCGGGCTATATTCCTGTGCTACAGGTGTGGCAAGATACTGTGTCTGTGCTGGGTTAGTCTGTTGAATTGACTCTCTAATTTGTGCAACTTCAGCACCAAGATTTTTCAGTTGTGCCATTTCAGTACGCATTTGTTTCAGTTCACTGAGTACATCTGGCTGTTGTTTGCTGGTGTGTTCCAAATTTGATTTTTTTTCTGTTTAATCTGCAGGTGTGTCATGAGACTGAGCTGAGTGCACAGTAGTTGGCCGGTGTTGGATAAGTAATTTATTTTTATTTTGTCTCTCTGCTTCGTTTGCACAAGCAATGTTGAGTTTCTCAAGGAGCAGCTCATCACTTGTTGTTGTTTGCTGCAGGTGTGGCTGGAGGTCGCTCCTGATGCTGTCATTCTGCAGGCCTGTCAGGACGGTATGGAGAAACATGCTCTGTACAAGGACAGGATCATATCTGAGACCAGATTCTGCTTCCTGTGAAGCAAACAGGATTTTTTGCCTCAGGTCTAGGGCATGGATCAGAAAGTTTTGTGGGGTTTCCTTATTACATTGGACCTCTGAGGTAAGTTGCTTGTACAGTTCTGTCGCCCCCTTTTCTTGGTAATGAGATCTGAGGATTCTTCTCAAGGTAGGTAAAGTAAGATTGTTTTTTCCCTCCAGATAGCTGCGTAGTTGTAAGCCTGGCGCTATTGCTCTGATCACTGCATCAACTATTTCCATTTCAGGGAATCCCTTGCTAATGCCTTGCTCAATTTGATGTGCTAGACTGGAGAAGGTAAGCTTGTCTCTTTGTCCTGGCTCACCAATCTGACCTGCTATTTTGAATTTTTTGTTCCACTGGAGTGAGAGACGAGGTGGAGGTGTCAGTTGGGCAGGGGCATGTTCTTGTTTAGTACTGCTAGCTCCCCCACTGACTGATGTCTTGGCTCCACTGACTTGACTTTGTTTCTCTTGAAGGGATAACACTAGTGCTACTTGTAGTGTCTCTATCTCTTTTTTTAACTTCTCGGTTTCTGAGGGCTGAACAACCTGCTCTTCCACCAGATCCTTAGGTTTTTCATTTGAGGCTACATGTTCTGTGGCACTATTTTGAGCAGCCTGTTGAAACTCGACGATTTTGTCTTTAAGCAGCAGTAGTTCTGCCATCCCCTGGTCCTCAAGTTCTTTAAGCTCTTCTCTGTCCAAGTGACTTGTGACATGTGAGATGAAAGAGGAGCGACTTTTACCTGATACCTTTTCAAAGGTGGGACCAGCAATCGTTAGAAAATCACAAAGTTCAATCAACGTGTCTCTTGTTAGTGTATACAGAGCTCCGCCAATTTCTAGTTTAAAGTCCTCTAGCTCCGAAGAATCCATTTTCAGTCTCTGACCGGTGGACCTCTGTGTGATGAAGAACCCTCTCCTTACAGATTAGACAACGCAGCTCTCCTGGTACCCGTGGTTGACCTCAGATTGCATGCCAGTCTCTCTCCGCAGTTGATGAACCACCACACACTCTTTGTCCACCTTGGCTGTACATGTGGAGGGTTGAATGACGATCAGGGACCTCTATCTGGGACAGCTAGCCCTTGTCACATTCATCCCAGCGGTGCCTCCAAGATGTCACGCCCTGAAAAGGGGAGTGAATGAATGAAACTATCGGACACGATGCTTTTCTTCTGGCAGCTTCATTCAGAATTTATTGTTTACACAATTATATTCACAAATAGTATCAGGGTAGAAAACATAAAAGGTTCAGTCAAATAACCAATATTTCATATATCAATATTATCCCTAATGGCAATGAACTAAATAATATACAATAGTAGGCAATTTAGCCTTTTTTGCCAGTTAATTCACACTCAACATTCATCACTAAACATACACATATACAGTCAGTTATGCACACGGTATGCGCTGTGCCTGCGGTCACGTGGCGCTCTGTGTCGGCCACGGCGCAACGGAGTTAAGCTAGCTGCTAATTAGCGTCTCAGCGCCACTCCAGAACCCGAACAACATTTAAGCTGCGTTCAGACCGAACGCGTAGACGCGAATGGAGCGTCAACTCTACATTGAAAATCAATGTAAATGGCGCGAAGACACGCGATTCAGGCGCCGGCGGCGTGAATGGAGCGTCTGGCGCGGCGCGAATGAAGCGTCTGGAGCATCTGGCGCGTCTGGCGCGGCCCGAATGAAGCATCTGGAGCGACGCAAATAAAGTTGAAAATATCCAACTTTTCAGGCGGCATCGCGCCGCGACGAGTTCAAGCCGACGACATCACTTCCTTCACGTACGGTTGTTTACGGTCGCTCATAGCAACATGGAGGAGAAGCTGATAGTAGCTGTCTGTGGGCACCCCGTGCTGTATGACACCACTGCGGTGTTCTACCGGGACAATTTAAAAAAGAGGAGGCATGGGTGAAAGTCGCTGAGGAGGTGGGACTCTCTGGTAAGTTTTGAAGCTATCTGTGGCTTGTATTACTACGTTACTGACCGTGTTTCTCTATGAAATGTTAGCATCAGTTAGCACTTGTATAGCATTATCCGCCTTTGCAGGATACCACCTCCAGTTTGTGTGAATGTTTATTGTAGTATTTAATTTAGTTATAAGCTAATTTAGCAAAATGAGCGGGCAAGCGTGTCGTCTTTTTTTCTCAAGCGCGAATGAAGAGAATGACGCGAATGACGCGAATTGTCCAAAATTGTCCAAAATGATCAAGCGGCGCGAATGAAGCTTCTGAAGCGATTGTATTCGCGTCTATCGCGTTCGGTCTGAACGCCCCATAATGCCCAAAACACCGCGATCAGTCGGCTCATCAACAGAACATCATCTCGAACATATTATTTAACCATTCCAATAACATCAACTCTATAACCACTCTATACATTCTCTACCTGAAAAGGGGAGTGAATGAATGAAACTATCGGACACGATGCTTTTCTTCTGGCAGCTTCATTCAGAATGAGGCATCGTGGCCCGAGAGCCCCCCCTTTGGACCTCTGCAGGCTTAACTAATCGAGCACAGGGAATCAAAAGGATCAACAGATGATCACAGATTAATTAAACTTCGGACAGGTAAATATCCATATGCCATTAGTTTTTAACTCTTAATTCATCATCTTAACATGCATGTGACTGTATTCATTGCTTTTTAAACAACTGTTTCTTTTTTACATAAAATCAATCCATCACATTTTCACCCTAAAAAGCTCTAAACACACTGCACACTTCCTGTCCAGCAGCAAACAGCAGACAGATACAGTTAGTGAATAGCGAGTGAACATGATAAAAGCAACTTAGTAGACAGATATTTCCCTCAGAACTGGGTTAAACCAAACCAGAGCTGAAGGGAGAGCAAAGATTGGACATTCATCAAATAGCAATATGAATGCAGCTGTTAGCCAACATGTGACCATTAAGATTTTACCTGGTTCCAAACTCCTGATGGCCTAAGTATAAATAGATTAATGTTGGTTTATGTAAATATTCAGAAAGAATCCAGAATCATAAAATGTTTAGAAAGTAACTTTCTTTTTATATTGTATTAGCATTAGTTATTGGAAAATAGATTTTAATTGTCTAAACATTATGGTGTTGAGGAAATGAAGAAGCTCAGGGTGTCTTTGACTTCAAAGGTCATTGTTACGTCAAAGTTGATGGTTAGGCCTAAAGAAAAATGTTTAATGACAATGGACAGCCGCTGAGATTCAGGAGAACCCAGTTCTAAACTCCGATAGGGTGCAATGTAAAGCTCTTATTTTGAAGACAAATTCTATGTCACTGTTCACAGCCCCGCTTCGAACTTCATTCTTCCTCGGCTTTCCCTGATACACAGTCAGAGTACGGAGTCACATTCGTGCTGAACAGCCCCGCTCACTGTTTCACGGAGGGGGAACTCCTGTTGTTAATAATTAACTAACAAGTGAGTTAACAAAGAAGCACAGCTGGAGACCACTAGAGACATTAAGCAGAGACTGTCTCTAGAATGAAAGAAGCAAACCGTGAGAAATGATGTGTGGTCAATATGACCGCTTATGGCCGAAATAGGTAAAACACATCATGTTGTCTTTGTCTTTTGTGTAATTTATATAATAACTCGTTGTGTGGTATATTTTCTCTTGATATATTCCTCTATTCCTAATATGTACGTGAAAAGAAAATTACGTGTAAATAAACTTGATTTAACATGATAGATCCTTTCATATTGTTTTTCACCTAATGATGCAATTTCCACGTCCTGTCTGTGGGTCCAGTGCAGCTGAACATGTGAAATAAGTTCAAGTAGGTTTACTGTAAATTCATGTAGTTGCAGGGAGATATTGATATAGATTTCTAACCATCTAACCTTCACTTTGAACCACTTTGTCTGTTCAGACTTCATTTCCTGTTATATCACGACCAAGTAAATTAGCCTTGGACAGTTTTGGAAATACTTTGGATAGTCTGGTCTATAGTCCACATGAGATGCAAAAAAGGGCCATCCACTTAATTAACAGCCTGATGGTGACCCCTTATTCTAAAAAGGGCTAGTTGCAGTGTCTGTCAATCTCCAATTGAATTATCACAACTTAATGAATTTTCAGCAATTTTTTTAGCAGTACTGTCACAAGTGTCAGATCCTATTATTACACATGATATTCATTCTGGAGTTGTAGACATTTGACAGTAAAAAATATTGCTGTGTGTGTGTCAGTCAGAGGGAGAGAGATGGAATAGAGTGGAGTAGAAGATGAGGGGTACAGAACAGACAGAGCAGGAGAGATGGAGCCAACAGAGATAAAGGAGAAGTGTAAGGGACCCGAAGAATGAAGTTAGTGCAAGAAAGACAAATTAAGGTAAAGATGGACTCTTCCCATTTGAGAGAGACAGAGAGATCTGGAGTTATGATTATAGAAATCTGTTAAACAAACTTAGATGTTTGCCTGATAATTAGTTTATTCATTGCATGTGTACGTGTTAATTTGATTTCAATCATATTGTTTTAAATCTAGACATGTGCAGGTGGACTCAGCCAGTGCTAAGAAAGGTCTTATGCCTGCCTGTTGGAGAGACAGACTAAACTAAAGCATCAAATTATGGTAAAAGATGCTGTAGACAGGCTACAACTTTTATTCCTTGTCCCCCCCTGGAATTATTCTCTAAAATTTGACTGTTTATTGTCCCCCCCAACTATGACATGGGATTTTCACCCCTGCATGTGACACAAGTATTTAGGGTTTAAAAACAAAACAACAAGCTAAAGACTAAAGACTATAGGTTTGTCTCAATCAGTGACAAATGATAAGTTGTTAAACTGTCAATATAACAATATTTATTAGTGCAGCTCCAACACTGCAGAAAAGATAAATCCTTATTGCAAGTGTTCACTGTTGAAAGAGCACTGAACATTGTGTGCTTTGTTAATGGTTAATTTAATGGTACCAGTATTGTGTGATTAGGCTTTGGGGTTATGATGGAGTTGGAGCTGAACTACTTTCACTTTTTGTTATAACTGCTTTAAAAGACAGATTAAAAGTGCAGACAGGACAGTTTGTAATGGGCAGACCAACAGCTCATATCGTTATCTCTGGTTATTGGAAGGATTCATAACAAGGCAGAACATCTACTCAGACCAGGCAGAACTATTTAAATGCAAAGGTGAGTTTAGTCACCTTTGTTACAGACGTCTATCGATACAGTTGTTATTATTGAATACAATTTCAATTGAAATGGCTTACTCTACTATATGAAAAAACTTTAAGAATTGTTGGATGCATCTATGTCCCAATGGTGAGATCAAAATTCAAGAGCTGTCAAGGCCAATTCTAATTTTTGAACACAGATTTTAATTATTGTTTGTGTTTCTGCTCTTTCAAGTCTTAAAACAGCAATGTTATGAGGCACAGTATTTGTTACATTTTCCAAAAATAGAATAATACATGAAGAGCCTTTCACCATCTTACCTGTAAGAAATATGTTTTTCTTACCTTGAAATACCATCCTTAAACCCTCAACTGCACTTTACAACTTTTGCACTTTGTTTACATGCTTTGACCTTCATATTTCTGACAGCAGCTTCAAAGTAACACAACCAACACAGTCAGCAGAACTGTCCGAATTATCTAATTTTTCATTTGAGTTAATATCGTTCTTGAAAAGGCTTTTGGGTTGGCAACATGTTTTAAGGCATGAGGGATTCAAACAGTCTGTCTAACATACTGTTTCAGTTGTGAGATGTGAGATTCATAGGAGAAATACAGGAAGGACAAACTCTCCAGAGTAGTCACACATAAGACTAAAATCACATTCACACATAATCCCAGCTCTCAGAACATGTTCATGTAACAGCAGTTTACAGGCTGGCATATAAAATCCTTAATGACCACCTTCATACTTTTTATTGAGCTGATTCCTTCAGAGAGAAGGTTCAGAGTTTCCTATGTGCTGGAATCATAGATTTACTTATTAACTTATTTCCAAACTGTTAGTAAACAACATAGTCACTTTTTACTGCATGAAATGTTGCCATATGTAATGTTTATCTTTTATGTGCAAATGATATTCTTATATGTTCTGTATGTATAGATGAGCTATGCACCAGCGAAAGACACATTTTCATTACAACCTGTATTATGGACGATAAAGTTTTTTATGTTGAATGTTGAATCTGGAATGCAATTCAGTAATTTTTCACATTGCAATATTTACATCTCACCTGCAATGTTCATCAAAATTTGATATGTGTAATATGTAATAACTTTGACAAAAAGGATATTAGACTCATATTCTCTTGGTTAAATACTTTCAGCCCATTCAGCTTAAATGGTGATTCAATCTAAAAAGATTATTACAATATTTGTCTTACTGACTTTGTCTTTGTTCTTTTTAAAGCATGAAGAACAGATAAGATGGAGGAGGAGAACCAAGACAAGACACCAGCTGGAAGGGCTGAAAAAGTCTGAAGTCAAGTTTGTAGAACCGCCTGCCAAAAAAAAGGGTAATTGAAACAAAAAAAACTAATAAAAATTAAGGAAACCTAGGAAAAGTAGTTTAGCAATTGTGATGTTTTTATGCTCATCATGTGTATTCTGATATTCCAACATGACCCTGCAGTGGAGGAGAGTGAAAATGAAACCAAGGTAAATGTGAGATTTCAAAACACATATTCGTCTCAGTGGGTCTGATGTGATGAGTTGGTCAATAAAATTATCAATTTTCTCAGTGTGATCCAGTGAATGAACCTGATGAAGATCAGCAGTCAGAGAACAAAATGGACACAGGTGGAGGGTCTGAAATCAAATCAGGACCATCCGCATCCAATGAGAAAGGTAAGATTTTTAATTACGTTTGATTGTGTCATTGTCATGTTTTATTTGTTTTTTCAGTGCTGCATGAACTCACACTTGCGTTAATAAGTGACACAAATTCTATTGAGTTTGGATTTAAAAACGTCTTACTTGATCATGATGAGCAGGCAAATATGGAACAGTTTTCAGCCAAACTGTATGATTTATGTGGTAGGCTCATCTCTGTCATTAACATGCTTGGCCAACAAAACACTGACAGGTTCCCATTAAATGAGGGAATTCATGCCTTTCTCTTATTCATCTGTTACCAAATGGTGTACATTACAGCCATTACAGCTGAGGAGTGCAGTGGATATAAAAAGCTTTTGGGAAAGACTCACTCGCTTATAGACAGTTGTGACTCATGAGTCAGATGAAAACTGTGAAAGTGCACTGACAGAGCTGAAATCCAACAGCAGGTTTGCTGAAGAAAGATATCACACATGTACAAGAAGTATGATGGATGAAAAAGAGATCATAGCTCTGTTGGACAAAATAGATGTCATGGTCTCTGAAAATGATCCACACTGCTACAGTGGATCGATGTGTGATGAAAATAAAGAAGGGAAAGAACACCTGGAGCACAAATCCCATGAAGAAGAAAGGATAGATTCATCAGTGCTTCAGCAAAATCACCCAGGAGAGGTTTTAATGTTGGCATCCTTGGATAATACCTCCATTGCTTTATCAAGATAAAATGTAGAGACATTTCCCTCAGGAGTTGATGGAGATCAAACACAGACCAAAAACAGTGTGACTAATGCACTTATGTTTTTCTGGTACGGTGGTACCTAAAACATGACAATGAGAATGAGAATGAGAAATTCTTTATTGATCCCGAGGGGAAACTGCTTGTGTTACAGCTGCTCTATTCAAAAGCCTTACATGCTGAAAAATAAACACTATATATAAGCAAGAATATTAAAAATAGAATAAAAATATAAGAAATATATATTCTACTAGACATGTATCTATACATACAGTGTAATAATTTAATGCTACAGTTGAATTATGGGTTGTTGCACATTCTGTGTCAAGAGTCCTCCTATTGACTCAGAGTGTCTGACACTCGGAGCTGAACAGTTTGATGGCCACAGGCAGGAATGATTTCCTGTGGCGCTCTGTGGTGCATCTTGGTGGGATCAATCCACTATTGACTCTGCTCCTGTGGCTGACCACTACGTCATGGAGCCATTGTCCAAGATGACATGCAACTTGGACAGCATCCTCCTCTCTGACACCACCGTTAGAGTCCAGCTCCACCCTGACAACGTATCTGTTCAGTTTTTGGCGTCCGCTACCCTCAGCCTGTTTCCCCAGCACACAACAGCATAGGAAGTCCCATTAAATACTAATGTTTTCTCTAATATATAAATATGCAATTGTTTGCTAACACGTTCACAATACCAAAATTAAATATCTAAATGTAGTGTTCGCAACTCGTTTTTGCTGCCCCCATGAGGCCAAAAGTCAGTTATTGTTCCTTTAGATAACTGAAATGTGAAAGGGGAGGGGAGTTTGTTGGAGAGTGTCTGGTGGCCTTGCACTGACCCATGGGTATCAGCCAGGCACAGGCAGAACAAAGTACGTGGAGTCACTGCTCTGTGGGCCCACCACCTTCAGGGACAGAGAAATACAGAAACTGTGGGGGGCGCCAAGTTGCACAAAGTGCCAATTTCTACATAATGTTGTTTTAATATTGTCAAGGCTTTCAAGTTCTCTATTTGAGCCCACGGGATGCCTCAGGATGGATTTGTTCACCACGCTTCCTCTATAGTCATATAAACTTACTTGGCACTTACTTGTTGGTGACTGAAGGTCTGGGTTGGGATGATGTACTGATGGCGGTGATGAATGTAGATGAACGGTGATGAATAATGATTAATGGTGTGCGGAGCATCATGCTAAACATAAACATTTCGATGCATGCACCCAAATTAAACAAATCAAAGGTGTTTTCTAGAACAAAATAAACAACCTTTGTTTTCATACAACAAACAACTTAAGTTTCTTTCTTTTATTTCGATTTCGTTCATGCGGTAATGCAGCTAGCGTTTAGCGGTTGAAAAACATTTACTCATCACACACACCTGTGTGTCTTTGTCTTAAATGACACACAGTGATTGCGTCATGCTCAATTTAAATGCGACACCTTGTAGTTCTAAAGCCAACTGTTGGACGTCTGAAGCGTTTGGGGACACTTGGACGAGGTCAGGAACAAATATGTTTGGTGTGTTCAGCTGCATCAGAACCTTTGGAGCCGCAGGACCTTGTCTGCTCCAATTGAGCATGCGAAGTCTGAGGGGAGGGCTGTCGGACGTCTGAGCCATTGGATTCTCTGATTGGTTGTGTGCCAGCTGAATGGCCGTTCTGATTGGCGGTGTGAATACTGTGCGTGCTTTGTTTTTCTGTGCACTCCGTTACGTCATTTCCCGTTTTCATGTTTTGCAGTCCTGGAACCAGACTAGTTGTTATGTCCGTTCAGGACTAATTAATTTGTGTTCATTTGGTTATACCTCGCTGCATGTTTAGTATGCAGCTGTTTTTATCTGAAATAGTGAAGTTTCGTTTTGATCGAAAGTAAAGAGAGTTGCGTGCATAAGCCTCTCGTTTACAACTCACAACACAAGCGCCACCCACTTATTGCATCTCGCAAGCGCAGAACGTATACGCTGCTGTGGAGTAGGCAGCACGTCGAAGCGGTGTGTTCAGTGCAATTTTTCTGCCAAATGGGTCAAACAAGAGGCAACGGAGTGGGTGGAGAGTGGTCAGATAAGGCAGTTGGACATCTGGGCGTTGTGTGGGGGCCTTAAACAAAAATGGCTCCTAGAAATATTAAAACCCCTCCTCTCTATTTGGTATGGAGGAGATACCGCTTGTTGAACAGTGAACTTTTTGAACATCATTTTTACAAATAAATCCTCTTCAGATGGAATAGTTGACTGACATCTTCAATCCTGCGATCTGCTTGTTGTTAGATTACCCTGCAGGAGAGGAGCTGGAGGAGGAGAGTGCACCTAAAACCAATGTAAAGGTGAGATCTTTTCAACCTCAGTACTCACAAAAGCATGTATGTTTAATGCCACCTATTTTTTTAGTTAGAGATTCAACTGAAGATTGGAGTCGTTTACATATTTAGTTAAGACTTGAACAGTTTGACTCCATGGATCTCCTGGTTAGACACGTGGATGAGTTGTAAACACTTTCCCAGAAGAACTTACTTTCTTCTGACTAAACTACAAACCTGATCACATTTAGTTTGTGGATATTGCTTTCCGGGATTTTATTTTTGGTGTTGTAGATCTTTAGTGTGTTGCAATATCTACGGTGGCCCTGAAGGGCAAATGACAACGATAAAAAGAAAAACACAACAACATTAACAAAATCACAAGAACATTAACAAAAACGCAATTACATTAACAAAAACACAACAACATTAACAAAAACACAATCACAAAAACAAAATCACAACAACATTAACAAAAACACAATCACATTAACCAAACCGGAAAAGGTAGGTACCCTCAGGCGACATGAATCGTCGCTGATTGGTCTGTCCTTTGAACCGGAATAACATGGTTTACAGGTTTTCAAAACAAGCCGCCAGTGACGACTTACACCCTGCATCAAAGAGAATATTTTGATGCATCAGAAAGAACACTTTGATGCAGGACATGGATATGATGATGTCTGATGTTTTATGATGTTTAACCTATTTCGGCCATAAGCGGTCATATTGACCGCACATCGTCTCGCGCGTTTGCTGCTTCCATTGTCGCTCGTCTCTAACTTTGTTGGCGATTAAATACCCAATGAGGTGATGAATGCATTCATGTCTCCGTGTCTGCTGCGGTGGTGGTTCCGCTGCTGCCCACCTTGTGCCGACTTGAAAACCTGTAAACCATGTTATTCCGGTTCAAAGGACAGACCAATCAGCTACGATTCATGTCGCCTGAGGGTACCTACCTTTTCCGGTTTGGTTAATGTGATTGTGTTTTTGTTAATGTAATTGCGTTTTTGTTAATGTTGTGTTTTTGTTAATGTTGTTGTGTTTTTGTTAATGTTGTTGTGTTTTTGTTAATGTTGTTGTGATTTTGTTTTTGTGATTGTGTTTTTGTTAATGTGATTGTGTTTTTGTTAATGTTGTTGTGTTTTTGTTAATGTTGTTGTGTTTTTGTTAATGTTGTTGTGTTTTTGTTAATGTTGTGTTTTTGTTAATGTTGTTGTGATTTTGTTTTTGTGATTGTGTTTTTCTTAATGTTGTTGTGACTTTGTTTTTGTGATTGTGTTTTTGTTAATGTAATTGCGTTTTTCTTAATGTTGTTGTGTTTTTCTTAATGTTGTTGTGTTTTTCTTAATGTTGTTGTGTTTCTGTTAATGTTGTTGTGTTTTTCTTTTTGTCGTTGTCGTTTGCCCTATAGGGCCACCGTAAATATCTCACCTCCTCCTTTCCACAGTCCATTTATCGTAGCCACCGCACGCTCCGCTTCACCGTTTGCCTGCGGGTAGCTTGGGCTGCTGGTAATATGTGTGAACCCGTACTCTGTGGCAAAGTCTTTGAAGAGTTCACAGCTGTATTGCGGGCCGTTATCCGACGTGGCTGTCTCAGGTATTCCGTGGTGGCTGAACACATCTTTCAGAGCCGCAGTGACAGTGTTGGCAGAGGCTATGTTGAGGTAGGATACTTATATGTAGCATAGGAAATAGTCAACTATGAGAAGGTAAGTCTCTTTCTCCCAGAAGAATAAGTCGGTGCCCACCCTTTTCCAGGGTCCTTCTTGTACTGGAGGGGTCAGCAGAGGCTCTCTGTGCTCTGCCCTGTGCTGCAAACATGTGTTACAGTTCTCCACGAGCTGACTGATTTGGACCGACAGTCCTGGCCACCAGAAGGACTGGCGTGCCCTTGCTCTGCACTTAACAATGCTTTGGTGGCCATTGTGGAGGTCGTCAAGGATTTCTTGTCTCATGCAGTTGGAATGGGAATCACGATTCTCTGGCCTCTGAGAAGCAGCTCTCCTGCCACTGTCAGAGTTTCTCTTTCTGGCTAGTAAGGGGCCAGATCTGGCAGCAGTGCATGTCTCTTTGGCCCCTCGATTTGACAGTATTTGTTGAGCTTTGCACAGACAGTAATTTCTTGAATTACTTTCAATCTTGCTTCTGTAGCAGGGAGGCTTTGAATGACTGTGTCCACAAACACTTTGATCTCGGCCTCTTTCGGTCTTTTTCCTCCCGTGTAAATGTGTGTTTCACAGGGGCTCTGGATAATGTGTCTGCTGTTGTCAGTTGTTTTCCGAGCATGTGCACAATGTCAAATGTGAACTTCATCATCTTTAACCGGAACCTTAGTACTCTTGGAGGGAGCTCATCCAGTACTTTCGTGCTCAGCAATAGCACCAGAGGCTTGTGATCAGTCTCTAACTTGAACTTCAATCGCAGCAGATATGGTGACAGGCGTTCACAAGTCCACGTAGCAGCCAAAGCCTCTTTATCTGTACGTAATGTTTTTACGCCTCTGACATACCTCTGTAGATGAACACTATCTGCCTTCATTTTCCATCTGTCTGTTTTTGGCTCAGGACATCTCCTAGGCTATAAGATGAGGCATCAGCTGATACACATGTCTCAGCTGTTGGTGAGTATGGGGCCAGCACTTGTGGTGAGCTCAGCTCTGCTTTCAGTCTCTGAAATGCCTCCTTCTGTGGCGCTTCCCAGCACCACTCAGTCTTTTCACTGAGCAGATCTTTGATTGGGCGGGTGTATGAGGCAAGGTGGGGTAAAAACTTGCCTAAGTAGTGGGCCATCCCCATCACTCTCCTCACCCCTTCGACTCTGGTTAGCTCAGGCATTTCCATGATCGCTTTAACCTGGTTCCGGTGTCATGCCATCTGCTGTTACCTGAACCACGAACATGATGTTATTTTCGGCAAACTCACATTTCTCGTTTAGCGTGAGCCACTCCTCTCTCAGCCTGTTCAGCCCCCGATGCAGTCTCTCGTTGTGTTGCTGCATGTCCTCTCCATACATGACCGTCGTCAGCATGACACGACCCCCTAGCAGCCCTCCAGCATCTGTGACATGCAACGCTGGAAATGTTACCCTCAAATGGGGTAATCAAAGTTGTGAGGAGTGAGCTCTGCGCTGACAATGGGATTTGCCACTTGTTCAGGTGTGTTAGGTCCACACACAGCCAAATCTGGGTGCCACGACCAGGTCAGCGCACCAAGGTGTGTGTTGGGTCACTTTGGATATCACCCCCATGTCCTTAATGCGTTTCAGCTCTGCACATACTTTTACCCAAGCTCAGCTTCCCTTTAAATCATTCTTTAACGTCCAGTCTGTGATTTCCTGGTCCATACAGCACTTTACCTGGTGGCTGCTGAGTCCCATGCTTTTTAATGGAGAACATGCTGCTTGGGATTGCTGTCACAGTTGCACCGCAGTCCAATTTGAAAACAGTCTCTTCTCCATTCAACTGCAGCTTTTTGTTCCACTCATCACTTTCCTCTGAGCACATTTCTCCCAAAAAAGCAAAGTCCTCCTCCTCTTGACTCTCTATTTGTGCCACCGAAATGTCATGGACACCACCTTTAGACCTGCATTTCTTTGTAAAGTGTCCCTTTTTATGGCACTTCCTGCACTCAGCTTCACGAGCTGGGCAATCCTTCCACAGATGTTTCCTCACTTGTCCACACTTGCTGCATCCAGATGGCTGTGAGTCCGTTTTCTCTTTCACTGGCTGTTGTTTTTTCACTGCTGCACTCTGTCTCACTCTTGTCATTTGTAATGCCCCGGCCTAGGGAATACCAGAACATAACATTATGATCTCTCTTTTTTTCCCACTCCAAGAATGAATCATCAAAAACCAATGGATGCAGTCCAAAATAAGGGGAATTTATTAACCCACACGAAAATAGACTTTCGGGTGAGAATTACCTAAAACAATAAACAAAACAAGCTGGGTTTTAAAACTCACTTTTCTATCCCAAAACAAAAGTCAACAAAAAAAAACAAGTTTCTTACCTCACTCTCTCACCAAAACAGGAGAAAAAGATGCACAAAGAAAAAGGCTACTCACCCCTACTAAAACTGGACTGAATAATATTCTTAACAATATTTACAATATTTACAAAAAAGATACAAAATCTCTGCACCAACAACCAGCATCATGTTTGCAATTGTCACAACTAGCCGGATCAGGTCGGGAGACTGGAAAAGATCAGGCCAGAGATGTGAGAGAGAGAGAGACCCGAGGTCTGCTGCAGGCTCCACTTTGAATGTCCTGTCATTTGGATTCTACCAATCAGCAGCCTTCAAGAATTCCCCCAATCCGCAGCCTCCACCTGTACTCATACATTTTGGGACACAAACACTAACACAGCACTCCTCTTGACAGGGAGGGAGAAAAACAACACAGACAAATACAAACAATACTAAATATACAAATTATGACCCCTAGGGTCATACACATTGCTTTGTCTAATGTCAGATCTGCATCCGACTGTAAACTTTGTGACAATTTAGCATCTCGTATGCCAATCACAACTCTGTCCCTTATTAGCTGCTCTCTCAGGGCTCCAAATTTGCAATGTTCAGCTAGAGTGTGCACTGCAGTTATGAAACATTCAGCACTCTCACCAGGCTCTTGGTTTCTCCTGTTGAAGCACGCTCTTCCAAAGATGACATTCCTCTTGCTTACACAGAGTGCATTGAACGCCTCGGTATGACTGTTTCTGCGCCTCTGTCAGGGGCAAAACATTCAGGATATCTTCGGCAGCGTCGCCGGCGGCATACATGAAAGCATTCACCTGAAACTCCTGGGATTGCTTGTCCAGCCCCGACGCTATCCTGTAGCATTCAAAACGCTTCATCCATCTCTGCCATTCTTTTGTATTGGCAAAGTCGAACTTGCCTGACTACACAAGCTGTGTTGCCCGTGACAACGTTGCTCCTTCGTCCATATTCTGCGCTGTTTTCAGTCGTGTTTTTCTTTTGACTCTTTTCAGGTTTAGTTCGTCTTTCCTCGTCCTTTACTTTTTCGTGTTTATTCTGACACCATGTTATGTTAGCATCAGACTTAGTGCTGACAAAGATGAGATGGAAGACAAGCCGGTACATTGCAAGCACATTGAACACATGTTTCATTGTTGTTGTCCATTCAACAGTAATGACTTGGTAACAAAAAATGAAATGGAATAATTGTCTTACTCAGTGTGGCCCAGTGGATAAACCTGCGAATGTTGAACACTGCACGAAGAATGACAACAACAAACCAGTAGCAGGAGATTCTGAAATCAAGTCTGTACCATCTGCAACTGAAGAGAACAGTAAGATTTTGTTGATTTATTTAATAGTACAGTAACATAAAACTGTCAAAATCAAAGCTGATTTAGATTATAAAAGTTAAAATGTTATAGAATAAAATGAAAAAAATGATCCAAAAGCACATTGCTCTGACCCTTTTATGATGAAGTTAATTATTCTACTACAGGTACTTCAGATATGAATCTGTGTGGAAACAAAGAGAAGGTAAGAGACTCCTACTTTTATTTACAAGATCTTTAGGACTATTTGCTTTATAACCCATCCTATAGCAATATAATTCTTTACATACAGTACATTTTTGTCATTATTTACAGCAGTCAGAGAAGATTTGTGAAAAGACCAACATGAAGAAACAATATCAAGCACAAACTGAAACACTGCTCGGCACACTTCACCTTCAAGTCAAACATCAACAGAAGTTTTCACCAGCAGATTTTCTTCAGATAGGTCCACCTGTGAAACAGGACCAACAGTCTTGTGAGAAAGATCTCGCTCATACTTTTCTTCACAGGCTGATGATGTTAGACTACAGAGCCAGATATATTCATGTAAGACAAGACAGTTCTGAAGTCAGCTATTCAAAGCATGTTCCAGAGGTTGACAGTGCTGAGACAGACGATAGCGATTTAGATGATTTTTTCAGCACCAATGTGGGCTCTGATCCATCAAAACAGTCTCATGTGCATCCAATGGATGTTCAGATGGCAGTATTTCACTGCTCAGACAGCTTTTTTAAGCAGAGCATGATTACAAAGCTGTCACAGTGTCAGTACGCTGTACCTCTGCTTGTTCCTGACCCGGTCACAATGGACATTGAATGTCCTCTGTGGACTTTCAGACAAATAAGAAAAACATGGAAAATGACACAAACCAAAGATAATTCAAACACTGTCACCTTGAAGAGCATGCCCATCTGCAATGCTGAAACACCCATGGTGTCATTTTTCCATCTGGGTTCACTGTCTCAGTCTAAATCTCAGCTGATGAACACTTTGATCAACGAGCGTCACAACACCTTCTTCCACAGAAACTGTCCAGGAAGCACAAAGTCTCGCTATTTGATGGATGGAGTGGCAGAGATTGCCTGGTACTGTCCAGCTGGAAAACCCAATGATGCCTTCACTGACTGCACTGCCTTCTGTAATCTTCATGGTGATGCTCTGTTAAATGAAAAACAGCGTGACGTACTCACTAAAAAATCTTCAGTCAATGTTGTTCTTGTCCCAACTCTGGAAAAAGGTGACAAAAGTACTGAAGTTATCTCAGCCCTTTACAAGTCTCGGAAGCCTCTCATTTGTCTCATTGTTGATGTAAATTTGGATACTGTTGAGAAAAAGGGAAAATACAGAATGGGTCTGAAGGACAGAAGCCAGTCAGATGTTTCTAAAGAACTGAAAGGAATCATTAGAAACATTTTGTCTGGACCACATGCATCCTTTCAGCTTGAAACCATGGCTGAGGTCTCTGGAATCAGAGTGGATGAAGTTGACAGTCTCTGCCAAGAAGGGAAATCTGCTGCTGAGGGAATAGTGAAGTTGTTTAAGGGGATGGATGGTCTAAAGATTAAAGATACATTTCTCAAGTGCCAAGGCCAACTGTGGAGCGACTGGTGCAAAAAAAATAAAGAACTGTATCACCTCACAGGACACATTGAGAAGGATAAATCTGAAAAGAAACAAGAACTAAAGTAAATAAGACAAGATCAATGGAAAGCTTCCTGTAGTGAGCTGATTAAGTTGTTTATTGGAAGTCTCTCATCTTTGAAATCAACTGACAGAGAGTATTTCCTTAAATGGACTCAAATCTTAATGGATGCCCTCTGCACAAACGATCTCTCTTCAATTCTCCAAAGCTATGATACAAAATGGTCTGAAGTCTTGGCTTTGAAGAAGAAGCATGACAAATCTGATCAGCTAAAAATGAAGCAGAAAGAGCTTGAAAAAATATCAACAACTCTACAGTCTGCAAATTTTGGCTTGGAACACATGTTTAGAGAAATGGGACAGATCTATGAAGCCCATAAATCTCTGAAGGAACAACCAACGAGTGGACAGACTGACTGGTCTAAATACCCTGAGCTGGCTGCAGAGCTGATGATATCAGGACACCCAATGGAGCTGATGGATGGTGATGCAGGTCATGCGCCTTTAACTTGGATCTCTAGTCTTTTAGATGAAGTCATCAAGAAACTGGACAACAAGAGAGTTTTTGTGTTGTCAGTATTAGGCGTACAGAGCAGTGGAAAGTCAACAATGCTGAATGCCATGTTTGCAGTTACAGTTTGCAGTGAGTGCTGGCAGGTGCACCAAGGGTGCCTTCATGCAGCTGGTCAGAGTGTCAGAGGAGATCAAGAAAGACTTTCAGTTTGACTACGTTCTGGTGGTGGACACTGAAGGACTGCGTGCTCTTGAGTTGGAAGGTAACACTACTCTTCACCACGACAATGAACTGGCAACATTTGTTGTTGGTCTAGGAAACATGACATTGATCAACATCTTTGGAGAGAATCCAGCTGACATGCAAGATGTTCTGCAGATTGTTGTTCAGGCTTTCATGAGGATGAAACAAGTTAAACTTTCTTCAAGTTGTGCGTTTGTTCATCAGAATGTCTCAGATATTTCAGCCTCAGAGATGACCGTGGATGGAAAGAGACGCCTGCAAGAAAAACTGGACAAGATGGCCCAACTAGCAGCTAAAGAGGAGGGTTGTGATGCTGAGTGCTTCAGTGACATCATTGCATTTGATGTTCAGAAAGATGTGAAGTACTTTTCCCAACTGTGGGAGGGAAGTCCACCGATGGCTCCTCCAAATCCAGGTTACAGTGAGAGCATCCAAGAGCTGAAGACCTTCATCCTCTCTAAAGCTTCACAGTCTGAAGGGATTACTCTGGAACAGTTCAAAAGCAAAATTCATGACCTGTGGAATGCCCTGCTGAACGAAAACTTTGTTTTCAGTTTCAAAAACACACATGAAATCGCAGTGTACAGAAATCTTGAGGTCCAGTATGGGGACTGGACCTGGACCCTGAGGAGGAACATGTTGACCATTGAAAACCAGCTTTACACCAACATAGAAAATGGAAACTTGGACAAGACCGAGCTCAGTTGTCTTCGTGAAAAAATGAGCAAAACTTATGAAGAAATCCAAAATGCAATGACAACATATTTTGACGATGACAGCGATAAAGAAATGTTGGTTCAGTGGCGAGACACATTTAAAAACAAAATCAAGGAGTTTCATGAGGAACAATTGAGAGGAGTCCAAAGAAAACTGGATGAAGTTATCCAGCAGAAGAATGCTTGTAAAAAGCTTGATGTTAAGAAGACAGAGTTTGAAAGTAAACTGCTGGAGAAGAGTAAAGCATTCGCTCATAAATTAAAAGACAAGGCAGAAGATGAAGAAGAACTTAGAAAGCAGTTCAACTCAGTTTGGAGTGGCTTGGTTAGTGAGTTAACTGCAGGCACAACACCTATTAAAGACATCAACTATGAAGAAGATCAGACAGAAATCCTTCATCATCTTGGATTTGAATGGTCTCTCATAGATGAATCCAAAAAGAGTGGCAGCTACAAAAAAATATCTGAGGTAGGAGATTACAGTCATTATGCCAGCCGCAAAACGTGGGAAAAATGTATATCTTTCTTTGCAGCATCTGCTCAGTATGAAGAACAGCAACATATCAGATCCCTCATTGACAATGTTGAACAACAGTCTCTTGATGTAATTAAGACGAAACCTGTAGCTACAAAAGGCTACAATCAAGCTTACTTGCAAGAAGTGGCCAACAAAGTGAAAGAACAGGTGACAGAATTTGAATCAAAGAGGAAATATACTCTGAAGAAGAAGTTTACAGTGGATCTTGTGCTGTATGTATTTGACAGATCATGGAGTTGGCTGTCAGAGTCCCACAAGAAATTCAAAATGAACAACGATGCACTTGTTTATGTAGAAAGCAAGAAAAAGCATTATTACAACATTTTCAGAAGCTTCTGTAAAGGAAGCTCATCTGCTGTTGTGTTTGGAGAACTGATCTGTGATAAACTGAAGAGTTCCACTGTTGAGGCCGTCTGTAACAAGACTGCTAAGGAGATCGCCGACAAGATGAAGTGCAACGACCCAGCATTCAGTGGGACCAGGTTGGACTTGGAGAAATATGCGTTGAAGTCACTCGCTGAGGAAGAAGACTTTGATGATTTTATCACCTACATACAAAGCCCAGAGAAGCAGATAAAGATATTCATCAAAGAGAAAGTAGAGAAATTCATCTTCAAAGAACAAAGAAATGAAGCGCAGAATGTACTCGAGAAAAATGTGAAAGAAATCAAAACATTTGTGAGTCAGGCTTTATTTAATGCAACAGAGAAAATCAAAACAGAGAAAGGAGACATCAACCCAACCCAAAGTGGGTGAAGGAATTTTCCAGTGAGTTGCACAAAAAACTAATATTCAACATCTCTTCTCGAAACTTCAGTGACATAAACAACTTTGACTTTCTTAAAGAAGAGATCGAGAAAGGCATTGAATCCATCATGGAGGAGATGAGCAGTCTCTCACTGAATAAGATGAAGGAATTCAGGAACCAGCCTGATCGAATCCTCATTGAGCAGCTGTGTAACTGCTGCTGGGTGATGTGTCCATTCTGTGCAGCTGTTTGTACCAACACCTCAGACAACCACACTGTTGATCACAGTGCGCCTTTTCACCGACCCCAGGCAGTCACGGGTATGCACTTCAGAAACACTAAGGAATTGAGTGTTGATATCTGCACAACAGATGTAGTAAGTAATAACAGTTTTTACCCTTCAGGTTCAGACAAGTCCATTCCCTTTAAACAGTACCGAACTGCTGGCCCAAAGTATGCTAACTGGAGAATTACTCCTGATGACTCTGAGGTGAAATATTGGACATGGTTTGTGTGTCGCTTCCAGAAGGAACTGGAGGATCACTATGGCTTAAAATTCCAAGGCAATGGAGAAATTCCCAAACCGTGGAAATACAACAATCAAAGAGATGCTATTGAGAGTCTGGATGAAATTTTCAAAAAGGGCGGAAAATAGGAAACAGCAAATCAAGGAAAAAAAGGAAATTATAACAAGAATTCTTACTATGTGTTTTTGTTTGATTGAAACTGAATCCTATTACATATTACGAATTACATATTATTGACACAATATTATGTTATTCTACTATATTAGCATGTATTTCAAAAGTATTTCAAATATTCTTTTTATTTTATATTTCTCCTTTTTAAAGTTTTTTGCAGATACATGTCTAAATTTGATTTGATTTGTTTTTCTGTAATCATTTGTTGTTGCTTTTGTAACCTGCATAAAAAATCAGGTCACTAACCCTATATCTGTCATTTAAACACTGTCAGTGCACCTCCTGTATTGTAGGGGGCAGCATTTCCCTATGAGTGTTGTTCCCCGTAAGTTAGGTGAGGTATTCCATGAAGAAGTGTGCACCTGTGTGCGAGGCAATTTCCTCTCTAAAAGCACGAAGCAACGGTAACCGACAGTGTGTATAAACGGACACAGATGTCCGCAGGCAGACCCGGTAGGCACAGACGGATCCAGAGTTCGTCCCAATAAGCTGTGAGCCGAGTAAAATAACCCCCTTTGATGAGAGTAATGTTGATGAGCCTCTGGTGAGTTAGCAGGCTGGCTGTTCGCTAGCTGCTCTGAAGGAATAAAATGCATCTATTGTGCTATTAACTTGGTTTAAGTTGGTCTACGTTACTTAACAGATGTCATAAGATGTTTTCCAATGTTTCCCACAACTTTTTTGCACTTTATAATGTAGTTTATAGCTTAAGAAAAGATCGCTAGCATGTATGCTAATCGCGACCGCAATATGCTAATAGCTAGGCCGTGTTGCAAATTGCTCTATTGTTGTGGTGCTTAGCTCATGCTAATCGCGTCCGCGATATGCTAATCGCTAGGCCGAGTTGCTAATTGCTTTATTGTTGTTGTGCTTAGCTCATGCTAATCACTAAACTAAAGCTAAGTTTACATGTTTTGTAATGAAAAAACATGCTAATCATTTATTTTTATGCCAATTGAGTTACTCATTTCGTGTATTAGTCATTACAATGGGTAACAGTGCTATTAAGGTGTGGTACATTTCATAGTTGCTTGAGAAATTGCACTATTGTGTATAAAAAAAATGTAATTCATTTGATGTTAAGAGTTAAGATTGCTAAAAATTGATGATATAAGTCAAAAAGAGGTTAAAAAGGATGCATAAAAAGTGTCTGTTAAAAAGAATACTGTTTAAGGTAATTCATGAATATTTGGTCACATTTATGGTTAAAACTAGTTCATGATAATTCATTTGTATATGTATTTCCTTAATGTCTGGTAATATATATTTCATGCCTAGAACTGAGAAAATGTTGAGATCTCATGAGAAACTGAGACAGAATCAGATGAAGATCCTTACAACTTTGCACTTTCTGTGTAGGTTGGTTTTTTTTCTTGTTAGCCTGATCCACTGTCAGAGAAATAGAGAGAGAGAGAGACGATTAAGATGGCGAGCCCAGCCCAGCGAGTCTGAGAGAGAGAGAGAGTTGGAGATGCGGTGTGGCCAGCCGCAGAACCTGCCTTGAAGACTCCAGATCATCTGAATCACACATTCTGAGAACAGATAAGACACACACCCCTCACCTACCCGGGTAGTAGTAGTAGAGATTGAGGATGAAGTGACTGAATTGACACTAACACAGAACACCCACATCTTGGGATTCCTTTTCCAAAACCGAACTTCATTGAGTCGGAGAGCACGACTCAAAGGAACTTTCTTTTTCATTTTTTAAATTCTATTTGTGATGCCTTATTTTTGTTAATGAAAGCACAGCTAAGCTGTTAATGTTATAAATTGTTGAAAAGTGATATTAAAGTGTCACCTGTTCAAATTATCCAACACCCACTCCTTTTTGTGAGTAACTCTCTGGTGCAACTCCTATCGGACCTAGAGTGATGTGATGTCTCCTTAACCTAAAAAGTCAGGACCAAAGGTGCTACACTTTTTACAACATTTGTGTTAAATTTGTTTCAAGGACCAAAGAAATGTGCCAGAAGTTGAGCTGAAACACGATGTTTGAGTTTTATGAACATTTATTTTAGTTCGAACAATGGAATGATGACACTTTTTTATTTCTTTTTTCATTTTATTTGATCATGTTAAACTCTCTTGAAAGATTTGACACTATGCACGTGTTATGACATTTGTATACTGCTTTTTAAGTTGTATATTCACATTTTTAAAGAGAAAATTGATGAAGGTGTGACATGTGAAATCACAATACATCAAATTTGAAGTTCTGAGGTTTTATTAACATGGAAAGAGTTGTCAGATATTTTTTGTCAGATAATATGAAGTTCTTATAAAATGAGGAATGTTTTAATGCCTTTTGTTTCTAAAAATCACACCTGAAAATCATGTCAAACAAATGTTGCCTTTATTATTTTTATGCTGTAACTATGTACTTCTTTAAATGGTCAGGTTAAAGAACATACGATCTTCATGGTAATGGATGCTTTATATTTTTTAAGTTCATGAAGTGTAATCTAATTTTACCTCATCTTAATGTGTCCACTTTAACATGAGTTTTTTTTTTGTCTAATCACATTTCTGCTCCATCAAAAGCAAACTATTCTAATATCCTGAATTAATGTAGACAGTGTTGTGTTTCTAGATTATTAGATGCTTTTATCATTCAATAAATTGACCTTTCAGTGATAATATATGAAAAAAACAGAGTATAACTTGCATGTTATTACCAGTGTGCGTTAAAGGTGATGGAAGTAAATACTTTCTGTTAACTAAAAGACCATGTTTCTTTCTGATCAATGTTTTGAACTGACAAATTATTTTAAAACATATTTAAGTGCAAATATGCCAACCTTTTAGTTTTTTCAAAATTATTACTTTTAAGTGCTTTGCATTACTACTATTGGATAGGGGCCTTTTTCTAATGAGCCGATGAACCTTCACCTATCGGTTATTATCTTTGAATGTGAGAGTATCACATTACCGTGCGTTCAGACCAAAGGCACATAAAAAGGAAAATGATCCAGGAAGTCATTCACTTTCTATTGGGAGCCAGGCAGAGAAGGAAGGAAAAGTGGAAAAGGCGGAGGTGGGTGGAATGGGCAGATTAGGAGGAGAAAAAAAAGTTTAAAATCCTCCAACTTTATGTAATGAGCTATGACGCGTCTAGGTGGAAAAGCCATGGGATAACCAATGGGAATGGCTGTATCCCAATTCAGGGGCAGCATCCTTTGGAGTGTGCATTCAAAGTGCATTTACGTCACAACGCCGCGCGAAGGCTGTCCCAATTCAAAGGATCCTCCAAATGCTAGAAGTGTATGAATCTTGACTCATCTGGATCTTTAACCCTGGTCATTAGAATAACTTGTGAGTCGCGAATCTCTAATATCATTAACTCGAATCACTTGAGTCCTACTATAATCAAATCTAAAATGATAAATAGCGTTGCACAGAGCCGTATACATAGCAAGCTTGTAGCCCACTAGCCCCAGGCTTGCTACAAGCTTGCTATGGGCTACTAGCTACGAGCTATGAGCTATGAGTTACTAGCTCCATGGTGGTCCATGGTGATCAGGCTATACCGACTCAAGTGACTCGCACAACCCGGTTCTATTTAGTGAGTGACTCATAATGACTCGAATCCTTAAAAGGAACCGTATTTACCAGCTTTACCAAATGCTTCCCACAAATGCGCCCTGCTTTTACCTATTCCTTGAGGACACACCGCCACTATCCTTTGCAGCTATAAATTGCCCAAGATTCATTGCACGCCCAAAGAGAAGAAAGAAAGAAAGAAATAATGGCGACCCCAAGTGGCGCAGATCTCGCCTTAAGTATTTGGTCTATACTCGGTTTTTACTCATTTCAGTGTTTCCCCTAGAATTTTTTTCAGGCCCGGTGGTACCCACCGAACAAACCCTAAACAGACGAGACGTGTGGGATGGTGTATTGGTGCAGTTGGATTAAGTCAGGTGGCACAGCAAGCAGTCTGCAATTATTATATATATGCTGAATGTTATCACTTAAATGAAATCATTAGGCTTAATCTAACCTTTAATCAAAGTTGCATGGGCCTGAAATGCTGCAGCCTGGTGGTCTGAACACATATGAGCATCAAGCACATCTTTTCTGTACATTGCAGAAGGGATCTCAATGAAAACCCTCTGGGATGGTCCTCTTTTAAACGGGCTGCTTATGCTGACAGCATAAACGACAAAACATCCCTACACAGAATTGAGATTCTATCAGTTATAAATATTCTTTTTAACAAACACATAAGTTTTTTATTCATTTTATTATAACAGAGTAACATACATTTGACAATGCCTGGGAAAACTAGCCTATTGTCTGTGTTTTTTTCATCATTATTGCTTGCCAAAAAAAAAAAGAGAGAGAGAAGCTCTTCAATCAGAACAAAAATGAAAAGGTCCTGCTGGACCTCACTGCAGCGTTTGATACTGTGGACCACAATATTTTAGTGTCTCGCTTGCAGCACCTACTGGGCATTAGTGGTAGCGCCCTAAATTGATTTAGATCATATCTTGAGGGAAGATCTATGTGTGTACGCCTTAGTGGCTCTGAGTCCCGCTCTGCCCCTGCTCTTCTCTCTGTATCTGCTTCCCTTAGCTTCCATCCTGAGAAAACATAGCATCTCCTTTCATTTTTATGCTGACAACAG
This sequence comes from Diplodus sargus, assembly GCA_903131615.1. NCBI lineage: Eukaryota > Metazoa > Chordata > Actinopteri > Spariformes > Sparidae > Diplodus > Diplodus sargus. Next base: position 21,431 of record CAEMYA010001767.1, on the reverse strand, counting down.
TCAGATTTATGTGCCGCTGAAAAAGAAAAACACCTGTCTGAAGCCACTTCTATTATGTCTTGAAGACATTAAAGCATGGATGTCACTGAACTTTTTAAAATTCAATGAAAAGAAGACAGAAGTGATGTTTTTTGGTCCGAGCGGCTCTGGTGAATTCCCCCCCCCCCCTTGACTTGGGCCCTTTGGCACACTATGTGATGGGTTTTAAGATGGACAGCGATTTTAAATGAAACCGGCAAATTGGTGCAATAGTGAAGTCCAGCTTCTTTCACCTGAGTGAACAACTTTGGAACGCCCTCCTGCTCCATATCAGACAAGCCCCCTCACTGTCCATTTTTAAAACGCATCTTAAAACCCATTTTTATTCCTCGGCTTTCAACCCAGCATGAGACTCTGCTCTTGTTTTAGTGTTTTATTGTTTTTATTGTGCTTATTGTTTTAACATTTTTATTGTTTAATTGTTTTTATTTTGTATTCTTTGTTTCCTATGTTTCATGTTTCATGTTCTATTTCTTTTAATGTACTTTACTTTTTCCCAGCTACGGCTGCTTAAAGCGCTTTACGCAGCGCATTACTCATGATGCAGTACACAAATTACAAGTATTTCCTCTTATGTCATGGTTCATTGTCTACTCTATACATTATGTTGAGCTGTACTATCTTTCTAAAATAAAATTAGTGTTTGTCCATTTTTCAGATCATTATACTATTGTTTTCCATACTTTAGCCAACTAGCCAAAGTTCTGATTGCATGCAGACTCATTATGTGCATGTAATCTTGTTCAAACTTCACCTATTCCACATTATTCCTCTTCTTTTCATGTCCAGGTTTGTGATAGGTGACAGGCCCAGTACATCATCTCCTGTGGAGATGATCTCACCAGAGACCCCAAGCAGCCCAGTGAGCTCACCCATAGATTATTTCACCCGTCCCAACCCAGACACCCTTGAGCAAGTGAGCAACACACTGTGTAGTTATCGTTTATTTTATTCAAGGCTTCAGAATATAAAGGGGCATTGTTTAGTATAGTGGTGTTATTAAGAGCTTGTGTGTTTGTATGTACATCAATGGGGCGAGTTAGCACAATATCTGCCTGCGGATTGTAGTGGGCCGGTCTGAACCAAATTTTTGTCCCAGTCCACCCCTGCTCCCATCATTAAACACTATGATGATTTCCGTTCACTTGTTCACTCCTTTCCATCCCTGTTCAGTGGCATCACACTGCTTCTTCTATCTCCTCCTGTTCTGTTCTGTCTGTCAGTTTGTAATGTTAAGTCCATCTTGGAGACAGAATCCTGTTTGCTGACATTTCACTGCAGGGACAGTGAGTTGTTGGGTTGTTACATACTGACACCCTCTGATGAAACAACTGAATTGCTGGACGTACAGTAACTCTGTAGCTCATACTTCCTTTTCAAATACAAACTCTGGACTCTTTGGTTTCCAGCCAGGTGAAATGTGTTTCTGCTTATAAAAAAAGATTCATTAATAAATGATACATTTAAAAGTTAATTAAACTTAAGTAAATACTTATTCACTGATAACAACAACAAAATAATTTGTTGTTCTTCAAAAAACATGATCTCGATGGCCACATTAAAACTGATTATAAACCATTATAATGGCTAAATAAATAGTTTACAAAGCATTTCATTGTTTGACTGAAAATATAAAGTCATGACATAAAAACATAATCTTAAATTCAAATATCCTACATTGATGATATTCTATACAGACACATTTGAAAACAAATTAGAGTAATCATCATAGAGAAACTTTTTTACTTGCTACAATTTAACTTGACCTGATTTTACAGAAAAATTTAAACAAACAGATCATTTCTTTTGGTCAGGATCATTTGCTTAAATATGTATTGTTGTAATACTACTTTTGACCAAAAGAGGGAGAAGTGCTTCATTACCCCATGTTCTAAAGCAACAAGTCCTGTTCTAAACAGGTACATTTCTCTGTGACCTTTAAACTCAAGTTAGTTATTGTGTGTCATAAGTATGTCACATAACTTATCTGATTAGTGGTGCATGTAGAAATCAAAACTCCCCTGAAAGAAAACATGAATGCTTTGAGCCTTATTCAGAAAAGGGTGCACTGCAGCCTCTTGTAGCTGAAATGAGTATAGCAGAGATCAAAAATGACCGCCCAAAATGTTAACCTGCCTAAACGTTCACAGATGAAACAAACAAATTAAAGATGTTGGCAAAAAAAATTAAAAAAAATAATTCACAGGCCAAAAACAACCACAACATAAAAAAGGGCTTTAAGGGCTTCCATACAACTGTAGTGTCGAGTGTATCTGAGATGTTTTATTTATGTCATGTCATCATTTCAGTGACTTTAGTGTGTTTTCTTCTTGTGTCTGTCTGCAGGTCTGCAGTCTGGTTTCGTCACTCTGCCCCGCCTCTCTCGTCTTGATAGACAATTTCAAGATGGAGACCCCGGAAGGGGTCTCTACCAGACAGCAGTGGTGTCACACTGACACGCTCTGACTCCCTCACCTCGTTCACTGTGGACCTCGGCCCTTCTCTCATGACTGAGGTACTGAGCTTGATTGACAACCCCAGCTGCCTTCACATGTCCAATCACAGCCAGGCAGCAGGTGAGAAAGAGGAAGGAGAGGAAGAGGAAGAAGATGACGATGGCTCTCTAACAGAGACACCTGTGCAGAGCCCTGTGGTGACTTCACCCAACTCTTCTGTGGGTAGCGGGTCATGTAGCAGGAACATGAACAACAGGGGTCGTTCATGTAGCTCTGACAGGACAGAGCAGGAGGAGGAGAGGTCACTGAGTACACCTGATGTAAGCAGTGGATCTCCTCAGAGAGCAGAGCCTGCAATGGAGGCAGAGAGGTTTCCAGAGAGCAGCTGACGTTCTGTGTCGACAAATGAACAGTGATCAGAAATAATGTGTTGAAAACTAAGACAGATGTGCAATTACAGCTGATTGTCTGAAGTCTTCATGCACCTCCAGCATGTTTATAGGATTGTTTATCAAGCTTTTATCAGCATTAGTTAAGATTTTTCTAAAATTATGTGGCTAATGTAATAAAGGCCTGATTTCCATTAGACACGTTGTTTCATCAAATTTGTGCTTTGTTTTGTTTTTTGAACTTTTTAAATTGACATCAAATTCCCTCAACAGTGTGATAAACAGTGATTTTATTTGACATCAATATGAAAATGATTTCTGAATTTCTTCTATTACGATGAGAAATGTCTGTTTGCTGATCACAAATGAGGTCAACCATGACAACTAAAACAGAAAGCTAAATATTCAAGGGAGAACTTGTTGATGGTGGTCTGTATCTTCTGTATGAGTAAATGGATCTTTTTTTAGATCATCTATTACACTTCAATTAAAGATTTATTTTGCTCACAAATATCAATTTGATTTATGGTGATCGATACTTAAAGCACGACACTACACTTCACAGTCAAACATTAAACTCTCACACAATTACCGTGATGTCCTCAAAGGTTTTTGCAATCTCAACAAGAAAACATTTTCCACTCTCTATAAAACTAGACCTTCAACCTCCATTTATCTTTTTTGTTCCCCTTCTTATCTTGCTCTGCAAAACTGAAACTCCTCATAAGATATAGTATGATGAGATAAACCTTTATTGGTCCCCAGTGGGGATGTTGTATGTTGGTTGTGAGGGAGGACCACAATGACCAAAATGAGTACAGATAAGAACACAGAGCAAAGGAACAAATTATTGATTTGTATTTAGGCCAGTGGGACAGTGGAACCAGGTAAAATCTTAACAGTCACATGTTGGCTAACAGCTGCATTCATTTGGAGCTTCTTGCTACTTGATTAATGTCCAATCTTTGCTCTCCCTTCAGCTCTGGTTTGGTTTAACCCAGTTCTGAGGGAAATATCTGTCTACTTAGTTGCTTCTATTAAGTTCACTCGCTTTTGCTAACTGTATCTGTCTGCTGTTTGCTGCTGGACAGGGACTGTACAGTGTGTTTAGAGCTTTTTAGGGTGAAAACAACAGCCTGTCGGTGGTAGAAACAAGATGGATGAAAGCAGCGAGAGTGTGAGACTGTGACATTATGTGACCCCTGGTAAACTGTCACTATAACAATATTTATTTGTGCAGTGTTGCCATTGCTGTAAAAATGATAAATCTTTGGGGCGCCGCTTAGTTGGTAGAGCGGGCGTCCCATGTTTAGAGGCTCTGTCCTCGCTGCAGCGGACCCGGGTTCGAATCCCGGCCCCGGTCCCTTTGCTGCGTCTCTCATCCTGTTTCCTGTCACCCTCTTCAGCTGTACTATCAATAAAGCCATAAAGGCCAAAAAAATAATTACAAAAATTATAAATCTTTATAGAGCCGGCTCACTAAAAGCATTTAGCATTGTGTTTTTGGTCAATGGTTAATTTAATGGTTTCAGTATTGTCTCATATGGTTTCAGAGAAATCACAAGGTGCAGCTAACCTACTTTCACTTTGACTTTTTGTTATCAGCAGTTATCTAAAATAGATTTCTGTCGCTTTTCAACTTTACTACCATCTACTGGATTGTAACGTGTATGACAAGTATTCTGTTGAGGCCAAATATCTTATCTTGGGATACATAAATAAACATTAATAAAAAGAGAAAAACAATTTGTGTATCTGCCCCATGATTCAGAGCTGCTCCAAAATTCAATGAAAATTAGGTCAGTGGTTTTTTCCATAGTTCTCCTAAAAACACGCAAACTAAACCAAACTAAAAACATTACCTGCTTCTTTGAGATAATTGGAATAATTGTCAAAGAAGAAGTGCAACTATGTAAAAGATTTGTAATAAAGTTTGATAGTCAATGGAGATCATTTTCAGCTGTTTATAGACTGCAGGTGGATGAAACTGACAACGTTATTTAATTTATGGTACTAATTAATTAATTAATTGCTGTAAAATTTAGAGCATGATGAAGGTAGAATATCAGCAAGTTGGATTGAAGCAGTAATTTTTGCCATGAGGAGGCAGGGAAAGATACAAGCAAAGCAACTGATTACAGACATATTGCTTTGACATTACTCATACTGCATGTAAAGTGGTGAAACCAACAGTGAATTAAAATGGTAGGATCCATGTTTTGTATATCATGACATAGCACATGTTAAAGGGGCACTATGTAGTTTTGGAAAGTCAGAAAAAAAATTTTTTTTCCCATAGCTGACTAAACAAGCTGTCCTCAGAGGAAAATAAGGTCCCCCGAACCTTCTGACGCTAAGGTGGCTGCTTGAAAATATGTGAACCTCTTTAGCATTAGAGAACTTTTTTACCATTATTTTCTTAGATTTTTAATGGAAACAGAATTTGTTTGAGAAGTCAGTGGGCCACATGACATGGAAGCTATTGAGAAAAAAATCATAATTTCTGCATATTAATATTCACATAAAACAGAGGAAGCACTAAAATACAATAATTAGAGCTGTGTCTCATTTCTCCAGTTTACTAATAGAATCTGCTGCTGGTTTGGAGTCACAGGGTTACATGACATGGAAGATATTGGAAAAAACCTGCAATTATTTAGTATCATTGGCGTTTTTAGGCCGTTTTGGGGGGAGCTTCAGCCCATAATGCCATTTACAAACAAAGTAAAACAGTGTGAAACTGTGTTGTCCTTTAAGTTCAGTGTGTTTACTCAGTTTATTCAGTCATCAAAATGATGAGAGTTTGTTTAGGTATAAAGAAATCAGTCAATAAAGATGTTTCTCTTCTGATTAAAATTTCAACCCCAAAACTAGAAAGTGCACCTCTAATGAAGAAACAGTGATCACAGTGTTCTTCAATGTAGGTACAGCATATGAGACATGGAAGGAGGGTGGAGCTTCTAATAAAGTTACATTAAATTGGAATTTGAGGAAAGTATTTTAATTTGGATGATGAACTTTTTGAATCAGAGTGCTATTCAGGGAAAGTAGGATATGAAATCTCGGACATGTATGTGGTTGAAAATGGGACACTGCAGTGATGTGTGATTGTCATTTTATTTATGATAAATGATTTCTTTGAAGACTTAGATGTAGATCAAGAAAAAATTATAATTTGCTAATATTGGGGCCTTACGGAAAAGTAGATCAGTTTGAGTTGTTTACAAATATAAATATATGGAAAATATAATCAGGTTCTTCATGACTCCTAAAACAAAAAGCACATTTTCATATACACAACAAACATGCTGGAGATGGTGTGGGGAGCAGAGCACAGATCATTCTCATGTATTTTGGGAAAGTACTAAAATGAGAAATAATTGGAATGATATATGGGTATATAATAGTGGGATATGAACTACCAAAAGTCATGTGAGATTTTATACTTGTGTAACCTGACAAGTGAAAATGTGCAAAGTGAGGACAGTTACCTGGTCAAAGGACAACTAGCTGCAGCAAAGAAGGCAATCACCAGAAAGTGGTGTAAAGAGGACTCTCCCACCCTGGAGAACTGGTTGGATACAGTTGAAGGGATCCTCGACATGGAAAGACTTACTCATATATTGAGATTCCAACAAACTGAATTTAATTTTAAATGGGACAAATGGACAGAGTACAAGTCTCACTGTACAGAGACACCAGTGGAGACTGAATGAAATTAAAGCCATTCAATTAATGTATCATGAAGGCATGTAACCCACTGACACTGTTGTTGTAAGCCATTCAATTGTAAAAAATATATATATATATATATATATATATAAATAAAATTTGAGTGATAAAGAAAAAGACTCACTATGTGAAATAATGTCAGTACATCCAAGAGTAATACATCAAGACACTGAGGTCACATTCATCTGAGTTTCCACTTATATTCTGGGTAAATATACTGTCAACAAGAAAATATGGAGGCCACATTTAACTTTTCAAAATCAAAGGACGGGGCATTGAAATAAAGGAAATCAATAAAGAGTGTCAACAGCACAGGGATCAGGTGAGACAGGGGAAACTTTAACATTCAGTTAAAAAAGAGAGGGTAATGTGAGATTGTGGGATAATAGAAAAGAAAATAGAGGAAATGGCAGAGTAGTCTGTAGGAACACACTTCATCATAAACTCACATTATGTTATTTTCTCCTAGACCCCTTAGGAACATAACACTCACTATGTTGCTCAGGTCTTTTCTTTCACAAATACAAACCTTTATCATCTGAACGTCACTTCATTATCTCGCTTCACAACTGCAGTAATAATAATAATAAGAAGAAGGAGAACAATAATAAGTATGAATAATAATCAACTTTGTTTATGCAACACCTTTGAAAACACATTCACGGGTGCTTTACAAAACTGCATAAAAAACAAAGCAAATGAAACAAGTTTTAGACAATAAAAAACAAACACAGAAGAAGAAAGAAGACTGTAGAAACACAGTATGGGTTTCTGACAAAGATTCACTTCCAAGTTGCATGGAGGAGGGAAAAGTCTGAACAGGTAAAAACTCCAGCAACGTTTGTGGAATAAAATTGATTTCAAGTTGAATAAAACACATAACTTTTAATTCAGTGACTTCAGTAAAAGGTCCATCTCCTACACATTAAACACACCTGTGCAGAGCCCTGAGGTGACTTCACCCAACTCTTACAGGGGGTTGCACAAAGAGAACGAGGATATTTTTTTTGCTTGCTGTTTTTCATTTATTTTACAATCAAACACTAAACTCTTACACAATTGCACTGATGTCCTGATAAAAGGTTTTTCCAATCTCATCAAACACTTTCCACTCACTATAAAACTAGACTTTCTAATGTGTTCAAAAACTAAGACAGATGTGCAATTACAGCCGATAGTCTGAAGTCCTCATGCACCTCCAGCATGTTTATAGGATTGTTTATCAAGCTTTTATCATTATTTGACTTTTCTAAAATGATGTGGCTGATGTAATAAAGGCCTGATTTCCATTTGATATGTTGTATAATCAAATTTGTGTTGTTGTTTTAAATTTAAATCAAATTCCCTGAACAGCTGTTAAAGTATGTAGTGTGATCTACTTTAATTTGGCCCAAAATAAAACTGAAGGACATTTCTATCAACTCTGAAATATTGCCTGCTTTGCTCAGTTGCTAATCCAGCCATGTCCCAAATGTGAGATTAAGTTCAGGAAACTGTCACATGAATGATGACTCAGTAAACACTCACTCTCTTGAGAGTCATTGAGCCTGTACAGTTGATATGACTGACCTGTGAGCAAACAACTACCTGATGTGAACGCCCAAATGCTAAAACACCAACTGAGTCCTGATGAACAAGCCAACGAGTCTTTGTTTGGTTTGTTGTGATAAAAAGTATGATTGATTCAATATGAAACTGATTTCTGAATTTCTTCCATTATGATGAAAATGTCTGTTAGCTGATCACAAATTAGGTCAACCGTGACAACTAAAACAGAAAGCTGGAGAACTTGTTTATGGTCTGTATCTTCTGTACTAGTAAATGGATCCTTCTTTGTCTTTGTCATCCTGAAAGAAAAAAATGGTTAAGTAGATCATCTATTACACTTTAAATATAAGATTTATTTTGCTAATATAAATTTGATTTACTGTAATCAGAACTTAAAGCACGACACTACACTTCACAATCAAAAATTAAACTCTCACACAATAACACTGATGTCCTCAAAAGTTTTTGCAATCTCATCAAAAAATATTTACCACTCTATAAACCAGACCTTCTACCTCCATTTATCTGGTTTGTTCCTTCTCTTATCTTGCTCTGGAAAACCGAAATTCTTCAAAAGATACAGTATGATAAGATAAACCTTTATTGATCCCCAGTTGGGATGTGGCATGTTGGTTGTCACAGGAGCATAAAGAATGGAAATAAGTACAGATAGGTACACAAAACAAAATAAATTAAATATAGTAAAATTAAAAATTATCATGAAGATATAGTGTGAAAATGTTACTTTGGTACATTACTAGACATTTTCTGGCAATAACTGTACTTCAGCATCAAAAGTTTATGTAAGATGCAACATTAAAAAAGAAAAGAAACTGCCAACTAATATATATAGTCGAGTAAGTACAATTTTTGACTCCAAAGTGAAGTCGAGTGGACTAGGAATTGTACTTGTGTACAGAACCTGACTAAATGTACTTAATTACCAGTCCATCACTGTGTAAATGTACTGTAAATATATTATTTTTGATCAGGACAGTAAGAACCGTTGCCATCTCTAAAACTCTGCTGTGTTCATGCTGTTGTCATGTATGACTTTTGAAGTCATAGACACCCTGAGCTTCTTCATTTAATCAACAGACTTGATTCTGTTGAGACATTTAAAATAACATTCTACTGAGTAATACCAATACAATATGTATAACAAAAGAAAGTAAAGCAAATAGACAATAATTGTGAATGAGTTCTTGTTAAAATTGTAGTATTACCCTTTAAATATTTTATTCTGAAAATCCAAATACGACTATAAATTATATATATACTTTAAATAGCAGTAGCATTTAGCAATAGGACATCTTTATTACATTTTTTACATACTACATTAATGTATCCATATTTTTGCTATCAGGACAGTGGAACACAACAGTCTCATACAGTATTATCACGTCATGAAGTTCTAATGGCAAACAGTTGCATGGAAAAACATTAGAAACAATTAGTTGTGTTTCTGGCAATTTAATGAACGTCAGTCCAGTATTTACTCTACATTCAGCTCTGGTTTGGTTTCCAGCAACTCCTGAGGGAAATATTTGTCTCTTTATCTTCAAAATGTTCCATTACGTCTACAAGCTGGTCGCTTACTGTATCTGTTTGGTGTTGGTCAGGGAGTGTACAGTGGGTTTAGAGCTTTTTTAACTGAAAATATCCTTCTTCTGCTAGTATTTAGGCTTTGAAAACAAAACGACGAGCTAAAAGACTAAAGGATCACGCTCTATGGGTTTGTCTCAATCAGTGACACATAAACTGTCAATATAACTATATTTATTATGCAGCTCCAACACTGCAATAAAGATAAATCCTTATAGAGGTTATAAATTTGCAAATTGCAAGTGTTCACTGTTGAAAGAGCACTGAACATTGTGTTCTTGGTTAATGGTTAATTTAATGGTATCAGTATTGTGTCATTGGGCTTTGGGGTTATGATGGAGTTGGAGCTACTTTCACTTTTTGTTATCACTGGTTTAAAAGACAGATTTAAAGTGCAGACTGGACAGTTCGTGAGAGGCAGACCAACAGCTCATATTGTGATCTCTGGTTATTGGAAGGATTCATAACAAGGCAGCTCATCTACTCACACCAGGCAGAACTATTAAAAATGCAAAGGTGAGTTCACTCAGCATTGTTACAGATGTATATCTATACAGTTTGTTTTAACAGATTTCAATTTGAAATGGCTTACTTTACTTTATGTAGAAACTAAGAACTGTTGGATGCATCTATGTCCCAATTGAAAGAGCAAAATTCAAGCGTTGTTAATGCCATTCTAAATTGATGAACACAGATTCGAATTATGGTTTGTGTTTCTGCTCTTCTAGGTCTTAAAACAGCAAAGTTATGAGTTACAGTATTTGTTGCATTTTCCAAAAATAGATTATTCTTGAATAATACAAAGAGTGCCCTTCACCAATTTACCTTTAGGAAATATGTTTACCTTTAGGAAATACTAAACCCTCAGTTGTACTTTACCACTTTTTTATTTTGTTTACATGCTTTTGGTGGGGCTGTAACGACACGTATCAAAACCGAAATCGCGACACTCAGATCCACGAACCTGTCTCGCGTTGTAAGAAAGCAGAGTCGCGACACAGCTTCCAGTCCAGATCAGCCCTATGACCTATAAGCAGTAGGCGATTTGAGGGGGGATGAGGGGGGATGCCGTCCCCCTTGTTAATAAAATTACCAAAAATCATCCCACTTGTTAACCTGCCATCATTCTCCACCATGGACGTGCACATGATTATTGACAAGCAGGGGCTCAAAGTCAGAAAAGGGCAGTGCGTGCGCACGCACAGGGCGCGCCAATTTTTTATTTCAGGCCTTAATAACACAACAGCCGTGACCCAACCCCCTCCCACTTGACAGGCTCACACACACACACACACACACACACAGTCAGACCCCTCCCACGATAGCTGTGAATTGGGGTACTGAGAATAGAAAAGATTAAACTTATATTTAAATTGGTAAAACATAATTTTCAAATGTTTCTCCTTGTGGTTGCACATTTTCAGAGACATAGATAATACATGTAGATAATATATCTAATTCATGATCATATTACTCCCTCATACGTGACTCAGTTTGAGTCACATGGTTTAGTCTCAGTGAAAGATGTTTTACAGTAGCAAAAGTGGAAGTAGTTTCTTCTGTAAAATGTGTTACAGTTTGGTAATTATACTTGTTACTGTATGGAGGTTATTTAAGGTGCAAAGTACAAGGTTCGAAGAAGATGATTTATTTATCACACATAGTTGTATTACGAAATGCTAGTTGTAGTCCCCTAATGCAACTCACAGAATAAAAATAAATATAGTGGTGAATTAATAGGTAAAAAATAAACACCTGTTTAGGAGCCCCGAGAATGAGTCAAGGGATCTGAGGTGCTGCTCTGTAGTCTGGTTCCTCAGCAGCAGTGAGAACAGGCTGCTGGTTTTTCATGAAAAGCATGGAATTCTATATTGTTTCATGCAACATTTTGATCATGTCACACAACAGGACAGCATCACTGATTACAGTTACAATAGACCTAAGAATGGAAATTTCATTTGACATCTCATTTGGTAACACGTTCAAAGAAGTCATCAACAATTGAATTTGCGGACCTGTGCTCTATGAACAAATCTGCTCACTTGCTGGTGGAAAATATCACGTCTGTAGTAAACGGGGTAAAAAGACTGAACGTATTTGACCTCTAAGCAGGGACATGCACATGATTATAGAGGGGCAGGGGCTCAAAGTCAGAAAAGGGCAGTGCGTGCCAAAATTGTTTTCAGGCCTTAATAACACAATATGTAGATTAATTAATGTAAAATTAATAAACAAAGTACTTATAGAAAGCTAACTACTTAACTGAATATCTTGTAAGTGATATGCAACTGCCATTTCTTTTGTGTCAACAAATTATTGTCAACATGAGTTTATTCACATCATCATAATACTGAGATTTGGAAGACATGCAATTCAGCTGCAGTTTGTAAAAAGCAATGCAACACTGGTTTATTATTAGGCTAATTATTGGAGGGCAAGTGCAAACTAGAAATACAGGCTACACATCTAAACATGTGACAAAACCAAGAAATGACTACTGTGACTGTTAGCAGGAACAGCAATGTTTACAGCAAAGTCACAATCAACTCAATATCTGGAAAAAGCTGAAGATTTGTGGCAAGATAAGGAGCCGACACAGACAGCTGTCTGATTATTCTTAACTCTCATTAATAAGCAGTTAGCTAAACAAGCACAAATGGACGGTTTTCTGAAGTATGACTCATATTTAAAAACACGTTGAATAAGTGGAAGTCGAAAAGGAAGTTATGTTAATCGATTTATAACTCACAAAGGTTCAAGTCGCTCCACTGTAACGTCTCAATTCATATGTGCGTGGTAGAGGTGGAGTTCTCCATGAGGCAGCGCCTTCAGAGCCGCAGCGGACAGAGAAGCGGCTTTAGGCTCAACACACACACACACACACACACACACACACGACACCATATTATGTACGAAATTCGTACGGTAGATAACCGTGGCGTTTTTATACCGCCGTTTTACATCCCTTTGCACAACAGAAATGTATTTATTCATTAAAAACACACACAAAAAGGGCACTTTTTAATACAAGGCAAAGGGGGCAGGGGCTCAAACACCCCTTGGGCCTCATGTGTGCACGTGCCTGCCTGTAAGGGCTTTGTGTTGTCTTTTGCGCAATTCGCACAGTATGTAGATTAATTAATGTTTGTGATGTTAATGCTGCTGAAACGACAGCATCTGGTAGTGATGGTTTAATGTCTGACTATTAACCACATTCTTGGTTTGAGAAAGAAACACTAGCTGCAGTGGGACTTTTCCATTCAGTAGTCCAACAGCCTTTACTCATCTGCCTCTATCATATTTACAAAGCTACTGTGGAGTGTGAAGGAAACACGTTCAGTGATGTAAAGCCAAGAGCCGTCATAGAGCTACATTAATCTGGTTTATTTCTTTTAAACGCAAAAGATGTTCTATAAATAATTAATTGAAATTTAGTTTATTTTTGCCTACACTGATGTACAATAATGTTTTAGAATCTTGAAATGCAATTTAGTACATTTTTCATATTGCAATATCTACAATACAAAAATGATATTAGACTCGTATTCTCTTGGTTAAATACTTTGTGCATTTAGCTTGAGTGATGATTCAATCTTGCAGTAATAGTTTATCACAGTATTTGTCTGACTGACAATGACCTGTGACTATAAGCATGAAGAACATATAAGATGGAGCCAAGACAAGACACCTGCTGGAAATGTTTAACTTATAATAACAGCTTCACAATCATGTTGATGGTATAATGTCTTGTAATAAGTTGAATGGTGTCTCTGTCTCAGCCACTCCACCCCCCATCACTAGTTTCTGCACGATGTCGCTTGAGTGAGAGGGTAGGATCACAGTGTTACATACTGTTAGGTCCTCGTAAGGCCAGGGGATGAAGGAAGAAACATAGTGTAAAAGAGGGAAAATAAACAGGATGTAGTTGTTAAAGACGAAAATAATTCATTTACAAAAAAGGTAACACTGATCAAAAGGGAAGATTAGTCTCCAAAAGAAAATGTGCAGTCTGTAGCTCAGCCACTCAGACTCCTGCACACTACAGCTGCCAAGCCGACTGGCACCAGTGGGGGTCACATAGTTTTACGACACTTGGTAATTACTCCTTCCCAAATCAAAGACCCCAGAGGTTTGGGTTGATCATGCCCTTCCAAGGAGTGACCGTGTGATGCTTATTAGGACGGCAAATGTCATCTTATCTACCTTCCTGTAACCCCTCATGTAGAGAGAATTGCCCCTTATGTGACTTTGACACTTCAGCCAAAAGGGGATTCTCCCCTCCTCCTCTCACATCCTCAACCTCCACACAGAGGCAAAGAGGAGGGGGAGAATGAGGCCGACACCTGAGCGGAAACACAAAAAAACACCACACAAACACGCCCACAACACTAGGGCTGTAACGCATACATGTTTACTTCAACATACAAGTTTTCAAGACAAATACTTGTTATGTTGTAATGAGTTTGGTTTGTAGTTGGCACCTGACAAATTGTTACAGAGCTGGGATTTGTATTTAGTGATGTTAGACACAGGCCGTGGGGGTGCCAAGCTTTAATATTAAAACAACCCATCTCTATTTGGTATAAAGGAGATGTATCTTGTTGAACAGTGATTTTTTTCAACAGACACATCGTTTTTGCAAATAAATCCTCTTCAGCTGGAATAGTTCACTGACAACTTCAATCCTGTGATCTGCTTGTTGCTACCTTACCCTGCAGGAGAGGAGCTGGAGGAGGAGGAGAGGGCACCTAAAACTGAAGTTAAAGAGATCAACAGTGAAAGCAGCAGTAACACGAGTGAGAGGTCAGCAGTGAGGGACACTAGTCAAACATCTCAAAGAAAGTAAGTATTACTTAATTTCCTTTTGTTGTTGTCTTGCATTCCTGCAATCTTTTTTATAATTAAAGCAACATGATGTAAAGGTTTTACCTTATAAAAACAACAACATTATAATAACTTCAAATCATGTTGATGGTACAGTGTCTTGTAATAAGGTGAATGGTGTCAGTTATGTGTGGAGAAGTGTCTGTTTTACTAGCCCCATTCACACTGCCGTTTGGATGCGGTGATCCTGCGCCAAGCGCCTCCACCTCTGTGTAAATGTCTCTGAGGCGGGCGAGGGGAGAAATTTTTCTCTCCGGCACTGATCTGCCTCTGGCGGTAGTGTCACGGGTGCATTAGTGGCGAACCGAACCAGTGTGAATGGATGGCTGCGTGTATGGAGGGCGTGTCTAGTCTGCTAACTAAACAGGTCCCTCACTCAACTTATTAAAGAGACACAAAGCAACGTTACATGACCAAACAACAGTAACGTAGTAACTGTAACTGTCTTTGGCACCTTATATAAGGAAAAAAATACCGCAGGTAAACGTGGAGAAGTGTCTGTCCTCCCGCCTGTCCTACCGACTCCTCGTCACATATCTGCCGGGAAAACAGCGGCTGTCACCGGCAAAAAATTATTACTCACCAAGTCAGCCCCCCAGACTAAGATTTCAGTGAGGTTTCCCCCAGAAAACAGCCTCTGTTCCCACGAGTGAGAGAGTGAGACAGCGACCTGTTTACTGATTGTGAATATGTAATTTTGAGTGAAAAACGTAACTCTGTCACTTTCCAGGATGTTTGGTGGGTCAGAATCTCAATCAGAGATGCAATAAGCGGGTGTCTCTAGTCACGTGCCAGTAAGTTACCCCAAAACATGAAAACAGGAAATGACAGAACGGAGTGCATAGAAAACCAAAGCGCACACAGTATTCCAGCCCTCCCACACATCGCGCTGATTCACTAGCACATCGCCAATCAAAATGATGATACAGCTAGCACACAACTAATCAAAGAATCCAATGGCTCCGGTGGCCAGCAGCCCACCTTTTCAGACTTCGCATGTTGAATCGGAGCAGACAACGTCCGCGCGGTTCCAAAAGCTTCCAACACAGCTGAACACACCAAACAGATTTGTTCCCGACCTCATCCGAGTCTCCCCAAAGGCTTCAGACGTCCAACGGTTGGGCCGGTGTGTTGCTGCCTTAAGGCGAAGATGCTTCGCTCTGTGTGAATCACCAACGGTGGAGAATTCAGCGAACCGCTGCTGCAGCGCTAAGGCAGCTTCTCTGTGTTGTTACATTACCTTGCAGGAGAGGAGGAGCTGGAGGAGGAGAGGAGCACCTTAAACGAACCTCAACCTCAGTACTCACAGCAGTATTTATGTTTAAAGCCAAATGTTTTTTCTACACTTAGACCATCAACTGAAGATTGGAGCTGATTAAATTTTTAGTTCAGACTTGAACAGTTTGACTCCATGGATCTCCTGGTGAGACACATTGATGAGTTGGAATGACTTTCCCAGAAGAACTTACTTTCCTCTAACTAAATTACAAACCGGATTGAATTTAGTTTTTGCATATTTCTTTCCTCAATTTATTTTTTGTAGTAACACCGTGTGTTGTAGCCATAACAAAAAATTTTAATTAAATAATTTTGTTTCTCAGTGTGACCCAGTGGATAAACCTGCTGATGTTGAACACTGTGAGAAGAATGACAACAACATATCAGCAGCAGGAGAGTCTAAAATCAAGTCTGTACCATCTGCAACTGATGAGAACGGTAAGATTGTGTTATTATTAATATTATTTCGTCATGGTTTTTGTTTATCTGTTTATGTATGTATGTATTTTTTCTGGTGTCTCGGGGACAATAAATTATTAATCTGAATCTGATTTAATAGTACAACAACATGAAACTGTTAAAAGCATGAAATATAAAATTCAAAATGTTACTGGATAAAATGAAAAAATGTATTCATCTGATCGCACGTTGCTCTGACCTTCTTATGATGAAGTTAATTATTTTACTACAGGTACTTCAGATATGAGTCTGTGTGGAAACAACTATAAGGTAAGAGTCTATACTTTTATTAACATGATCTATTTACTTTATATCTCATCCTATATCAATATAATTCTTTACATACAGTGCATTTTTAATTACTTACTTACAGCAGTCAGAGAAGATTTCTGAAGAGACCAACATGAAGAAACAATATCAAGCACAAACTGAGACACTGCTCAGCAGACTTCACCTTCAAGACAAACTTCAACAGAAGTTTTCACCAGCAGATATTCTTCAGATAGGTCCACCTGTGAAACAGGATCATGAGACATGTGAGAAAGATCTAGCTCATACTTTTCTTCAGAGACTGATGATGTTAGACTACAGAGCCAGATATATTCATGTAAAACAAGACAGTGCTGAGGTCAGCAATTCAAAACCTGCTTCAAAGATTCCTTACACAGGACAAAGTGTTTTTAAAGCTCTTTATGGCACCAGTGTCGACTCTAATAAATCAAAAGAGTCTCATGTGCATCCAATGGATGTTCAGATGGCAGTATTTCACTGCTCAGACAGCTTTTTTAAACAGAACATGACTGCAAAGTTGTCACAGTGTCAGTACGCTGTACCTTTGCTTGTTCCTGACCCGGTCACAATGGACATTGAATGTCCTCTGTGGACTTTCAGACAAATAAGAAAAACGTGGAAGATAACTCAAACCAAAGATAATTTGAACACTTACACCATGAAGAGTATGCCCATCTGCACTGCTGAGACACCCATGGTGTCATTTTTCCGTCTGGGTTCACTGTCTCAGTCTAAATCTCAGCTGATGAACACTTTGATCAATGAGCGTCACAACACCTTCTTCCACAGAAACTGTCCAGGTAGCACAAAGTCTCGCTATCTGATGGATGGAGTGGTAGAGATTGTCTGGTACTGCCCAGCTGGAAAACCCAATGATGCCTTCACTGACTGCATTGCCTTCTGTAATCTTCATGGTGATGCTCTGTTAAATGAAAAACAGCGTGACATACTGACTGAAAAATCTTCAGTCAATGTTGTTCTTGTTCCAACTCTGGAGGAAGGTGACAAAAGTGCAACAGTTATCGAAGCCCTTTTCACGTCTCCAAAGCCTCTCATTATTCTCATTGTTGATAATGATAGTGGTGCAGCTCAGATGACAGAAGGAAAATACAAAATGGGTCTGAAGGACAGAAGCCAGTCAGATGTTTCTGAAGAACTGAAAGGAATCATTAGAAACATTTTGTCTGGACCACATGCATCGTTCCAGCTTGAAACCATGGCTGAGGTCTCTGGAATCAGAGTGGATGAAGTTGACAGTCTCTGCCGAAAAGGGAAATCTGCTGCTGAGGGAATAGTGAAGTTGTTTAAGGGGATGGATAGTCTAAAGATTAAAGATACATTTCTGAAGTGCCAAGGCCAACTGTGGAGTGACTGGTGCAAAGCAAATAAAGAACTGTGTCACCTCACAGGACACATTGAGAGGGAGAAATCTGCAAAGGAAAAACAACTGAAGCAAATACGACAAGATCAATGCAAAGCTTCCTGTAGTGAGCTGATGGAGTCATTCATTGAAAGTCTCTCCTCTTTGAAATCAACAGACAGAGAGTATTTTCTGAAATGGACTCAGATCTTAATCAATGCTCTCTGCACAGACGATCTCTCCTCAATTCTCCAAAGCTATGATGACAAATGGTCTGAGGTCTTGGCTTTGAAGAAGAAGCATGACAAATCTGATCAGCTCAAAAAAGAGCAAACTGAGCTCGAACAAATATCAACAAAACTACAGTCAGCAACCTTTGGCTTGGAGCACATGTTTAGAGAAATGGGACAGATCTATGAAGCCCATAAATCTCTGAAGAAACAACCAACGAGTGGACAGACTGACTGGTCTAAATACCCTGAGCTGGCTGCAGAGCTGATGATATCAGGACACCCAATGGAGCTGATGGATGGTGATGCAGGTCATGTGCCTTTAACTTGGATCTCTAGTCTTTTAGATGAAGTCATCAAGAAACTGGGTAACAAGAGAGTCTTTGTGTTGTCAGTTTTAGGTGTACAGAGCAGTGGAAAGTCAACAATGCTGAATGCCATGTTTGGGTTACAGTTTGCAGTGAGTGCTGGCAGGTGCACCAAGGGTGCCTTCATGCAGCTGGTCAGAGTGTCAGAGGAGATCAAGAAAGACTTTCAGTTTGACTACGTTCTGGTGGTGGACACTGAAGGACTGCGTGCTCTTGAGTTGGCAGGTAAAAACACTCTTCACCACGACAATGAACTGGCAACATTTGTTGTTGGTCTGGGAAACATGACATTGATCAACATCTTTGGAGAGAATCCAGCTGACATGCAAGATGTTCTGCAGATTGTTGTTCAGGCTTTCATGAGGATGAACAAAGTTGAACGTTCTCCAAGTTGTGTGTTTGTTCATCAGAATGTCACAGATATTGCAGCTACAGAGATGAACATGGATGGAAAGAGACGCCTGCAAGAGAAACTGGACCAGATGGCCAAACTCGCAGCCAAAGAGGAGGGTTGTGATGCTGAGTGCTTCAGCGACGTCATTGCATTTGATGTTCAGAAAGATGTGAAGTACTTTGCCCAACTGTGGGAGGGAAGTCCACCGATGGCTCCTCCAAATCCAGGTTACAGTGGGAGCATCCAAGAGCTGAAGACCTTCATCCTCTCTAAAGCTTCACAGTCTAAAGGGATTACTCTGGAACGGTTCAAAAGCAAAATTAATGACCTGTGGAATGCCCTGCTGAACGAAAACTTTGTTTTCAGTTTCAAAAACACATATGAAATTGCAGTGTACAGAAAACTTGAGGCCCAGTATGGGGACTGGACCTGGACCCTGATGAGCAACATGTTGACCATTGAAAACCAGCTTTACAACAAAATAGAAAATGGACAACTTGTCAAGGTTGAACTCAGTTATCTTTCTAAAGAAATGAGCAAAAGATATGAAGAAATCCAAAATGCAATGACAACATACTTTGATGATGACAGCGATAAAGACATGTTGGTTCAGTGGCGAGGCCGATTTGAAAGCAAAATCAAGGAGTTTCATGATGAACAAGTTAGAGGAGTCCAAAGAAAACTGGATGAAGTTATCCAGCAGAAGAAAGCTTGTGAAAAGATTGATAAAAAAAAAACAGAGTTTGAGAACAGGCTGCTACAAATGAGTAAAGATCTCGCTCATCAGTTAAAAGACAAGGTAAAAAAAGACAAGGAACTTAGAAAGCACTTCGACTCAGTTTGGAGTGGCTTGGTGAGTGAGTTAACTGCAGGCACAACACCTATCAACGACATCAACTATGAAGAAGATCAGTCAGTAATCCTTCAAGAACTTGGTTTCGAATGGTTTCTCATAGATAAGTCCAGAAGCAGTGGCAGCTACAACAAAATATCTGAGGTTGGAAATTACACTCATTATGTAGCTAGCCGTAAAATATGGGACAAAGTTCTCTTTTCTCCCTTTACAGGGTCTGCTCAGCATGAAGAGCAGCAACGTATCAGATCCTTCATTGACGATGTTGAAAAACAGTCCCTTGATGTAATCAAGCAGAAACCTGTAGCTACAAAAGGCTACAGTCCAGCTTACTTGCAAGAAGTGGCCAACAAAGTAAAACATCAAGTGACAGAATTTGAATCAAAGAGGAAATATGCTCTGAAGAAGGAGTTTACAGTTGATCTTGTGCTGTATGTTTTTGACAGAGCAGAGAGTTGGCTGAAAGAGTCCCACAAGAAATTCAAAAAGAACAACGATGCACTTGTTTATTTAGAAAGCAAGAAAGAGCAATATTACAACATTTTCAGAAGCTTCTGTAAAGGAAGCTCATCTGCTGTTGTGTTTGGAGAACTGATCTGTGAAAAACTGAAGAGTTCCACTGTTGAAGCCGTCTGTAACCAGACTGCTATTGGCATCGCTGCTGAGATGAAGTGCAACGTCCCAGCATTCAGGGGAAACAGGTTGAACTTAGAAAAACATGTGTTGAAATCACTGGCAGAGAAAGAGGACTTTGATGATTTCATCACCTACATCAAACATCCAAGGGAGCAAGTGGAGAAGTTTATACAAGATGAAGTAAATAAATACATCTCGAAAGAGAGCAAAGGTAAAGCACAGAAAATACTTGCAGAGAATGTTGAGAATATCAAAAGACTTGTGAGTCAGGCTTTATTCAATGCAACAGAGAAAATCAAAACAGAGGAAAAGAAAACAGGGGGAGGAGCCATCGACAAGTGGGTGAAGACCTTTTCTAATTTGCTGGACAGCAAACTAAAATTCACTGTCTGTTGTCAAAACTTCAGTGACATAAACAACTTTGACTTTCTTAAAGAAGAGATCGAGAAAGGCCTTAAATCCATCATGGAGGTTGTGAGCAGCCTCTCACTGGATAAGATGAAGGAATTCAGGAACCAACCTGATGAAATCCTCATTGATCAGCTGTGTGACTGCTGCTGGGTGACGTGTCCATTCTGTGCAGCTGTATGTACAAATACAATGGCTGATCACAGTCCTCATGACCACAGCGCACCTTTTCATCGATCTGCTGCAGTCAATGGTGTGCACTATAAAGACTCAGTGGAACTGGATGTCACATTCTGCACAACAAGAATTGGAACTGATGAGAGATTTCACCTTGGTGAAGAGCGGTTTCCCTATAATCAGTACCGAACTGCTGGCCCAAGGTTTGCTGACTGGAGAATTACACCTGATTCATCTAAGGTGAAATATTGGACGTGGTTTGTGTGTCATTTCAAGTGGGAAATGGAGGATCACTATAAATTAAAATTCCAAGGCAATGGAGAA
>CAEMYA010001766.1:0-25040 GCA_903131615.1 Diplodus sargus | reverse complement strand
CTGGATAAAATTTGCAGCCACTTCAGAAGTTAGGTAGCGTTTCCTCACTGTTCTCATTGGGGCCTCCCGCTGGTTAAAACTGGTGATTGTAAAAAACACACAAAAATGGTCAGACACAGCCAGGTCCACAACAGAGGGCGCACCAATGGACAGGCCATAGGTTATGACCAGGTCCAGGGTGCGCCCCCTGCTGTGGGTTGGCTGTGTGACATGTTGATTAAAATCAAGGCAATGTAAAATGTTTAAAAATTCTCTCGACATAGAATCTGAGGAATTATCTATGTGTAAATTAAAATCACCGGTTATTAGTATTCTGTTATAATTGGTATGGGTTATTGACAGTAGCTCTGAGAATTCACTGTTAAAAGAGGTGGAATAGCGTGGTGGTCTGTAGACTGTCATACAGAGGATGGGGGGGCTGCTAAAAACAAAGGCATGATACTCAAATGATAGATATTTGTTAAAAAAGACTTCATTTGACAGCATGGTGTCTTTAGTGATAGATGCAGTTCCGCCTCCTTTTTGTCCCCCTCTTGTAGAGAATAAAAAGTTAAAATTTGGTGGGGAAGCCTCAGTGAGAACAACAGGTGCATCAGTGCCAAGCCATGTCTCTGTAAGGAGAATGCTGTCTAAGTTGTGGTCTAAAATTACATCATTTATGATAAAAGATTTATTTAAGAGAGAGCGCACGTTCAGCACAGCCATTTTAATGTCTGTGCCGAACGTGCGCTCATCATGTCTTTTCAAAGGAATGTTAAAAACACAGTTTGATCTAAAAACAGTCCTGGGTCTGATTTGTCTGCGTGAGAGTCTGGTTTCAATTGTGTGGATATTGTCCTGTGGCTCCGGTGCGACTGAACGGGGGGCGTGTATAGAGTAGGTAGGGACGGGTGAAGGTGAGTGAGTGGCAGACGGTCCGTGTGCATGTGTATGTAGGTGGAGTCAGGAGGTGGGTGTGGTGCATGAACGGACAGTCAGGTCAATGTTGACAGATAGATTCTTATTCAGTTTAAACCTGGTTTTATTCTATTTATTGATTCACTCACAACTTATCTATTGACTTAATTATTCAGTTTTATCTTCTTTTACTGTATTCGCGAGTTACTTATGTGTGTTATTGATTTCACAGCAGTTTTTTAATCTCCTTTAATATTTTATCAGTTTTAGTTTTAGTGTTTTATTATTTCATCTTATTTCATCTTAGTTTTAGTGTTTTATTATTTTCTTATTTCACCCTAGTTTTAGTGTTTTTTTATTTCATCTTATTTTACTGCCTCTAGTGTCTCTTCAGTGAAATACATCAATGATAGTGTTTCCTCAGTTCCGCAATACCTGTTGTTAGTGCCCTGTTTTATTTATTACCATTTATTCATGTATTATCACTCACTCTTTTACTTCACTTATTGTGTTTAAGTAGCTGTATATGTGTGTGTGTCTGTGTGTGTGGGGAGGGGTAGCATATGTTGAAATTGTTGCCGTTTTAATTCTGTAAAGCACTTTGTTCTACATTACGATGTATGAAAAGTGCTCTTGAATAAAGTCTGATTGATTGATTCTTCTTATTTGACCACTTACATCATACACTACTTCCTACCGCTACAATCACTTACCTAAACGCACAACTTACTTTAACCCTGAAATCGTTATCTTTTTCTAAGCTTCACTGACTGTTCTTGTCTTAACCTAAACAAAGTCTACAGCCAACTAGCTTGTAGCTAGAGAAGTAACTCTCCACACCATCAAGTGGCACATAGAGATAGAGACTTGTGAATGTCACTGTTAAAGAGGTGGAGATGGAGCATGAGGAGAAACTGCACTAAACGAGTGAAATCATTCATTGACTCAAGTTCTCTCACGTTGGCAGAAAAAGCCGCCAAACTAGTAAGAACGGTTTGTGACGCATCACACAAACTGCTGCTGCCACAGACGCTCACTCGTCTCCTGGTTTGTCAGGACCTTAAGGCCTCTGACTGAGCTGCTGTGTTTGACAAGCTGGGAGTGAAAACATGATAAAAGCAACGATGCATCTCCTAAACAACAAACAGCTGTGAATAAAAAAACCTGAGTCTTACTCAGATATCTGCTGTGAATTACTTTAATTTTAAAAAAAAAAGAACATTACAATCAATTCAGAAAGTGAATGTAATTAAAATAGACTGTCATGATGCAAAACTGGAGACAGAAGCATCAAAATCATACTCAGCTTCCAGTTTATGAGGTCCATCTAACACTAAAGCAGTCTGACACAACAGTCCTGAAACAAATCCTCCCTTCATGAAGGTTATGAAGTTTCTGTTGAAGGTGTTTCAGACTCATTTTCTATCCAATTAAGATCAGTGACGATAGACAAAATAACAGAAACACCTCTCTAATGCTGGAGATTTGAGAACAGTTCATTTCTGTTATTTAAGCGCTGCCCCTTCTTTAACTGTTTTTGGAAAAAGTGTGAATATGAATTACAATGCTAGTTAATCAACATTATGAATACATTTCATTAACTTACTATGTTTGGCAGATTTGCTGGCCATAGTTGGTTTGTGGAGAGAAGACTTGGTCTGCAGCTGAAGTGAAGACGTAAAGTTAAACCTGTCTGCAACAACAGCTCTTTATATGAGGACTTCATGCAATAAACCACACCTATTAAACACAGCTGACGTCACACTGAACACCAGATCATAACATCTGCTGCAGTGGATCATAGGTTGAATCTAAATGTGTTTTCGATCCCTTTCTTTAATTTTTAAAGTCTATAATCCTGATGTCTGTTAATAAACAGTAAAGGAGAAATGTACCTTTTTCATGCTGTTGCATGATTTAATGGCTTCTGATTTACTTTTCTGGTGTTTAATAGTACATTAAAAAGTTTTAAATGTTGGCTTTCACAATAATATCTCATATACAAGAAAACATGAATGAGATGTGACTTTAAACTTTAAAGTTTTTTTCTCATAACTCTATTGGGGAATTAAATTAGAGAAACAAAAAATTAAATCCTATGCATGTACAAGTGTGATAATTTAAAAAATAGTATTTTCAACAAAAGACTATGCCCTCCTTATGAGTTTACGTCAATATTTCTTCCCCCAGTAAGTTTTTACTTTCATATGTTTATGACATTAAATGTGGTTCACAGCAAAGTATGCAGCAAATCCACTCCTCCCATCAGCATTTACAGGAAACTCCACCTGTTCTTTCCAACAAATAAAGTGGACTAGAGTGCAGCCAGCACTTCTGAATTGTAGTTATAGGTGTCTGTTCACAACATGATGTTACATAAATAAGGAAGTTGGCGGAGAAAGGGGCTTCTATGATAGGGATAAAATAAAAACTAAGCTGATTTAAAAAATTCGGACTTTGTGACGCTAAACTACGGACGTTTTTGATTTTCTTGTTGGAAATGATCTATAATGATAAGAGGTGTTGATATATGTGCAGTTGACCACTAATGTTTAAAACTGTTGCAGAAGATATTTAACTGTGGGGAAGTTATTGTAAAATAAATATGAACAATTCTTTTCAAAAGTCATTCAGATGTTTAATGTGTAAGAAAAACATTCAGTATTCAATAAAGAATCTAAAAATTCCTAAAATTTTTGCTTTTTCAGTCATATATGCATTAAAAGAGTTATTGTCACAGTAATCGTTCCTGCATGATCATACTTAACCCTTTAAGTAATAAAATCCACCATCCTTGATTCATGCAAAAGTTACATTTAACTTTCAGGTGAAGCTTCCAAGAAGCAGAATGAGATTATTTCTTCAGGAAAACAAAAATAGTAGCCTAGTATCAATATGATGCTGAAAGTCAAACTCAGGAATGTTTAGAAAGCTTAAAATCGTGTGCAGTAGCAGCTGGACATCATGTGAACAGACAACTGAACTGGTGTTGTTCCCTGTAAATGCTGAAGGGTGAACAGGATGCTGCTGGTTGTGGTTAATAAAATAAACAAAAGAGAAGCAGGAGGACTGGATATTCGAGCTGTGCAGGACTCTAATAATAAACTGGGACAATCAAATGTTTGAATGATTTCAGTGGCAGTGATTTGCAGCAAATTGTCTTGACATTGAAAAATGAAAAGTTCAGGCTTACAATCACATGCCGAAGTTAACTTGCATTTCTTGAATAAAACGTTACATTTCTTTTATTTTCTTTAGTTTTTGCTTATTCTATTCCTACTTTCATGCTGTTAAAAGACCAGTTTTATTTGTAACATTGTGAGTTAAATGTTTGTATTTTAATCTTGTTCAATAAAGAAAAAAATGGAACAGTGGAGCCCTGATTAATGTTATTGATAACACCTGCTGCTCTTTCTGTCAACGTTTGGGCTGAACCAATAGGAGAAAGCTTGTGTGACTTTCAGCCAATCAGATCCAGCTGCTTTCCCCGATTATAAAAAGCTCCACCTCGCAAAACACTCCTGAGTAGCTTCTGACCAGTCAGAGCCAAATGAGTCTCTTCATCCTCAGTTCTTCTTTTTTTTGTCATTTAGACGCAGCGTAAGGAAGGATTAACTTTAAACTTACAGTTGAGGAGGTTTAACTTTTACAATGGCTGACTTTTCGAGGTGGTAGTTTCAATCCATCCATAAAGAAAAATGCATTTCTCTTTGTGTTGAACACTAGAAGCATTATCCATATTTCTACAGATCTACAGAAACCAGTTTGTTGGGTTGAAATTTGTCCTCTGGGTAAATAAAGGAGATCGTTTCTCATTAACACGACATGTTTCATGTCTTTCCAGCCTCATATCAGCTTCTCTGACTGAACTTCAGCTTTATTTTTTCCACAGAATGACATGATGAACTTTGTCCCCCACTTCTTATAAAAACTGATTTAGTCATGGTCAGTATGTACAAGAGGACTGATTATAGTTCCTGATCTATTTAGTTGTCATCAGTTTATCTAAAACATAAATTCATAGTAGTAACATAGATTTAAAGATGATTTTAAAAGCCTTTTGTGTTTAGATCTAATTAACAACACATTTTCTTTTGTCCTCAGTTCAGTTCAGCTGCATCATTCACATGTTACAGTCACTTCTGGCCAGTGGAGGGAGCTACTGTACAATATCTGAGCTCATGCAGCAGTTCAGCTTTGTGCATCCAGGAGAACAGTTAAAGTGTCACAGTTATATAAAATTAGATCAAGTTAAATCAATTAAACAAGCTTGTGTGTAAAAATATGTTTTCTTTTAAGGCTTCCACTTACTACATTTCTAAAGTCAACCTCTGAAAAGAAATACATTTATTATCAGCTTTATTTATTATCAGTGCTTTCATGACAATCTGTAGCACTATTCAACATTAATTGATCTCATCAACAGGTGTGAAAATGTTAGTTTTATTATTTATTTGACATCATGAATCAAGAGACACTAAGTCACACAAGTTGTTAGATGTTAAATCACACAACGTACATAAAATCAAAATATGTATTTCAGCAATGATTCTTGATTGAGCAGGTGTCTGGTGACTAAATGACATCATACACAACAAACCAACGCATTAAATCATCAATGAAATCAAAGCAAACAAATAAACAAAGTAGAAGAATTACAGAGAACTTCAGATGAATCAGTACGGTGGCCCTGAAGGGCAGACAACCACAAAAAGAAAAACACAGCAACATTAACAAAAACACAATCACAACATGCAGCTGTAGCTGCAGCTGCCTCTGCCCCTAACCTCATCCTTACCCCTACCGCTACCCCTAACCCTGCCGTATCCTCCCCTTGATCAGAACTAATTTCAGCTAATTTATCTGCAGCAGTCTGACATCACTACTTGAAAAAGCTTTTTACCAGTGAAACCAGCGAGACTTACGCTTTTCAGCTTCACATTCAGCTCTAGCTGCAGTTCTAGCTGCATCTATAGCTGCCTGTGCCGGCTTCATCCATAACACTGCCAGTAACACTGCCACTAATGCCACTATCCAATTGAATCTACTTTCCTCTGCCCGTCTAACTTTGTTTTCAAGTTCTTCTATTTGTTTTCTATGTTTCTCTTTCATTTCTCTTTCACGCTCAGCCATGTCAGCCTTCATCTTCTCGATCATTTCCTCATACTTCTCTATTATCTTCTTTAGCTCCTCCTGCTGTTTGCGTCTTTGCTCTTCTTTCTCTTTCAGGATTTGTTGTTTCTCCTCTTCAATCTTCTTCTCTGCCTTCTGGAACATTTCAGTGGTGTAGTGGCTTCCACTGTTCTTCTCTGTTATCTTTCTGATCTTGTTCAGCAGCTTTCTGACCTGAGAACGATCCTTCAGCTTATTAATGAAGACGTGGTACTGACCGTTACATCTGGACACAAGTTCCTGCAGGTCTTTGTTTTCCTTTAAGAGCTCCTCAATGAGTTTACCTTCGAGCAGGTCACCATGGGTGAACAGAACCATGCTGTATTTGTCTGCTTCCTCTCCGAAGATTTGCTGAATCTTCTGCACCGTCTTCTTCTCTTCTTCTGTGAAACTGCCCACTTTGATGATAATCAGGAAGATGTGAGGTCCAGGAGAAGCATAAGAAATGCTCTGGACAATATCTCGTTTTGGTTTTGTTTTGCTTCATCTGTCCTGGTGTCAAACAGACCTGGAGTGTCGATAACAGCAACCTGTTGTCCATCTACCTCACCAAAGGCTTTAGCACATTTTTCAGTCAACGAGTTAACGGAGAAATAGGATTGATCGGTCTGTACACCCAGAATGGTGTTTCCTGTGGAGCTCTTGCCAGCTCCAGTCTTCCCCACCAGCACAATTCTGATCTTCTCATTGTTGTTTATGGTCGGTCCTGATGGGATGTTGAAATAAGGAACAAATGTTTAATGTTTTCATAAGATTAGTGAACATGGGTGACAGTTTTGAGGTCTGACGAAAACAGAATATTGGGAAATAACAATGATATCATACTGAATAAGCACACACGCATCACATATAGATGCCAAGACTCTCACTGATAGAGCCAACTGAGTTGTAAATGTTGTAAAAGAGGTGAAGGTGGAGGAGAAGCTGCACTAAAGAGTGGAGCTCACGAAGGCAGCTCATTAAACCTGCAACTGTGGTATTTATACTACAGTTACAGGCTCAGTGAGCTCCACTCTCTTTTTCTGTTTCTCTTCTTGTGCACTGGTTTGCTCAGCTGAGCAGCCAATCAGAGGGAGTTCTTTCACTGACGGCTCAGTTGGTCAAAAAGCCGCCGACTAGTAAGAACAGTTTGTGACACATCATAAAAACTGCTGCTGCCACAGACGCTCACTCGTCTCCTGGTTTGTCAGGACCTTAAGGCCTCTGAGCGAGCTGCTGTGTTTGACGAGCTGGGAGTGAGAACATGATGATAAAAGCAACGATGCATCTGCCAAACAACAAACAGCTGTGTATAAAAAAAAACAAATCTTCCTCAGATATATTTAGGTTAATTTAACATGAAATATAAACATTACAATCCATTTAAAATGTGAATGTTATTAAAATAGACTTTCATGATACAAAACTTGAGACAGAAGCATCAAAATCACACTCAGCTTCCAGTTTATGAGGTCCATCTAACACTAAAGCAGTCTGACACAACAGTCCTGAAACAAACCCTCCCTTCATGAAGGTTATGAACTTTCTGTTGAAGCTGTTTCAGACTCATTTTTTTTCCACATGATTACGATCAGTGAGGGTAGACAGAATAACAGAAACACCTCTCTAACGCTGGAGATAGAAAGTTCATTTCTGTAATTTAAGCACTGTCCCTTCTTTAACTGTTTATGTGGGAAAAAAAGAAAATGTATATGAATATAAATATGAATTATACTACTAGTTAATCAACATAATGAATACGTACACATATTTCAATTACTTACCATGTTTGGCAGATTTGCTGGCCATAGATTGTTTGTGGAGAGAAGAGCTGGTCTGCAGCTGAAGTGGAGACGTGAAGTTAAACCTGCAACAACAGCTCTTTATATGAGGACTTCATGCAACAAGCCACACCTATAAAACACAGCTGACATTACACTGAACACCAGATCTTATCATCTGCTGCAGTGGATCATAGATTGAATCTACATGTGTATTCGATCCCTTTCCTTAGTTTCTAAAGTCAATAATTCTGATGTATCTTGATAAACAGTAAAGGGGAAATGTAGCTTTTACTTACTGTCTCATGATTTGATGGCTTCTGATTTATATTTCTGGTGTTTTACAGAATATATTACAATGTTTTAAATGTGTTTTTTCACAATAATCTCTCACATACAATCATATTTACAAAGAAGAATCAGGGCCACGTGTGAAAAACACTTTAGTTCTGACTTTAAACTCAGAACTAAAATAAGATTTTCTCGTGGCTCTAATCTTCCACTTTAAAAAAATATAATGGGGATAATAAAAATAGTGCTGTCAGACAAAGACTATACCCTCCTTATTAGTTCACTTTGATATTTCTTTCCCCACTAAGTTTGAACTTCCTCATGTTTATGACCTCATATAGGGTTTCATTGTCATCATTATGTTCGAGCTGTGCCCAGTTCTGAAGGTCGAAGGTAAACAGTAGATCACGCTCACCCCTCCCATCAGCATTTACAAGAAATGCCACCTGTTCTTTGGAACTGCAACAATACAGTGCACATAGAGTGCAGCCAGCCATCTGAACTCACAGCATGACTATACATAAACATGTGTGCTGCAAACACAGTCAGATTATAATTGAAATGCGTCTATGGCATCAGAGTGGTGTAATAACAAAGACTTGAAAATCAGATGCTATCATTTAATCTTTATTAAAGAATACATGCTTGTCTTATACAATCTGTGACAGAGACTGTGGAGGTTCACAAGGAGCCACAACAGTTTGATGAATCTGCTCAGCCGAGCATCTCAAAGTCACAATTCATGATGAAGGCTAGAATGTGAAGAAATCAGCTGAGTTTGTGTGTCACAGAGGAAAACTTGTATATAACTTTGTATCTTAGATATCCAACTGTTTGTTTGTACCAAATAAGGACTTGTTTCATATCACATTTACATGTACATAATATGCTGAGCTGGAGGCAGGTGCAGAGGACACCACAATAAGAAGGTGTTCAACGGTTGAAAGAGGGACTGACCCACTCGGTCTGTATGTTCAAGAGGTGGTGGAAACCACATCCAGCACTGGACTGCTCACTGACATAACAGGTGATTTCCTGGTGGGCAGATACACCACGGGGCCAATAAAATCTTAATTGATTATAATCTTAAAAAGCTGACGTATATTTTGCTCATGACTGGCCCCTTAAGCAGGGGCAATGAACCAATGGTTCTATCGTGACACTAAAAAATCACATGTTTGCTCAGGGATGAGACAGGTTCACACAACAATATAAAGAACTAGACTTAATTCACAAATACTAAGTCAAGTCTTTACTCAGTGTGAGGCAAACAAGTCTCAGGTCCTCAAATTTGTGATTTGAGTCTGACTGAAGTCCCCACCTGTAATGTTTGACCTTCAGCAGGGCTTTTGAATAAACCAGCACTAAGATTAAGTGTTGTTACTTTGATTTTCACAGATATAAAGGAAAAAAAGCCTTTTGCTGATATGTAGCAGAACAAGAAAGTGTTGTACTGAGGGCTTCCTGTAGCAGCCTGGAATAGCTCTAATGCAGTGAAGTCAGTGTTTATGTTTTTCCATATCAACATCTACATATTAACATAAATTAATATAACAAAAATACAAATTAATAAATCAAACAAACAAAAGAGAAGAAATTTATTTTTTAAAGGAGGTGAAGAAGGAATACAGTTTTTGTCATTTGGTTCACTGGGTGTTTCCCCAGAGGGTCAGTACACGACAGAGACTGATATAATCTCAATTAAAAAATAAATCCTGTAGTTACCGACCTGCCCTTAAAGCAGGCGCAGAGGCTCATCGGTTCATTTTCTAACATGACACTCGGCTGGTCCAGTCACATTTATACTCTGAGGTTACCGATTTGTTGAGCAAAAGTCCAACTTTCAAGTTATTTACCTCAATATTTATTTGTAGTTTATTTCATAACTAAGCATTTTGTGTGTGTTCGGGTACTTTATTGTTTCTGCCCTTGTATTTTTATTGTATTTGTACTGAATGTACGTGTTGCTATGATGACTGGATTTTCACTCAGGGATTAAAGTTGTCGATCAAGTAGCCTGCAGTGTAACTAATAAAAGATGTTGACAGTATCAGAGGTTTTTGATACATCTTGCATTAAAGGTGTAACAAACATGGATAAGTAAAACATGAACTTTGTTTTTTTCACTGGCAGTTGTTCCTTTTTATCGGTGTAATTTCATAGGTAGATATTCGTACCGTGACTTCAAGGTGTTCTCTCTTTCCCTTTCTCTCACCTACTGAGCTGTTATTTTTCATTGGGTCCAGGAAATTTGGGTTTTACAGCTTGTAGTGGTTTTAGTTTGCATACCTAGAGTCGTGTTTCATGTATGCACAAAATATCAGTTTTAGTTCTATCACTTAATTCACCAAGTATTTCACAGTTTCAAGCTTATCTGTCATTTCTGACATCAGCTAGTGTCATTAGAAGACACAGCAGGTCGCACTTTAACCAGTTTAGGGCAAATTGTTGCCACATGGACTCATTCAGTTCATCATTCAGCAGCTTGATGTGATGGTGAGATCGAGTCCTGCTGGATTGGAAACGCCTAGAGGAGAAAGCCAACTGTCATAAAGTCTACACTGATAGAAGAGATGAACACTGCAACAGATCAAGCTGTTACTTTCAAATGTACTGAATCCAATGAAGACGGGTTCAGTTTAAAGTTCAGATATTTCACCTAAAGGGGAAGTTCTGACCCCACAGTGCAGAAATACTGTGTTAGCATTCAGATATCAAATCCTTGAAGTAAAAGCAGGCTACTCATTGTGCAGCATTGTAGTATATGCAGTATATTGTTATGTATTCCTCAGTTAATTTCTCTCCAGCTATACCAGTCACACTTCTATTGTACGATATCTGTGCTCCTGCAGGAATTCAGCTCAGATGCATCATGAATGAACTGAAAAACAACAACTCCTCATTTATTATCAGCATTACTTCATGATCACCTCAGCAACATATTCATGACAATGTGTGGCACCACTCAGCATTTATTGATCATGTTTGTGAATGTTTAGTTTCTATGACATTATAAACTATCACACAGCAACACATACATACAATATATATATACTGTATGTGAATGATCCACACAGTCTGTCTTTTTAAGAGGAGGTGGAGACTGATTACAGTTCTGGTTATCTGGGACTCTTGAGTGTTTCCTCCCGTAGTTAAGCTCATTGGTTCATTTTCTATAATGACTCATCATTTTTCAGTACCAACACGTCATCAGGTTATCTACTTAAGACAGCCTCCTCCATTGTCTTGTAAGATAACCTGATGAAGGTCTCAGTACCGAAACGTTGTCATGATATTAATTTCCAGTGAAGTGGACAGTGTGCGGAGCCTTTTTCTTCTCCTACCCACCTGTCGATCTTAATGTGTGCAGAAACTGCACTCTATAAATAAAATTATGAAATCTGTAAAACAATTCTGACATAAACCAAACAAACCTTACCTACAAACTAGTATTTCCTGTAAAGTGATGTGAGGTAATCTTTGAAGGTGTATAAGGACTTTCAAGTGAAGTGAAGCGTTCTGTCAGTTTCTGATCAGTTCTTGCTTTTGTTTTGATCTGCACAGTTAAATTCTCCTTTCAAAGTGCTGAGTGAACCCTGATCCACAGCAAAGTACTTCTTTTCAAGAGGAAGCTTCGAATATCTGTAGGGGAAGATGCAATTTAATCCATCTATCATTAGCTATAACTGCAAAGTCCAGCAGGGTCATTGAAAAATTGGTCCTGAATCAGAGTGTGTAACAGCACACAGACGTTCTCAGGTGTCTGTCTGGAAACCCTAAAATAACTGAAGGAGCTCTATATGGGGTCAAAATACTACTTACTATATATAACTACTAAAACATGTAAGTTGAATCATTTATAACATTTAAATGCAATGTTAGTTCAAAGAGATGTTTATTATTTTATCAACACAATTCGACCCTGATCAGCTGAGAAGACCTGCAAGCACACAGTGATGAAGAGGCTTTTCGTTTCTTATCTTACTGGTTTACTGGATTGGTTTAACATTATCATTTGCATAAACTTATTAAAGACAAGTTGCAGACAAGTGCAGAGGAAACCACAGAAAGAAAGTGTGTTTGACAGTTGAAAGAAGGACTTACCCAAAGAGTCCGTCTTTTTACTAGCGGGCCGTTACACCACGAGGACTGATATAATCCCTACTGAAAAATATATATAAATCCTGTAGTTAACGACCTGCCCTTAAAGCAGGCGCAGAGACTCGTCGGTTCATTTTCTAACATGACACTCGGCTGGTCCAATTACATTTATGCTCTGAGGTTAACACTTTGTTGAGCGGATGAAGCCAAACTTTCTCTTGGTCAGAAAAAGACAAAATCACCAGCAGAGTGAATTGTGGGAAGCAATCAGCTCTGACACTGCAGGAACCTCTGGTTATTCTAACGTAACATCCATTTTAAATCGCTAATTGTTGTAAAAGCCAAATTTTTCTCACTGTAGAGAATTGAAGTCTTCAACAAAACGACTCTGTCTGTAACATCAGGTAAACTGAGAGTCATTACAAACAATTATACAAGTCAAAAGTAAAGATTCATTTGACTTTTTATTTGAATAGATAATTACAATATAAATGAAATGCAGTTATTTGTATGAAGACAGAGACTTGCTCATTTATTCAACATTCAACAAAGTCAACATTTCTACTTAAACCTCCAGCAGGGGCCAAACTAGGTCATGCAAACAGATTCTTGTTCATGTTCAGAAACTCAAAGAGCTTTTTGATCAAATAGTCCAAGAAGTGAGGAGCTCCAGGAGCTCGACTCAGGAACTAAATCAGGAGCTTTAGTCTGTTCCTGTCAGCATTTTCACAGCACAAACAACTGTCAGATAAAGGGTTTAAACACAGACGCTGAGCTGTGATGTCATTATTTACAGTCAGTTATTACTGATGAGTTTTCCTGTTTGTTACAGTCGAGCAAACTGAGAGAGGTCGACCTAACAAACAGACAGGAAACTGAAAGAAATGAGACTGAAGACTAAAATCAACTCCACGGTTACTATAGCAACACCATGTGACTGTGTTTATGTGTCTCATTTTATTTATGTTTCTATGTTTTTATATTTTCATGAATAAATATGATATTTAGATTAAATATTCAGTTTGAATGAAGAATGGTTTGATTTGTGTTCACCACCTGTTCACAGTATTAGAAAACATTTCCTCCACACAGGAAATGACACCAGCTTAAATATTTAGTGAGGTTACTCTGCAGAATCATTTATAAATGTTCTGTGTTCATATTATTTTCTGTGTGTTTATTCTGTGTTTTCTATCATATCTGTCATATCTTAACATTATTCAGGTGCAGGCCTCAGATCAGCCCTCTGGGTTTTCTGCCTCTTCCTGCACTGTTTATCATTTGGATGAGCTGCAGGTGTGCAGGGTGATCAG
Organism: Diplodus sargus; assembly: GCA_903131615.1. Classification (NCBI taxonomy): domain Eukaryota; kingdom Metazoa; phylum Chordata; class Actinopteri; order Spariformes; family Sparidae; genus Diplodus; species Diplodus sargus. The sequence continues at coordinate 11,506 of CAEMYA010001766.1, read as the reverse complement.
CAGCAGCAGGTGGAGAGGAGGCCGCTGAGAAACACAAGGAAGAGGGACGGACAAAGTCTAAACTTTGAAATGTTGTGTTTGAATTCGACGTTAAAAGGATTGGTTGAAGTTATTTGTACACTTGATTGTCTGATGTTCTCTCAGTTTGAATATTCAGTCCTTCTACATGTTCATGGTTCCTTCAGTTAACAACAAACAGCAGAACCTGTTCACCGCTCACATCAGCATGTACAAGAAGTGTCAGTACATCTGTTGAATTGTTCTGTCTGTTCACTACAAGATATCAAATAATCTTGTTGTTTTGGTTTGGGGTTTTAGTTTAGTTATTTCCTATTTTACATTAAACATTCTCTTCTCATGTGTTGTGTGTTTGTGCCAATAACCCTCTTATTGCATTCATGACATGTGAGTGTTGTATTGTGTGTTGTCGTACACCTGAAGAGTCACCAGCTGCTTTTATTCCTTGTGTTCATTCACACTGACTGATAGGAAGGAATCACTTCCTATCAGTGTGAGAGACAGGGGTCAAACTGTGCTGTCATGAAAACTTAAATACGTTTAAAGTTCGGCTGAGACAAAAATAAGTCTGAAATGAAGTTTGTCTTTTAGTTTTTCAGGTTGAAATTTCCTCTCAGGCTTAAGAAAGGAGATAGTTAATAGCATATGTTATGATAGTTATAACATATGTTTCATGTCATTCAGCTGCATCATTCACACGCTACAGTCACTTCTGGCCAGTGGAGGGAGCTACTGTACAACATCTGAGCTTATACAGGAGTTCAGCTTTGTGCATCCATGAGAACAGTTAATGTGTCACAGTTATATAAAAATAGATCAAATTATATAAATTAAACAAGCTTGTGTGTAAAAATCTGTTTTCTTTTAAGGCTTCCAGCTGGAATCTGACAACAAGTTACATTAAACTGTACAACATGTCATTTCATTAACAACTAAAGTTACATTTCTAAAATCAACCTCTGAAAAGAATTACTCATTTATTATCAGTTTCATTTATTATCAGCTGTACTTCATGATCACCTCATCAATGCTTTCATGACAATCTGTAGCACAATTCAATGTTAATTGATCTCATCAACAGGTGTGAAAATGTTAGTTTTATTATTTATTTGACATTATGAATCCAGAGATATTGAATCACACAAGTTGTTAGATGTTAAATCACACAATGTATATATAATCAAAACATGTATTTCAGGTATGATTCTTGATTGAGCAGGTGTCAGGTGACTAAATGACATAATACACAACAAACCAACACATTAAATCATCGTTAAAATCATTGTTCAATATATCTACCAAACAGGACATTTGGGGCAACACTTTTATACACTGCAGATAATAATGGAGCATGAAGAATCAGCCTCAGTTGTGTTCAGACACGAGTTTAGATACAAATTGTCCACAAAGTCATTTGAAAGAAAAGATGTGATTAGACTCTTTACTCAGGGATTGTTGGATCACAACAAGTTAGTAAATGACAGGTCTACGTCTTGGAAACAGATATTCCAATCAGAGCAGCAACAGCTACAGCTATCCCTAACCCTAACCCTAAACCTACCCCTACCCCTACCCCTGTCCCTGCTGCTACCCCTGTCCCTGCTGCTACCCCTGTCCCTGCTGCTACCCCTGTTCCTGTCACTGTCCCTGTTCCTGTCACTGTCCCTGTTCCTGTCACTGTCCCTGTCCCTGTCACTGTCACTGTCCCTAACCTAATCAGAAAGTCTTTTACCGCATCACCTTCCTCTGCCTTGCGTCTAGCCTCCTTTTCTTGTTCTTCTTGTTGTTTTCTACGTGTCTCTTCTTTTTCTCTTTCAGCAGCTTTTCTCAGTTGTTTCTGCTTCTCTCTGTCAGCCTTCATCTTCCTAATTTTTTCCTCATACTTCTTCTCTATTTTCTTCTGCTGATCCTCCAGCTCTTTGCGTCTTTGCTCTTCATTCTCTTTCAGGATTCGTTGTTTCATCTCTTCAATCTTCTTCTCTACCTTCTGGAACATTTCAGTGGTGTAGTGTCTTCCTCCGTTCTTCTCTGTTATATATCTGATCTTGTTCAGCAGCTCTCTGACCTGAGAACGATCCTTCAGCTTATTATTGAAGACGTGGTACTGACCGTTACATCTGGACACAAGTTCCTGCAGGTCTTTGTTTTCCTTTAAGAGCCCCTCAATGGGTTTCTCTTCGAGCAGGTCACCATGGGTGAAGAGAACCATGCTGTATTCTCTGTCTGCTTCTCTTCCAAAGATTGTCTGAATCTTCTGCACCGTCTTCTTCTCTTCCTCTGTGAATACGCCCAGTTTGATGATGATCAGGAAGATGTGAGGTCCAGGAGAAGCATAAGAAATGCTCTGGGCAATATCTCGTTTGGTTTTCTCTTCATCTATCCTGGTGTCAAACACACCTGGAGTGTCAATAACAGCAACCTTTTGTCCGTCCATCTCACCAAAGGCTTTAGCACATTGTTCAGTCAACGAGCTTAAGGAGAACTTTGATTCAAACTTCCCTTCTCCCAGAATGGTGTTTCCTGTGGAGCTCTTCCCAGCTCCAGTCTTCCCCAGCAGTACAATCCTGACCTCCTCATTGTTGTATATGGTCGGTCCTGATGGGATGTTGAAATAAGGAACAAATGTTAGTTAGTGTTTTCATAAGATTAGTGAACATGGGCGACTTTGACAATGAGCAGTTTGGGGGACTTGGTGGTTTGAAAAGTGAGAGTTTAAAAGACAGAGTCAATGTAGTAGATCTAATAGCGTTCTGATTGGCTACCCCAAATGATTAATAAATTTAGGAAAAAACAGTTATTGTCATGGAAAATAACTTAATTAAAAGCCATCTTGTTCTCACTGCCATCACATCAGACACAGACTAGATGGGTTGTACACAGGACTTTCTCTTACGAGATCGAGGTTTAAGTGTGTGTGTGACTAAGCATCAGTGATGACTACATCTTTAAATAAGTTACACAAGTGAGGTAACTTACCTAAACACACAACTCACTTTAACCCTGAAAACATGATATTTTTCTAAACTTCACTGACTGTTCTTGTCTCAACCTACACAAAGTCTACAGCCGACAGCCAACTAGCTCGTAGCTCCTGCACCTGTGTTACAGGAAGGAACTCTCCACACCACCAGGTGCCAGTAATCTGTATCTGTAATTCAAAAAGAGAAACTGGAAGACTCAAGACAGCAGTTTTGCTGAATCTCAATTCAGGGTCTGCATCCTTCGGAGGCCACATTTGAAGGCCAATTACGTCGCTAAACCGTTCGAAGGCTGCCCCAATTCAAAGGCTCCTCCAAATGCAGCCCACAAATGCAGCCTATTTTTACCTCTTTTTGAAGAATGCACCGCTACTACCCTTCATGGCCTCACATAGCCCAAGATTCTACTGTCTTCCAGCAACAACTATCCATGCGAGATCTAACATGAATTTTCCAGCTTTTGATTTTAGTATTGTTTCTTATATGAGGCTCCTTTATCAACTTTAAGGTCAATATTGTTTTTCGCTAACAACAAAACAATGAATTATCCTGCATTTTTATGGAACTAAGCTTTAGGAGCGTTCCACCTTAACTGTCCTCCAGGTTACGTCACATTCTGAGATCGACATTTCTCCACTGGCAGGACGGCTGCGAGCGGAACAAGCTACTGCTAACGTGAGTTGTTCAAAAACCTTCTTTTTAGTAACTCTGTCTACACAAACATTGGGCCTCATTCATGAACGGTTCTTACGAAGAAATTTGTTCTTAAGCCCCACTTACGAAGATTGTAGCATTCATTAATTTTTTCTTATCCACGATTTATTCTTAGGTAAGAACAAATCCTACGAACACTCAGGATTACTCTTACGCACATTTCAGTGCCGACATGTTGGCATGGTTGTGTTTTCTTCTCTTGTGCAGTTCAATAAAATACAATATTACAGTGATAATTCTGTCATATTTATTTATTTATTTATTTTATATTTTTGGTAATTTACAGAGAATTTTAAATTTCAAAATAAATTAAATGTGCCAATGAGTTAACATTTATCAAGTAAACTGGAACCCATGCCATTAATTAGTAGTCCCCAAACCCTATTTATATGTGGCATTTCTCCATCCAAGGCCCGCAGAACCTGGCACGCACTCTCAATTTACAAGTAGGTGGCATTTATCAATGTAGGAACACAGCTGCGAACAATTCTGAGGCTTACGAACGCGTTGATGAATCTGACGTAGGGTTTTCTTAAGTAACCTCTTAAGAGCAACTTAAGAACAAATCTAAGAAGATTCCTAAGAAGATATTGGTGAATGAGGCCCAATGTTCTCAACGCTCGTGTGAGACCCTGGTGATACTACGAGCAAAGTTTCATGTTGTGTTGAGCCTTCTTAGTGTTTTAAATATAGAATTTTTGATGCTATCGTAAAAGTGCCCGTAGCACTCCCATTGAAAATGAGTTTAACAAAAATACAGTCAAACTTAAAAGTGGTGTTTTTGTCATAATCATGGTTTTAAATAAGGATGCCCGGATCAGTTTTTTTTGCCCCCGAGCCGGGTCATTTGATTTTGGGTATCTGCCGATACCGAGTCCCGATCCAATACTTCTATAATACATTTAAAAAATTAAGAAGAGCAAAGAAACAGATCCAGGATGTCCCTTATTTTTTATTTTATTCACCTCATTTTATTATTTAAAACTTATCATAGGTGTGATTGGCAAAGGACAAAAAAGCAGGAAAATATACGGCTCAACTTTGTCTCTCTTTCATATATTTTGTCCCATTGTTGGCCTCAGCTAAGAATGAAATAGTTCGCCCAACACAACCAACCTCTTGAGCATTAGAGAACTTTTTTACCATTATTTTCTTCTTATTATCGATTTTTTAAGGAAACAGAATCTATTTCAGAAGTCAATTGGCCATATAACATGGGAGGCTATTGAGAAAAAATATATAATTTCTGCAAATTAATATTCATATAAAATAGAGGAAGCGCTAATAAAAAGAGTTGTGTCTTTTGCTGGATTGGAATTGGTCACATGACCTGGAAGATATCGAAAAAAAAACTGCAATTATTTTGTATTAATATTATTATGCTATACATAATTTAATGACGGCCCCTAAATCAGTGTCCAGTGATTCAGCGCGAGGCTCTGGAAGTGAGCGAACCGTCCACCTGGTGCTAACACTGGGTGAAACTCAGTAAAGTCGCGGCTGGACCCGAGTGAATATCCCGCAGGGGAAAGCACATAGGGGAAACACTGACACATCAGATAACCTTCCGCAATGATTGCAGGCTCTTTGGTGGAGCTCTGCTTTGAATGAAGTTCTGTCGTGACAAATGAATGAACTACTTGGTAGGTGACATGAAGACATGAATCAGAGGCACAAAAACGTTGACAGCGGTGGCCGGTCATTATGTTTACCGATACCGACCCGTGCCTTGCGCACAAACATTTTTCCCGGTTGTTTTGAAATATTATAGGTCTGATAAAAAAATAATGAGAATTAATATATATAATATCTGATTCCGATCGAGTATGAAACCACATGATTGGCCCCAATTTCTGATCACGTGATCGCATCGGGACATCCCTACTTTTTAAAGAACGTTTGACTCGGGTACATTCACAAAAAGACTCTAGGTAGCATTTTGGCAAGAGTTTCACTCAAACTCACGTTAGCTGCTGCATCTCCAACGCGCCGTCGTCATAGGAGGCAAAAAGTGTCGATCCCCAAGTGCGACCTGACAGGCAGGAGAGTAATGGTGAACCGCTCCTTAAGCGTGCCTGTGTGGTCGCACTTGGGGAGCGACACTTTTTGCCTGCCATGATGGTGACATGAGGAAGATGCAGCAGCTAACGTGAGTTCTATCTTCTCTGTACTCTGTGTACACAAACAATGTTCTCAATGCTTGTGTTCATGTGTAGAGACCCTGGTGATACTACGAGCAAAGTTTCATGTTGTGTTGAGCCTCCTTACTGTTCTAAAAATAGAGATGTTGATGCCATCGTATCTCTGCCCCTAGCACTCCCGTTCAGAATTAACGTGCCCGAAAACCCAACAACGGTAAATCTTTCCTCGTAATTATGCTTTTACACGAAGGTTTAACTCATATTCAGTCGCAAATAAAGCCTTGGTTGCTTTTTGGCGAGAGTTTCACTTTAAGGCCTCTGACTGAGCAGCTGTGTTTGACGAGCTGGGAGTGAAAACATGTTGATAAAAGCAACGATGCATCTCCCAAACAACTAACAGCTGTGAATTAAAAAAAACCTGAGTCTTACTCAGATATCTGCTGTGAATTAGGTTCATTTAACATGAAATATGAACATTACAATCCATTTACAAAATAAATGTAACATAAATAGCTTTTCATGATGCAAAACTTGAGACAGAAGCATCAAAATCACACTCAGCTTCCAGTTTATGAGGTCCATCTAACACTAAAGCAGTCTGACACAACAGTCCTGAAACAAATCCTCCCTTCATGAAGGTTATGAAGTTTCTGTTGAAGCTGTTTCAGACTAATTTTTCTAAGATCTGTGACAGTAGACAGTAGATAACAGAAACACCTCTCTAATGCTGGAGATTTTTTAAGTGCTGCCCCCTCTTTAACTGTTTTTGAAAAAAGTGTGACTATGATTTATAATACTAGTTAATCAATATTATGAATACATTTCATTAACTTACCATGTTCGGCACATTTGCTGGCCATAGTTGGCTTGTAGAGAGAAGAGCTGGTCTGCAGCTGAAGTGGAGACGTAAAGTTAAACCTGTTTGCAACAACAGTTCTTTATATGAGGACTACATGCATCAAACCACACCTATAAAACACAGCTGACGTCACACTGAACACCAGATCTTAACATCTGCTGCAGTGGATCATAGATTGAATCTAAATGAGTATTCAGTCCCTTTCTTTAATTTTCAAAGTCTATAATCCTGATGTATCATCATAAACAGTAAAGGAGAAATGTAGCGTTTTCTTACTCTCGCATGATTTAATGGCTTCTAATTTACTTTTCGGTTGTTTAATAGTATATTAAAAGGTTTTTAAATGTTGTTTTTTCACAATAATATCTCAAATACAAAAAGAGAAAAGAGAATGAAGAAAGAGAATGTAAAAAATGAAGAGTTGTGACTTTAAACTCAGAACTTAAAATATTTTTCTTGTGGCTCTAATCCTCTGTGGGGGAATTAAATTAGAGAAACGAAAAATTAAATCCTATGCAGGTGCAAGTGGGATAATAAAATATAGCATTTTCAACAAAAGATTCTACCCTACTTATGAGTTTACTTCGATATTTCTCCCCCCACTAAGTTTTCACTTTCATATGTTTATGACGTTGTGATAATGTGGTTCACAGCAAAGTATGCAGCAAATCCACTCCTCCATCAGCATTTACAGGAGACTCCACCTGTTCTCTCACAGTGCGAACAAATAAAGTGGACTCAAGTGCAGCCAGCACTTTTGAATTGTAGTTAAAGGTGTCTGTTCACAACATGATGTAACATAAAGAAATAGGAACATTGGCAGACAAAGTGGATTCTATTATCAGGATAAAATCAAATCTAAACTGCTTTGCATAAGAAATTTGTTATGCTAAACTGCAAAAGTTTTTGATTTTATTGTTGGATGTAATCTATAATGATAACAGGTAGTTCATGGGTGTTTATATACTGTATGTGCAGTTGACCACTAAATGTTTAAAAGTGTTGCAGAAGAAATTTAACTGTGGTAAAGTTGTTAAATATGAACAAATCTTTTGTGAAGTCATTCTGATGTTGAATGTGTAAGAAAAAAGATTCAATATTCAATAAAGAATTTAAAGGACGGTTTCTGAATTTTCAGTTACATATGCATTAAAACAGTTATTGTCACAGTAATAATTCCTGCAGGATCATACTTGACTCCAAGAAATCCCTCATAAAGTGACAAAATCCACCATCTTTGATTCATGCAAAAGTTACATTTAACTTTCAGGTGAAGCTTCCAAGAAGCACAATGAGTTTATTCTTCAGGAAAACAAAAATAGCAGCCTTGTATCAATATGACGCTGAAAGTCAAACTCAGAAATGTTTTGAAAGCTTAAAATCGTGTGCAGTAGCAGCCGGCCATCATGTGAACAGACAACTGAACTGGTGTTGTTCTCTGTAAATGCTGAAGGGTGAACAGGGTGTTGCTGGTTGTGGTTAATAAAATGAATGATAGAGATCAGGATGGACTGGATATTCAAGCTGTGCAGAACTCTAAAAATAAACTGGGACATTCAAATGATTGAATGATTTCAGTGGCAGTCGACTATTTGAAGGTCAAATTGAAACATAACATATAAATGCAAAAACTTAAAACGAGCAACATTACAACCTAGATCAGCACAATCATGCAGGTCCCTGTTCCATTACAGTCTCTAGGAACCTCTGGTTATTTTAACATAACATCCATTTTTAAATCACTAATTGTTGTAAAAGTCAGTCACACATTTTTTAAGAGCCGTTCTCATTGTAGAGAATTAAAGTCCTCAACAAAACTACTCTGTCTGTAACATCAGATATACTGAGAATCATTACCAACGATGATACAAGTCAAAAGTAACAATTCATTTCACTTTTTATTTGAATAGATAATTACAATACAAATGAAATGCAGTTATTTGTCTGAAGACAGAGACTTGCTCATTTATTGAACAAAGCCAACATTTCTACTTAAACCTCCAGCAGGGGCCAAACAGGAATACTGGCTTAAAAACATCTTTGACCACATTTTTTCAAACATCATCAGACATCCAGTAGAATGTCACCCTTCAGTCCTCAGGCCTTCATATATGTCACCTGTACTGTTACAGGTGATACCTGTTTGAGGCGCCATCTTGTGCTCAAATTAAAACATCAATCCAGTCAAAAGAACAAACCAAAAATCAAATTTCATTATGATTTGCAGCAAATTGTCTTAACATTAAATAATCAACAGTTCAGGCTGACAATCCAATGCAGGAATGAACTTGCATTTCTTGAATAGGCTAAATCTTTACATTTCTTTTCTTTTCTTTACTTCTTTCTTATTTTATTCCTACTTTCATGCTGTTTAAAGACCAGATTTATGTGTAACATTGTGCTTTAAATGTTTGTATTTGAATCTTGTTCAATAAAGAAAATAACAGAACAGTGGAGCCCTGATTAATGTTATTAATAACACCTGCTGCTCTTTCTGTCAATGTTTTGGCTGAACCAATAAGAAAAGAGCTTTTGTGAATCTCGGCCAATCAGATCCAGCTGCTTTCCCCGAGTATAAAAAGCTCCACCTAGCAACACTCCTGAGTAGCTTCTGACCAGTCAGAGCCAAATGAGTCTCTTCATCCTCAGTTCTTCTTTTGTTTTCATTCCATGAAAAAATGCATTTCTCTTTGTGTTGAACACTAGAAGCATTATCCATATTTCTACAGATCTACAGAAACCAGTTTGTTAGGTTGAAATTTCCTCTCTGGGTAAAGAAAGGAGATCATTTCTCATCAACACGACATGTTTCATGTCTTTCCAGCCTCATATCAGCTTCTCTGACTGAAATTCAGCTTTATTTTGTCCACAGAATAAGATGATGAACTTTGTCCCCAACTTCTTAAAAAACTGATGTAGTCATGGTCAGTATGTACAAGAGGACTGATTATAGTTCCTGATCTATTTTGTATTTAAAAGCCTTTTAATTGTAGATATGTTTAACATATTTTCTTTTGTCCTCAGTTCATTTCAGCTGCATCATTCACATGTTACAGTCACTTCTGGCCAGTGGAGGGAGCTACTGTACCATATCTGAGCTCATGCAGGAGTTCAGCTTTGTGCATCCAGGAGAACAATTAAAGTGTCACAGTTACAGGCCCATAGCCAGCCTTGTGGAGGGGGGGGATCTTTTTTCCCAAAAAGTGGGCTTCACCACCCGCCCCCACTAAATACACGAGCACACTTGATACGTTTTAATTTATATTTTTTATTCATTATACCCTCACTTATACATGACATGTTTCTCTGGTCAGTTGTCTCTCTGTTGTTTCCTCTGTTGACATGAATGAACATGAATTAATTAAATTGAAGTGTACTACCATCCAAACTTTCCATTAACATGAATTAAATTTAAGTGTATTGTCTCTCTAGTGATGTGACCATTTTTAGCTACTATAGGCATACTTTCTCTTCTAATGTGGCAGTGGATGAAGTGGTGCTCACCACATTTGGTCCAGTTGATCATTTTTAGATAATTTTTTAAATTCCAAACACAGCCTATTACAACAATTTTTCACCATAATTAACTTTTATAAAAAAAAAAATCAGATTATGGCGAGTTTTCAAATGTAATATTTTCCCACTTTTTAACCCTTGCAGTGTTTCTGTGGCTTTTTCCTTGGCTGTCTCTCCTCAGTCCTCAGAGTGCAAGGTACAATCAAGTGTTTTACATTTTTATTTTTATTTTTTCAAAACAACCCGAGCTTTAAGAATATGCATGCTGTGTTGTCATATGAAACATTGATATGACCAAATATAGAGGGGAAAATAAAAAACGGAAAATTAATTTCACACATATGGTAAACACACAGAGAAAATGATTATGAAGTTGTTTTTAAATGTTATATTGCTGTTCTTTAAGGTCTTGGGGATTAGGGGGGAAATAATCAAGGCTCCTTCATCTCAGGCCCATTTACTGGTCTCAAATTGTATAAAATGATAATTTACACATTATTTATCAGGATTTATGTAAGATTTCCTGACAGATGGTTTTCACACATACTGTGTAGCCTGCAGCTTCATTTTACAGCTGGTACACACGTTTGTTTTCACTCTGGTCCAAATGAAGCACCACTGATGGAGCGTCATGTTTCCATGACGACTGACCAGGAAATGACATGCGGTACGTCACGTTCACATGACTCTCAATTGTGAAAATTAGCTTCTAAGTAAACTTTAACTAAACTTTAACAAGGGGGGGTTCGAACAAACCCTCCGATCCCCCTTGCCTACGGGCCAGAGTTATATAAAATTAGATCAAATTAAACAAGCATGTGTGTAAAAATCTGTTTTCTTTTAAGGCTTCCACCTGGAATCTAACGACAAGTTACATTAAACTGCACAAGACTTTATTTAAATTAACAACTAAAGTTACATTTCTAAAATCAACCTCTGAAAAGAATTACTCATTAATTATCAGCTTTATTTCATGATCACCTTAATACTTTCATGACAATCTGTAGCACAATTCAACATTAATTGATCTCATCAACAGGTGTGCAAATGTTAGTTTCATTATTTATTTGACATTATGAATCAAGGGACATTAAATCACTCAAGTTGTTAGATGTTAAATCACACAATGTACATCAAATCAAAACATGTATTTCAATAATCATTCTTGATTGAGCAGGTGACAGGTGACTAGATGACATCATACACAACAAACCAACTAGAGTTGTCACGATACCAAAATGAGTAACCACGATACTATACCAGACAAAGTATCACGGTTC